>JAVSCE010005322.1:0-396436 GCA_032199065.1 Smutsia gigantea | reverse complement strand
TCTGAGAAACTCCAAATATTTTATATACACACCGTGAGGAGTCATTAACACCACTCAAGATCCCAACCAGTCCTCCCCTGCCTCCCACCCCCACCCTCTGCATTAGTTTGCTATTGCTATGTAGCAAATTAACACAAATTTAGCAACTTAAAACAATATCCATTTATTATTTCCTGTGAATCAGGAATCGCAACTGGTCCTCTACTCAGGGTCTCACAAGGTTACAGTCAAGGTGTCCAATGGGCTGCATTTCTTTCTGGAGCTTGGGATTCTCTTCTAAATTCAGAGCTCCGTTCCTTGCAACTGTAGGACAGAGGCCCTCTGCTCCAGGCACTGCTCACTGTTCCTGGCAGCGTGGCCTTCTCCACAGTGTGCCAACTTCCTTCTTCAAGTCCAGCAGGACTGACTATCCCATCACTGTTGCCATATAACACAGTGAATTCCAGGGAGAAGCAATATTATTATATTCACTGGTCTCAATCACATTCAAGTGGAAAAAATTACACAGGGTCTGTACACATTGGGGTGGACATCTTGAAAGCCATCTTAGAATTCAGGCTTCCACATCCCCTCCTCCCATCCCCAGTGGGAATGGGTTTACATGGGAAGCAGCCATGGGAAGCATCACAAGTGCTTCCTGCCTTAGACTTGTCAGTGACTTCCCAAAGAGAACAGAACATAAATCTGCTGTTCCTCCTTGAGAGGCTGTGGGAAAAGATGACCACTCCCATAGAACATTTTGACATCAAAAGACATGGAAGATTAGTGAGAGTTTCTAAAATGAAAGAAGACATCAAGGTCACCCCTTCTTAAAAGTATTACCTCCATGGATGTGGTTAAACTGGACAAAAACCACCTTGCAAAATGGTTATTACAGTTAGTTGCAGCTCATTACGACTGTTTTGTAAGTCTATTAGTGTTTCTGAATCTCTATTGCTTGTGGGGTCAGTCCACTAGTCTCATTAAATCCAGCGGCTACAATAACAAATCTTTTGGTAAGTATTTATTTGGACTACAAGTATTTAGAATCACCCTGATTTGTTAGCCTGAATTCAAAGAAGATTCTTAATTCTAAATCTGTTTTAAATGAATATTAGTTAAAATAGGTTTAGTTTTCATTAAAAGAGCATTTCCATGGAAGACTAATCTTAAATTACCTTTCTTATTTAGCTAGAGTCTGCCTAGGAGAATGGGAGGTAAATAAACACATTGTGTTATTGAGCAATTTTTATCTTTTGTTTGTATTAAATAGACACAGCAAGACTATCATTATTGCAAAGAAAATTGCATCCTATTGCTGACTTTCAAGCATTTAAACAGAAACTAATATCAGCTTTTAAGCTATGACATTCAAACATATATTTCCAAAGAAAATTGATTGGTTACTTAGGGTTTTTTCAATCACTAACTATGGTCATCTTTTTTCTCTGTTTTGATTTTATTTCATACTGTTCTGTGTGGAATGAAACCTTTAAGAGTTGTGTGAGGTTGATCTTATGAAGAAGCCTTAAAATCACTATTGATAATTCTCAGTGGACCTAATCCAGTTAAATGTAATTTCAGACATCCAGTTACCTTATATGCATATAATGCTGACATTCTTTCTTGATGTTGATTACATTGCCATAGATTTAAAGACTCTGTGCCTACCTCTCTCATTCTGCCTTCCTCATTTCCCATTCTACCTCTGCCAAGGCTCTGGTTTTCTCACCCATTCTAGCTGACTGTGGTAGCTTGCACTGAGGACCCCTTTTGTAGCTGCTTCAAGCCTCCCTGGCTCCTGATAGAAGGCAGTCATCAGTATACTAATGACTTGCTCCAGGAATCATTGCAAGGAGAGGGATTAGATAGAAATAGCTGCCTAATTTTTTTTTTTGCCCTATCCACCCTCATGAACACACTTGGAGGTGAGTTTCTAAAGTCCACGACTTTTTGTGGAGAAGCCCAGAATTCTCTTCATTTGTTGCTGATTTGCTTTTGCTCCACCCCATCCTTATCAAAATTCTTCCTTGTGCAGTTCAATCTTTTAACTTGTTTCTGGCCTTTTTTGCCTAAGTGATTGCTTTTGATCCACTCTCTTTAAAGACTGATTTGCTTTATTCCTAAGAGTTATAACAAGCTGGCTGCCCCAGGTAAGAATCCATGCTCTAATCTGGTGCCTTGGAACCAACCTGCAGTAACAGGCAAAGGCAGCCACAATCCAAAAGAAGGGAGAATAGAGGCCAGAAAACAGGAGAGATGTTTTGCAGATAACACTGTAGGCACAATGCTAATGTCCATCCACCTACACTTGATGGAGTACAACACAATCTTTCAGAGACTTAAATCATTCTTTGGAGGTGCCCAGTAAAAGCAGCTCTAATACTGGAAGGGAGAAAGTGTCATTTCAATTTGCAGTGATGCTGCACTAATGGTTACAGCAACTATTTTCATGCGATTCTGTAGGAGGATTTGAGTCTTACAATCAAATACTTATAAGCTAAGTATTTGCTGAATTTTGGGGTTTAGCTATTTTTTCCACTAGCTCAGATCTAGGCTGACCCCAGTCATTGCACAACTTAGATTGGATTCTCTGGAAACAGCCACAGAAGCAGAACTGCTTGCAGAAGATTTTGGGGGTGGCTGCTCTCAAGAGATGTATCTGCAAAACTTGGCAGAAAGAGAAGCTGAGCCATAATGAAGTAACAGTGAGGTAGGAGCCAATCTATTGAAAGTTCTGGGGCTGGAATAGCCCTTAAAGTTATCCCACATTAAGGCAAAGGGCAAGGACTTTTTCTCTCTGCTTAATCTAGTTATTTTCATCTTTGGGTAGAGTACCACCATATGCACAGTACATTGTTTCATAAGGAGACAGTGCACAGACAACTGTAATAATAGCAATATTTGACCAATAATCAAGCAATGTGGTAAAACATGTTAAATATTACATATCATTAACTATCATTAAGTGCATGTGACATCAGGTCTTATAACCAGTATCTTGGAAAAAGACAATTCACTTCAAATGGTTCAAAATGATGATATTTCTATGAAAGTAGCCCTTTAAAGATATGGACAGGTCAGGGAATACAGAGGGATAACGAGTCACCCTCAATAATAGGATGCAATTATCTCCTCTTGGGTAGAAAGGGCAAAGGATGTAAAGAGAGATACAGAAACCCAATGAGAGTTGGAGTCCTGGAGGAAGTTCTATACCAGAAGGAGTTACAGTCCTGGAATGAATAGCTACTGCAGAGAGATGGTGCCAAAGCCCTTGATTACATGCTGGTGACTTTCTACTGGCTAACCCAATGGGGAGCCAACTAACAAGTGAGTTGGGAGATAGGATGCACAAGGGCTAGTGTCCTGGGTCAGGGAGTAGGATGGGATGATCAAAGAACAGGTAAGAACTGGAAAATGGGGAATCACCAGCTCAGTTCCCAAACAAAACATTGGTTGCTCTTCTATCCAAAAAGCAAAGAATTTTCTCTAACATGCTTGACAAATAATGCCTAAGTAAAACATTTAATAAAAAGACTCTACCACCTGAGACTCCTAGGTCTCAAGATAGAACTTAAATCTACTCATTCTATTTTTCTTCTTTAGAATAAGTCCTCGGTAATGAAATTATGAAAGAAAATAATCTCTAATTGCTAATTCTATGTTGTAACCACAAGTCCATTTTACTTGTTGGGCAGGTGCCATACAAAGAATGCTGTTTTTGAGAACATGGCAATTACAGATACTAGAGAAATCACCAGGAGAATAACTAAAAGAAATAATTATCACTGAATGTTCAATGTGGTGTGTGTGGCTTTTGCAGTACAATACCTATTAAGTGATAGTCACATGATTAAACTTTATACATATTTTTTTCCCAAATTAACCCCCTAAGGGGAAAATTACCAGCACAGTTCTGAATAACATTATTGTAGCTTTTAGTCTTTGTGTGCATAATTCCCCAACCGTGATGTTTACAATTTTCTCCTTAGTGTTTCTTTGAAAAGTGGCACAATTACAATATTTTCATTATACTATGGCTTACACAGATAATTAAACAAATAAATATGCTTTTACACAATTCATTTTAAACATTCCCAATCTTTAAAAACTCCTTTATTTTGGAAGAGCAAATAGACATTCAGGATACCTGTGATTTTTATTCTTTTACAAAGGTATCACCTGGAAGATTAACAGGACTCATCAACTTAAAGCCTAAGTTTAATAATTCTCTTTGCAATCAGAAAATAAATTAGTGCCAAATAATAACAATCCTACAGTTTTTACATGGGAACAGTAAGAACAGTATTTTTCATTTTAGAGAGATTTGGAGAAATTAAAAATATATTTCTCATAACCCATTGACTTTATCACTGAGACAGTAGTTGAGTTAATTTTAAGTGCTTAGTACATGTGCTATGATGAGATAAAGTCTCAGAATCTGGAGTTTTTAATGTGTTCCATTTTTTGAAGTTGCTAAACCTAGCAAAAACTGGTACTTAGCTAGTACAAGCAAACTTCTCCCCAAAATCTAGATGTTATTTTAAAAGTGATAGAACTTTAGATTAGTCTGGAAAAATGGGTTTATTGTGCCAATAAAGAAACCAAGTCTCAGAAATATCAAAGGGCTTTAAGAGCTCTCATAGCTGGTTACACAGGCAGAACTGAAACAGGCAGTCTTCTCACTACCACACCGTATCCTTCCTCCTCGTCAGCACGTCTCTTCCAAGAGCCTTTATATTTTCACTTTCAGTAAAAAGTTTTAAGCCTCTAAGCCCAGTCTTACTTGAGGTGCTGGGGATAGGCAGAGGAGTAAGGCATGGTCTCAGCTCTTAGGGAAGCTTGCTGTTCAGGGAGATGGTTAAGTAGATGAATAATAGTCATTTATCATTCACTGCAATATATGTTTTGAGAATACCATGGATGGAGTGCTTAGCTCTCTCTGGTTGATTTTTTCTGTCTTCAACGAGTAGAGTCAATGGGCCTTAAGACACCCTACATCCTGAGCAGGCAGGTCCTGGTTTCTCGTGCACTATTTCTGTTGGCTGCCGGGTTTTGCTGCCAGTCCCACCAGTCCTGTTTCCTGCCTTATTGCCTCATGTGGTAGTTTCTGCTCATGTGCTGCTGATTCTGGTTTTGAAAGTGTGAAACCATCTGCAGGTCCAGAAGCAGAACTGTTCTCTCTTCTCACAGCAGTCACTGTTTTCACTCTCAAAGGATTGCCTGTTCTTCCTGCTTCACCCTTTACCCCAACCTCTAACACCCCCTTCCAAAACTGGAGAATGGATTTCAGTGACAGTGTCTGAGTATTACATCCTAACTGACTCACTGCACATGACTGATGACATTCATAAGCATGACATACCCCCATGGGTATACAAGGATTTTCATCCCAAACACACAAGGCATAACTTTTTCCTCCCACTTTCACAGGAAGAAAAGGAAAGAGAGTGTTGGCAAAGAAACAAATACCTGATAACTATTGACATAGAATTAAGGAGTCAGCTATGAGCAAATCCACTGTTCTACATCCTGTTTCTTCAATAATGATCAGCTAGTGTCAGGATCAAGTCCAGGACACCTGAGTGCTCTCCTTGGCTGTAAACTTTCTTCTTCCCTCTCAGGAATATCCCCTCCACTTCATATCAGTAAGAGATTCCAAAGTGACTCCATTTCTTCTCTCTGCCCTTTGTACATTTGTTGTCCTAGGACTGATCTTTGGAGGTTAATCAACTTCTCAGGTTCTCCAGGAAATTTCCTCATTCAGTAGAGATTACCAGGTGTGCACAGAGAGTAGGTTATCCATAGTATCCGGCAACAGAGAGCTGCTTCATAATATCTGCACTACCTGTTCAGAACATTAGACTAGAGTCCACCCTCTGTGCTACACCACAGATAGGTGTTATTGTTGAGCCCGTATCCTATTAGACCCATAGCCCCATACTAGTTGATATATAGTCCAAATAAAATTTAAATTGCCTGCTTTAACAGCTGAGTACTTTCTGGTTAACTCCTAGATTGCGATTAACATTAGTCCTAAAAATTAACACTACTGCTGGCAGAAATCCTTAAACGTTGCTTCTTTCTATTAATTGTGATTATGCATACTTTTAGGTAGTGATATTTACTCATGGGCACTGAAAAATCTATCATGTGATTTTGTGTCATATTCATTAGATGTATAGTAAAGTCTGTGCATTTTTTGGCAGAGGTGGAATTTTTAAGTATTGTGTATAATTATAAAAAGGTTGTGGAATACATATACTTAGGGCATTTACTATAAATAATTTCAATTCAGATTTGAGCCTAAGGGAAAATGTTGTACATTTGAAATGGCAGGCATTCGGGTTTACCTGAGAAAGTCCCTGTTTCTTACTGCTGTAGATACATGTGATAGAAATTCTAAGATCTGGTGTACAAGTTCAATGCTCTCCTCACTGAGGACTGTAAATCTGGGATGAATAGGTGATCCATGGCTTCTCATATTTCCAAAGCCCTTTTCCATTGAGGATGAGTGTCTCAGAAGTCCCTTTGTTGCCCTGACTTCATTAATACCACCTGTAGCCTCTACCAGCATCTGTTACTCACACTGTCCTATCTGCTCACTCAAGGGAGAAAGCAGAAGCTTTTCTGGACATGCATGAAGTCTCTATGAAGATAATAGGGTTTATACATATGTACAGAAGAATAAAGTAGTCTTCAAATAACTGTTATCTTAACTGTCCTCTCATTTTCCCTGAAATAAAATTCTATGATCATTTTCCTCAAGTTCTGTGGCTTTGCACTCTTGGCCTAATTTAACTGTCTTTGCTTTTTGACTGAGGTCCCCTATGATGTGTAAATGCAAAATCAATGTTTGATGACAGATACTTTGTGTTCATTTAATATGTGAATTATATTCCACTTTGCTTTTTTAATAGATGAGCTATTTGCCATCCGGAGCATCTTCATTTCCAGTTTCACCCACCAATATTCTCATTTCTTCCTTTATTGGTCTCTTGCCTTCTTGACTATAGAAACACTTTGTGAAGTTGCAGTTAGCATTACGTTGTATTTTTAGTGTCGTCCTCTGCCATTAACTAATATTTTGGTAGTTCTTCTGAATATGTCTCTTTACTTAAAAGTTTTGTAAAATTTAAGAAAGTTTCTAACTCATTTCTTTTTGCATTTCATGTTTTGCCTTTTTCTTCACAAGCAGCTTTTGCTATACACATTAGAAAATTTAAATGTAATTGATATTCCATAATTATTCCTTTTGGCAATGAACCCACTCAATTTAAAATTTCTGTCTTAAGGCAGAGCAGGAAAGGATATATGCTTGACTTTTTAAAAATGACTAATTCACAGTTATACTTAAGTGGCCTTATGCAGGGGGAAGACTACTTACTGGGTGTCAGGAGACCTGATCTCAAGTCATGGTTTTGGGTAGCTTGCCCAAAGACATGGTTTTGCAAGCTTGTGTGTTTGGGCAAGTTACTTACACTCTCTGAGTTTCTCTCCTCTTTTGAGGGAATGGGATTTGGGTTCTTTGTAGCTTTATAATCTTATAAGAGAAAAGGCCCCTTTGGTTTACTGTAATGTATTGTTAACCTTAAAATTAAAAATCACTTATCTTACCAACAAAAACAGGTTTATTCAGAAATAGCAGAGAATTGCAATCTGGGACATGCAACCTACAGCAGAACCATAGGCATGTCCAGAGAACAAAGGAGAAGAACACTCTTTTATAGAGGAAGGGGCTAAGTCAGGAGGGCTGTTTCTAAGCAAAAAGTCCATTGGCATAAGCTAGATGTCTCACATATCATGGCTTCTCTTTGCATGAGTTGTGGCAGTCTCTCACTGGCCTGGGCTGTAGCGTGGGAATGGAAGGTGGATACCTTCTTCCTGCTGGGTGGTAAAATAGAAACACTATGACATCCCTCTCTTCCAATGGGATCTGAGATTTATGAGGAGTGATGGACATGGGAGTTTCTGATGCCATGTCACTGAGGTTTCCCATAATTATTTTTCACGATGTCAGTTGAGGATAAGACAGGAGAGAAAAGGAGGAAAGGATTTTCTTGGCTGCAACACTAAATTGCAAGTCATATAAATGCTTTAATCAGGATGCTACCTCCCTGGGTTGTGTTTGGGATAAAAAGATAGAATAAATCTTCAAGAGGTCTAGCTCTTTTCTGATTAACTTCATTCTCTATGTTTCCAATATGAATGAAAATCTAATATATTATTAGAGAAGGTCAGGGGAAAAAAAGATTAGCAAAAGTCCTTTGCTGCATGTTGGGAATCAGGGGTAACTAAATAATGGTGTATTTCTCCCATTAAAATTGTCTCCATAACCTTCACCAGAAATAGCATTTGAGACTAGAAGAGAATTAATGTTCAGTAATTTTTGGATCCTTATTTAAATGTGACTTTCAAATATCTTTCCCAAGAGGAGCACTTTAAAAGATCCATCAAAGCGGTAGTGCTAATAATCTTCCATGGGACCTGTGCAATAGGTTAAGAGACTCACCTCTCATTAATTAGGTAAAGGATTCACAAAATGTTAGGAATACTACCACCTGAGCCCAGTATTCATTTTCAGGAGAATGATCTGCCCATGAGTGAAATGATATTGGAATTATCAAGCATCTAGCCAAAGGGAGGAGAAGGGAGAAAAAAAAAATCTGTCACAAATTTGAAGATAGTTAAATGATTAAACAGTGTATTTACAATGGAATCATTTTGTTATTCACTAGAATGCAAAGAATGGCTGTGTGTGTATGAGTGTGTATCTTGGAAAAGAAATCCAAGTGTGTATTAGGGATCAATTTCTAGGGAACACAGTATTAATAGCAGTACTGGATTTCTGTTCCAATCTGCATGCTACCACTTCACCTTTTGCCTACAACATCCGTAAGTCACCAAAAAGTCTTCCACATAATTGCCTTGCCTGACTGGTCTTCCCACCACTTGAATTGGTGCTTGGGGAGTATTTATCCCTATGGCATCTATAGATTTGTGGGGTCACTTGGGATGTGGGTATGAAAGGAGAGAATGGGAGGTATAGCAAGGAGAGCAGCTGAAAACAGCAGGGCTCCTGTTCTCTGGCACTGAGAAAGCCAGGTCATATCTTTTCAGCATCAAAATTATTTGCCAGAGACATAATCAACTTTAGCAGTGAGCTGGAACAAAAGGATTTACCCACCATGCCAAGCCTAGGAACTTTTTGTTTGTTTTTGGCTATTCCGTTAGTGACAGATGTATGGACGAATAAATTCTGACTTTGCAGAAACTACCATTCATAGACTCTGAAAAATACATAAGATTGAGTTAAGGGCTAAATTCACCAACGTTATTTTGCAAGATATTTATAAATAACTTAGAACATTAAAGAGAAGGTGTGTAAAGAGCAAAGGCTGAATGGAGAAAGAAATAAAACTACCTAAACTGCATCTCTTCCCCACCCTGAGAATTGTGCTGCTTCTGTTCAGAGCCTCCTTCCCCGAATCCTCCAGTCACTGTGTCATTTCCAATTACTGAGACTCTTGAAGTATGCAAAGGCCTTTATTTTAGCAGGAAGGAGTAAAGGAATCCATTAAGATCAATTGGGTACTTTCAATGTTCCTTATGTTCTGTGGCAAGATCAGACCTGTGTGCAACTATGGGATAAGAGTTACACAAGTGACACCAGTAAGCACAACAAATAACCCCAGTTATCTAACGAGGTGGCGTGGCCATGGTGATGGAGGTGTCTCTGAATGAGAAGTCAGAGGCTCTGCAGAAGTGGTTTCCTATGTCAATTTAAACTGGCTGTGTTCGTGCAAAATCAATTCACACTTCTCCTGAAGAACCAACCTTTGTGGAGGTCTATGATCTTCATGAGCAATCACGAGGCCCCTTGTATTTTATGTTAAATATGTCCAGAATAGGATTGTATTAACTTTAAGGATTAAATTATTAAGATCGCTTAGGTGCACTTCATTTCTTCGATATTTCTACCACCAGAATTTGCCTGTAAACATTTCTAGACCAAGACAGAAATGGAGTTGAGAATATACAAGAGTAACCCTGCTTGTAGAAGCCAGGAATTATCCTACCTTTGACCTCGGAAAAACCCTGAAAATAACTTGCATCAAGCCCACACTACAGACTGGGAATTCAAGATGAGCAATTCTTATATCCATGAAGTATATCTTTATATAAGAGAAAACAGTGTTGAATTTTTCCCGAGCTGTGTGCTTCTGGTAAATAGTGATGCTGAAAAGAATCCACTCATCTTTATCTGTTCTGAAAAAAAAAATTTCTGCAAAGAAACACCCTTTCTCATATGACTTTGATAAACTTCAGTAAGGCTCTGGGACACTTTCTTTGTTTATCAATGACAAGGTCAGACACAGACCCTCCAAATTCCCTTTACTTGCCTCATTAATAATTAGCTGAAATACTGTCCCCACTAATTAGTTAGAACAAAGTGCTTGCTAACCAAACTGGTTACGATTCTTTGCTTCCACCTGGTCCCTGAATTTGGGCCTACCTTCAGCTTGGTCCAGCATAAAACCCTCTTTAAGAGCCCAGCATTTCATCCTGTATCTGGCCTTGTTGACTCCTGTCTATAAAAGAAAAACCATTTTTACCTAATTCTTGATACTTGTCTGTCTTAGGGCCGCAGCTTCTCCTTGTCACAGTAGTTCCCCTCTTCATACTCCCATAGTCTCTCTCCTTGCTCACCATTATCCTTCTGAATAAGGATTCTCCTTACCAAGTCCAGAAACATTTATTTGACAGACTTACAAGCTTGTTTCAAAAATAATTTTGTTTATTTTTGTGATTTGTAAGGGGTACTGCTTTTCTGTAGCTTCACATGCAGTTTAAACACCTGTTCGTATACCAACTAACTCTAAGTTGGTGTTGAGAGAAGAGACCACTGTTTGGATCTCTCTGGGATTTGTCTGTTTCCTCTAATAGGAACTGTCTCTGAAGTAAACTGGACAGAAGAGGAACGCATGTTATTAAATGTCTCTTTAAAGGAGTCTACAGAGCTTTGGAAAACCAGACAAAACCCTAGCTAGAAGTGGTGGACTGCTCCTTACTTTTCTAAATCTTCTGAGCATCCAGAATTTACCTAGGCTGGGAAGATGATCCATGATTATATTGCTAGATATGGGATACCATTTACTCCTTAATAAGCATTACTTATTCAGGACATATAGAACCAGAGATTCTGATGAGAGAAACTGACACAAAAGTGCTTCCTGAGACAGATGCCAAGCTCTGGTAAATTTTACAGTAGTGAGGTTTCATTTGCAACTGCTTTCATTAAACAGTGAGAGCCTTTGAGTCAGGGACTGGGGTAATGCTAAAATAAAAGATTTGAGAGAATGTGATATGTAAATGTAAAGTGGGTTGGCTCATTGACTCAATCACTATATAAACTAAGTACTCTTTGTGTTGTTTAGTACAATTATAGCCTGGAAAAACCAGCTCTCCCACCAAGCTGCAATCCTTGAGCTTTGAGTTAGCATGTTAAATCCTAGTGCTCGGCTGTTTTTAACAATTGGCCTCCCTACTGAGTCCCCAGAGAAACAGAGGTTGAGTATCCAGCTATGCCTGGGGCAAGACGTTGATTACCTCACAGTTAGAAGCAAAAGAAACTGTCTGCAGATGTCAGAGAATAAAAGGATTGGCTTTGGAACAATGGGAAAAAATTGCAATTAGGCCTTTTCTTCCCCCTTTTCAAAGCTAGACTGCCTTGCATTATTTCTTTGTATCTTTGTCTATTGGTCTTTCAGCCTATTGCAATGCTTTCTACATTTTGATAGAATATTAATACAAGGACAAACTTATTGGTGACTTCTGTCTCTTAATTGAAAGTCACTCATTTTCCATTTGAAAAGAAATAGCCTTCTTTGTGATTGAGAACTTCACTGATCTTTTTGTATTTTGCTCTAATATTTTAGCATGTACATTTGCTTTTATTTTACTATTTATATACATCATTATAAATCAAACCAATTGTAGCATAACAGGAAGTGGTTGACATTTTCTATCTTAGAGACTCATTCATAATTTCTCAATTACATGTAGTTTAAATACATACAACCCAATCTGCAGTCTTTGAAATGGTGCCAAATTCCATCTGCTTTCCTGCATATTGCTATAGTTATTTCTGAGCATGACATGAGAGAGGGCTTCTGAGAACTCTAACTAGAACACAAATGTCTCTCAAAAGAACCTTACTGTTAATCTTGCAATTTTCTGTTCAATAATCTTCCCTTACATAAATGCATAGTTTTATTGATTTCCATATCCAGTTACATAATGACCTCCACTAGCAATCTATAGCATTTCTTTTCCATTCAGATGAGGAGGAGCTGATACCTCTTCCAACACTGCCTCAAATTCATAAAAGATCGATTCCAGTGGAATGTGAATAAAATTGCCATATGTAGATGCTAGCATAACACTTGATCTTTCTGATGCAATTCTTATGTTGCATCTCAGAATTCTTCCCAGAAATTTAAATAAGCTACATCTCCAGGGTAAATTCAGTTATTCCACATACAATGTTATTAGTAAAATATCTTTATTACTTAAGCTTTAAAAAAAAAAGATTCCTTGTTTTCTTTTCCCTAATATTGATTTTCTAGGATGGTTATGGTGTAATACATAATGTGCGCTTGAATTTTTTCAAATAGGTACATTGAGTTGACTTTGAGTTGATGGAATTTAACATTCCTTTGGAAAATTATAAGTATCCTAGTGCTAACTAACATCTGCTATCCAACAGACACACCAACAGCTGAAAGACATGGAAAAAAAACTTGTCCTTTATGCATTAGGGCTAAAGTCATGACAGATTTATTACATAGTCTCCAACACATTCAATGTTGGTCTCACAGCAAAAGCTCTGCTATACCTTAAAAAACAGACATGTGGTTGCCTGCAGAAGTACCTGGGTATTTTCTCATTCATTTAAAAAAATGGTTTTTCTTGGATCTGATTTTTATCAAAACGCCAAAGGCATATTAAATATTGATAGCATATAGTGTCTATATGATTATTTCTACTTTCAGATGAACTCTCAGTGTTGGCCCCTTCAGCTGGGCTTCTGTTATCCTTTTCTTTGGATCAGTGTCTTCATGTCTTTCACATGTCATTTGTACTTGCCAGAACATTTCTGTCTCTCATTTCTCTACCAATATCAACCTCACCCCATGTTTCTCCATCACATTGCTTGTCCCTCCACCACAATGCTTTCTGTAGCAGGCAGGAACTCTCTGTCCACCCCTGGTTAGCAGTGGTTTTTAATTACGGTGTGAAAATCTTTTGGTGCTTTCTGTACTGATGAGAGGAGTTATAACTCTGGGGGAAAATATGTTCCCAGACTGGGGCAAATAAGCCTTGGAAGCCGAAATCAGTAGAAGGAGAAATAAAGCCATCTAGTCCTGCTTGCCCATGTCTCTCGCAGCCCCACTGCCAAGGTCCCAACAAACCTCTCCTGTCCAGGTTCATGCTTGCTCACCACCCCGTGTAATCACCTATTGATACGGAGATGGACAACTTCTCTCCACCCATTGGAAACACCTTTTGATATGGAGATTCACCAAGAACAGGAGAGAGATTCTGGAAATATTGCAATTTTACCCAAAGCCCACCTCTCCAGAAATCTCTCCTCACAATCTACTTGCTCCCCATCTTCTGCAATAGTGCCTGTGTGAGAAAACTGGAGCACTGTAACCAGACAAATAATATACAATAACAACAGCAATAAAATCATGATAAGCCTCAAGTTGGAGGATTCAGCTAGGTTCAAACTCCTATGCAGATTAAGTCCATAGCTCGCCCGTTCCACAGGAGGCCAGTAGGTGACTCAGTAGGGAGTCAGTGCACTCAAAACATGGCAGCTGCAGCCAGGGGGCAGGTTTAGGCCAACAGGACAGAAGAAAGAAAATAACCTTAAGGGCAATAAGATACATGTTTTAATGACATTAGCATAGACAAATCTTGTCCATCAGGTAGTCTGCATGCAAGAGAATGGTCCTGTGATAGAACAGTGGCAGGAAAGGGATCTTGTCCTGGTCTAGAATACCAGACTTTCACCCCCCTTCCTGTGGGACATAAGGGATGAATCAATATATAGAGCTATGGGAGGTACATGCACTGGTCATAAAGATAAAAGAAAACTTCCCTATAAGATGCTCTTACATCCTGGGCATTTTGGGTACACTACCATGATCATTGGGGCCACACTGCTGCTACTCCAGGGACACACAGGAGGCCAGCTCCAGGCCTTTTCCCCAAGGTGCCAGAAGGGCCAGTCATCACTGGTCCATGTGTCATAATGTCTAGGGCCATATCCATTCAACAGTGCCTCCAGGGTTTAATGCAGTTGGGGCTGGCAGCAGCATGTTGCTCTGCTGGCCATAATCTGGTTTCGGTAACTCCTCTTGGGTGTGCACATACAGCTGTGCAGGAGAGGCAGCAATGTGTGTTGGCATATCCACAGGGCTCAAATTCCTTTTTGGGTCTTTTCATTTAAATGCAGTAGCCCTGTCCATAGGCGAACTGACGAGTCCCATAGACTACTGGTGTCTGATTTCAGGCCAGATTTCAACAAATCATTGTACCTCTCTCTCATGCCTGTCCCGGTAGGGTTATATGGTACACAAAACTTCCACTTAATTCCTAATTGCTACACCCATTCTTGTAACCCATGTCCAGTAAAGCAGGTGCCTTGATCACTCTCAATCACCTGCAGCCGGCCATAGGCTGCAAAGAGATGCTCTAGGCCCTTTTTGGAGGCCCCTTTTGCATTGCTTATCTGTACAACATGCAAGAGAAGAAACCAACAGTCCAGTAGCTGGGTCCACACAAGTCATGGCATACTGATATCCTTTTGATATGGGCAGAGGCCCAGTATAGTCTATCTGCCACCTGACAAGGGGTATCAGCCTCCTTACTGTTGCCCCGTGTTGCTGCAGGACTCGGTGTAAGTCCCTCTCAGAGCACACAAGGCACTCCCTCCAGGCTCTGCTGACTTCTTCAAATGTCAGTGGCAAGCCCCACCTACGGGCTACAGCCCACATTGTCTTTAACCCTGCATGCAACAAATGCTGATATAACCATTGGGCTACATCAGAGGCAGGCTTTCCTTCTAGCCAATGCACCTGGACCAGTGTGTCTGCTTCATCATTCCCTGGGGATGCCAAAGGAAAATGGTCAGTCACATGATATATGGTAACTGTCTTAGTCTGACCAGAGGCCATAGGTCTTGCCACAACTCTTGCCCACAAAGGGGTCGTTGACCAGCCATCCAGTTGGCATGGTATTATGTTGGTAGCCACAAGGTCAAGCCCCAATAGACGGCCCAGCTGTCAGTGCAGACAGCTATGGGGGAAAGTTCCTGGGTGATCATGAGCCATACTGCCCACAACTCAGCCCACTGACTGCTCTTCCCCTCTCCATCCTCCATCCATATTGTCTCAGTCTTAGGATGGAAAATCACAGCCCTACACTTCGGTGGCTGCCCACGACTAAAGCCATGTGTATACCAAGCATCTTCAGGTATAGGGCTTATCCCTCCTGATAAGGACTCTGGCTACCAATGACTCAAAAGCAAGTTCTTCCTGCTTTCTATTGGTACATGTTAGTAGCCCCAATAAGCATTGGGGTTCTCCTCATAAGGGGCTAGTAGAGAAGGCACTGCACTGCTGTAAATATGCACCCCATTTGGCCTGTGTAGGCATCTGTACCATGCCACTCTGTGGCTCTGGGTTCAGTCTCAGACCCACCCCACTATGAGATAGGTGGTTATTACCTTGGTCAGAGCTGTTCCAGTGATGGGTTCTGTGGCCAGCAAGGTGTGGTACACAACAGCCAGTTGTTTCTCTATCAAGGTGTATTGGACTTCTGCTCCTTTCCATAGTTGTGACCAGAATCCAGTTGGTTGACATGTCTGTTCAAGCTGCTGCCAAAGACCCCATCCATAACCATCTTCGGTTATATGAACATCTAGCTCACAGGGCTTTGATGGGTCCATTACACTCAAGGTGGCCCTGACTGCTTGCTTAGCAGCAGCAAAAGCAGCTGCATGTGTTTCATCCCAGTCCCACCTGATGCCCTTTCATGCCAACCAGTATAATGGCTTCAGAATTTGTGCCAAGTGTGGGATAAACACTCTCCAGTAGCCCAAAAGACCCAGAAACTCTTGTAATACTGCCACATGGTAGGGGTAGGGAAAGCCTGGACCTTGTCTATGACTGCTTCTGGGATAACTTTAGTTTTACCTGACTAGACAACCTCCAAGATTTAACTGACAAACCAGGTCCCTAACCTCGGTGGTCTTCACAGCCCATCCTTTCTTCTGTAGATGTTGCAGCAGTCTAGGAACTGCTCCTTCTAAATCTGCAAGAGAATCAGACATGATGATATCATCAGTGTAGTGATACAGCCAGACTGTTTGCAGTTTCTTCCATGTGACTAAGTCCTGGTTTATAAATCTGTGACAATTGGTGGAACTGCGGAGGTATCCTTGTGGAAGGACTGTGAATGTCTACTGCTGGCCTTCCCATATGAAGGCAACCTTTTCCTGACTAGGTCAATAGAGAAGAAAAGTCTACAACATAATGATACATCCCTAGTTCATGATTGAGGGTGTCCATAAGGGCTGCTATAGAAGGGATAGCAGCATGCAAAAGGGGTGTGACTTTATTCAATGATCATACAACAAGAGCCATCTGGCTTTTTCACTGGCCATACTGGGGAATTAAAAGGATTATGAGTGGGCTTTATGATGGCCACCTTCTCCAACTCCTGGAGAGTTTTTCCAATTTCCTTGTGTCCCCCAGGCAATTTATAGTGCTTAGTATTTGTCACCAGCCTAGGTACAGGCAGAGCTACAGGTGGGTGCTTAGTATGTCCCCTCAGAATTGCCTTTACCATATGCCCTCAGCTCCACCCCTTCATCCTCTCCCAACATCTCTTCTACCATCTCCAGGGCTGAAGGCACTGCTCTTTCCTCCCCCTCTCCTAAGGCCTACTGCAGTGTGGATTCTCCTGATGTCTCCTCCAGGAGTCCAACCTATCTTCTCAATAACTGTCTCTCTTTTATTTTTGTATATTTTTATAAATTTTGAAATCATATCACAGAAAAATTCTAGTTAAAATACCAAAAAGTTTTTCCCTAAGCCATTTGAGAGTAACTTGGGACCTAATGCACCATCACAATGTACTTGCTTATTTCCTTAACACAAGTACATTACCTTACATAGCCATAATGCGGCCATCACAATCAGAAAATGAGCACTGGCACATTACAGCCATTGAATCCTCAGAGCCCATTCACATTTTGCCAGTTGTCCCAGTGATGTTCTTTAAAGGGTCCAGTTCATAACCATGCATTGTACTTAGTTATCATGTGTCTTTGGTTTCCTACTGGTATAGTTCTCAGCTTTTCTTTGACATTCATGACCTTGAGACTTTTTTCTTTTCTTTTTCTTATTTTTTAAAAGATATCATTGATATACACTCTTATGAAGGTTTCACATGAAAAACATTGTGTTTACTACATTCACCCATATTATCAAATCCCCCATAACCCACTGAAGTCACTATCCATCAGTGTAGTAAGATGCCAGAGTCACTACTTGTCTTCTCTGTGCTACACTGTCTTCCCTGTGAACCCCCACCCCCACACACACCACATGTATCAATCATAATACCCCTCAATCATCTTCTCCTTCCCTCCCCACCCACCACATCCCTCCCCATAGTTAACTGCTAGTCCCTTCTAGGAGTCTGTGAGTCTGCTGCTGTTTTGTTCCTTTAGTTTGGTTCTTTGTTATACTCCACAAATGAGGGAAATCATTTGGTACGTGACTTTCTCTGCCTGGCTTATTTTACTGAGCATAATGCCCTCTAGCTCCATCCATGTTGTTGCAAATAATAGGATTTGTTTTCTTCCCATGACTGAATAGTATTCCATTGTGTATATGTACCAACTCTTCTTTATCCATTCATCTACTGATGGACACTTAGGTTGCTTCCATATCTTGGCTATTGTAAATAGCGCTGCAATAAACATAGGGGGGCATATGTCTTTTTGAATCTGAGATCTTGCTTTCTTCAGGCAAATTCCTAGGAGTGGAATTCCTGGGTCAAATGGTATTTCTCTTTTTAGCTTTTGAAGAACCTCCATGTTGCTTTCCACAATGGTTGAACTAATTTACATTCCCACCAGCAGTGTAGGAAGGTTTCCCTTTCTCTGCATCCTTGCCAGCATTTTTTGTTCATAGTCTTTGCAATGTTGGCCATCCGAAATGGTGTGAGGTGATATCTCATTGTGGTCTTAATTTGTATATCCCTGATGATTAGCGATGTGGAGCATCTTTTCATGTGCCTCTTAACCATCTAATTTCTTCCTTGGAGAAGTGTCTGTTCATATCTTCTGCCCATTTTTTAATAGATTTATTTGCTTTTTGAGTGTTGAGCTGTGTGAGCTCTTTATATATTTTGGATGTTAACCCCTTCTCTGATATGTCTTTTACAAATATATTATCACATACTGTAGGGTGCCTTATAGATGGCACCCTTTGCTGCATAGAAGCTGTTTAGTTTGATGTAGTCCCATTTGTTCATTTTTGCTTTTGTTTCCCTTGCCTGAAGAGATGTGTTCAGAAAAGGTTGCTCATATTTATATTCAAGAGATTTTTTTTTAATTTTGGTATCATTAATGTACAATGACATGAGCAACAACATTATGGTTACTAGACCCTCCCCCCATTATCAAGTCCCCACCACATATACCATTACAGTCACTGTCCATCAGTGTAGTAAGATGCTACAGAATCACTACTTGTCTTCTCTGTGTTATACTGCCTTCCCTGTACCCCACCACCCCCCACTACATTAAATGTGCTAATCATAATGCCCCCTTTTTTCCCTTATCTCTCCCTTCTCACCCATCCTCCCCAGTCCCTTTCCCTTTGGTAATTGTTAGCCCATTCTTGGGTTCTGTGAATCTGCTGCTGTTTTGTTCCTTCAGTTTTTTCTTTGTTCTTATACTCCACATATGAGTGAAATCATTTGAAACTTGTCTTTCTCCACCTGGCTTATTTCATTGAGCATAATACCCTCTATCTCCATCCATATTGTTGCAAATGGTAGGATTTGTTTTATTCTTATGGCTGAATAATATTCCACTGTGTATAAGTACCACTTCTTCTTTATCCATTCATCTACTGATGGACACTTAGGTTGCTTCTATTTCTTGGCTATTGTAAATAGTGCTGTGATAAACATAGGGGTGCATATGTCTTTTTCAAACTGGGCTCCTGCATTCTTAGGTTAAATTCCTAGGAGTGGAGTTTCTGGGTTAAATGGTATTTCTATTTTGAGTTTTTTGAGGAACCTCCATACTGCTTTCCACAATGGTTGAACTAATTTACATTCCCACCAGCAGTGTAGGAGGGTTCCCCTTTCTCCACATCCTCACCAACATTTGTGGTTTGTTTGTCTTTTGGATGGTGGCCATCCTAACTGGTGTGAGGTGATATTTCATTGTGGTTTTAATTTGCATTTCTCTGATGATTAGCGATGTGGAGTTCATTCAGATGTTGGCCATCTGAATTTCTTCTTTGGAGAAGTGTCTGTTCAGCTCCTCTGCCCATTTTTTAATTGGCTTATTTGCTTTTTGATTATTGGGGTGCATGAGCTCTTTATATGATTTGGCTGTCAACCCCTTCTCAGACATGTCATTTATGAATATATTCTCCCATACTGTAGGATGCCTTTTTGTTCTACTGATGGTATCCTTTGCTGCACAGAAGCTTTTAAGTTTGATACAGTCCCACTTGTTCATTTTTGCTTTTGTTTCCCTTGCCTGGGGAGATATGTTCAAGAAGTTGCTGATGTTTATGTCCAAAAGATTTTTGCCTATGATTTTTTCTAAGAATTTTATGGTTTCATGACTTACATTCAGGTCTTTGATCCATTTTGAGTTTACTTTTGTGTATGGGGTTAGACAATAATTCAGTTTTATTCTCTTACATGTAGCTGTCCAGTTTTTCCAACACCAGCTATTGAAGAGGCTATCATTTCCCCATTGTATATCCATGGCTCCTTTATCATATATTAATTGATGATATATGCTTGAGTTAATATCTGGACTCTGTATTCTGTTCCACTGGTCTTTGCATCTGTTCTGTGCCAGTACCAAATTTTCTTGATTACTGTGCCTTTGTGGTAGAGCTTGAAGTTGGGAAGTGAGATCCCTCTGCTTTTTTCTTCCTTCTCAGGATTGCTTTGGCTATTCGCGGTCTTTTGTGGTTCCATATGAATTTTAGAACTATTTGTTCCAGTTTGTTGAAGAATGCTGCTGGTATTTTGATAGGGATTGCATTGAATGTGTAGATTACTTTAGGCAGGATGGCCGTTTTGACAATATTAATTATTCCTACCCAAGAGCATGGGATGAATTTCCATTTATTAGTGTCCTCTTTAATTTGTCTTGAGTGTCTTGTAGTTGGCAGGGTATAGGTCTTTCAATTCCTTGGTTGGGTTTATTCCTAGGTATTTTATTCTTTTTGATTCAGTTGTGAACGGAATTGTTTTCCTGATTCTTTTTTCTGCTAGTTCATCATTAGTGTATAGGAGTGCAACGGATTTCTGTGTATTAATTTTGTATCCTGAAACTTTGCAGAATTCAGATATTAGTTCTAGTAGTTTTGGAGTGGATTCTTTAGGGTTTGTTATGTAAATATCATGCCATAAGTAAACAGTGACAGTTTGACGTCTTTCTTACCAATCTGGATGTCTTTTATTTCTTTGTGTTGTCTGATAGATGTGGCTAGGACCTCCAGAACTATGTTGAATAAAAGCAGGGAGAGTGGGCATCCTTGTCTTGTTCCTGATCTTAGGGGAAAACCTTACAACTTCTCACTGTTAAGTATAATGTTGCCTGTGAGTTTGACATATATGGCCTTTATTATGTTGAGGTACTGGCCCTCTATACCCATTTGGTTGAGAGTTTATATCATGAATGGATGTTGAATTTTGTCAAATGCTTTTTTAGCATCTATGCAGATGATCATTTGGTTTTTGTCTTGATTTTTGTTGATGTGGTGGATGATGTTGATGGATTTTCAAATGTACTATCCTTTCATCCCTGGGATGAATCCCTCTTGATCATGGTGTATGATCCTCTTGATATATTTTTGAATTCAGTTTGCTAATATTTTTTTGAGTATTTTTGCATCTGTGTTCATCAGGGATCTTGGTCTGTAGTAGTCTTTTTTTGTGGTGTCTATGTCTGGTTTTGGTATTAGAGTGATGCTGGCCTCATAGAATGAGTTTGGAAATATTCCCTCCTCTTCTATTTTTTGGAGAACATTAAGGAGAATGGGTATTATGTCTTCTTTAAATGACTGATAAATTCAGTGGTGAATCCATCTGGTCTGGAAGTTTTGTTCTTGGGTAGTTTTTTGATTACTGATTCAATTTCATTGCTGGTAATTGGTCTGTTTAGATTTTCTGTTTCTTCCTTGGTCAGTCTTGGAAGTTTATATTTTTCTAGAAAGTTGTCCATCTCTTCTAGGTTATCAGTTTGTTGGCATATATATTTTCATTGTATTTTCTAATAATTATTTGTATTTCTGTGGTGTCCTTAGTGATTTTTCCTTTCTCATTTCTGATTCTGTTTATATGTATCGATTCTCTTTTTCTCTTAACAATTCTGGCTAAGTGTTTATCTATTTTGTTTATTTTCTCAAAGAACCAGTTCTTGGTTTCATTAATTTTTTCTATTGTTTTAATCTCAGTTTTATTTATTTCTTCTGATATGTCTTATGTCCCTCCTTTTGCTGACTTTGGGCATCATTTGTTCTTCTTTTTCCACTTACAGTAATTGTGGATTAAACTATTCATTAGGAATTGCTCTTCCTTCTTTAAATAGGCCTGGATTGCTCTCTCCTTTCCTGTTAAACCTGCCTTCGCTGTGTCCCACAGAAGTTGGGGCATTGTGCTGTTCTTTTCATTTGTCTCCATATATTGTTTTATCTCTGTTTTAATTTTGTCATTGATCCATTGTTTATTTAGGAGCATGTTGTTAATCCTCCATGTATTTGTGAGCCTTTTTGTTTTCTTTGTACAGTTTATTTCTAGTTTTGTACCTTTGTGATCTGAGAAGTTGGTTAGTAGAATTTCAATCTTTTTGAATTTACTGAGGCTCTTTTTGTGGCCTAGTAATTGGTCTATTCTGGAAAATGTTCCATGTACCCTTGAGAAAAATGTGTATCCTGCTGCTTTTGGGAGTAGAGTTCTGTAGATGTATGTTAGATCCACCTGTTCTAGTGTGTTGTTCAATGCCTCTGTGTCCTTACTTATTTGCTGTCTGGTTGATCTGTCCTTTGGAGTGAGTGATGTGTTGAAGTCTCCTAAAATGAATACATAGCATTATATTTCTTCCTTTAATTTTATTAGTATTTGTTTCACATATGTAGGTGCTCCTGTGTTGGGGCATAGATATTTATAATGGTCATATCCTCTTGTTGGACTGACCCATTTGTCATTATGTAATGTCCTTCTTTATCTCTTGTTACTTTCTTTGTTTTGAAGTCTATTTTGTCTTATACAAGTACTGCAACACTTGCTTTTTTCTCCCTATTGTTTGCATGAAATATCTTTTTCCATCCTTTCACTTTTAGCCTGTGTATGTCTTTTTGTTTGAGGTGAGTATAGTGTAAGCAGCATATAAATGGGTCTTGCTTTTTTATCCATTCAGTGACTCTGTGTCTTTTGATTGGTGCAATCAGTCCATTTACAATTAGGGTGATTATTGATAGGTATGTACTTATTGCCATTGCAGGCTTTGGATTCATGGTTACCAAAGGTTCAAGGGTAGCTTCTTTACTATCTAACCTTCTAACTTTAACTCACTTATTACTCTATTATAAACATTTTCTGATGATTCTTTATTTCTCTCCCCTTTTATTCTTCCTCATCCACTCTTTATATGTTAGGTGTTTTATTCTGTACTCTTTTGTGGTTCCCTTGACTGAGTATGTGGATAGCTAATTTTATTTTGCATTTTATTAGTATTCTCTTGGTCTACTTTCTTTGCTGTGGTTTTATTTTCTCTGTTGACATCTATTTAACCTAAGGAGCACTTCCATCTAGAGCAGTCCCTTTAAAATACATTGTAGATGTGGTTTATGGGAGGTAAATTCCCTCAACATTTGCTTATCTTGGAATTGTTTAATCCCTCCTTCAAATTTAAATGATAATCTTGCTGGATACAGTATTCTTGGTTCAATGCCCTTCTGTTTCATTGCATTGAATATATCATGGCACTCTCTTCTGGCCTACAATGTTTCTCCTGAGAAATATGGTGATAATCTAATGGGTTTTCCTTTGTAGGTGATCTTTTTTCTCTCTCTGGGTGCTTTTAATACTCTGTCCTTGTCTTTGATCTTTGCTATTTTAATTATTAGATATCTTGGTGTTGTCCTCCTTGGGTCCTTTGTGTTGGGAGATCTGTGGGCTTCCACGGTCTGAGAGACTGTTTCCTTCCCCAACCTGGGGAAGTTTTCAGCAATTATTTCTTCAAAAACATTTTCTATCCCGTTTTCCCCCTCTTCTTCTGGTACCCCTATAATGCGAATATTGTTCTGTTTGGATTGGTCACACAGTTCTCTTAATATTCTTTCATTCCTAGAGATCCTTTATCTCTCTCTGCCTCAGCTTCTCTGTATTCTTGTTCTTTGATTTCTATTCCATGAACAGCCTCTTGCACCTCATCCAGTCTGCTCTTAAATCCTTCCATTGTTTGTTTCATTTTTGTTATCTCCCTCTGGAATTCATCCATTAGCTCTTGCATCTTCCTCTGTAGCTCCATCAGCATGCTTATGAGTTTTATTTTTAATTATTTTTCAGGAAATTGGTGATTTCAGTCTCACCAGGCCCTCTCTCTGGTGTTTGAGGGATTTTGGACTGAACAAAGTTCTTCTGCCTTTTCATGGCAAGGAAGTGATCACCAGTGAGTGGCATGTGTGTTAGCTGAGAACAAAGTCCCTTCCTGCTTGCTGGTCGCCTTGCCCATCTCCACTGCCTGTGCCAGTCAACCGCACACAGGGAACAAACTCTGGGCTAATCCTCTGAACTGCCATGGGTGGGGCAGCCCTTGGGATGGTTTAGGATTGTGGCATGGGTCGCAGGTGAGCGGCATGTGTTCTCCCGCAAGAACGGCACCCCTTTATGCTTTTCTGACTCCATGCCAGTCTCTGCTGCCTGTGCCAGGCAACTGCCACAGGGAGCAGCCTCTGAGTTGATCCCCTGAGCTGCCATGGGTGGGGCGGCCCTAGGGATGTCCTAAGGCACTAGTGGTGGTGGCAGCTGATCAGCGTGTGTTCTCCATGAAAATAGAGCCCCTATGTGCCTTCTGGACTCTGTGCAGGCTTCCTCTGCCTGTGCCAGTCAGCCACGCTCTGGGTCAGCCTTTGGGTTAATCCACTGAGCTGCCATAGCCAGGCGGCCCTCAGGATGGCCTAGGGCATTGGCAGGGGTTGCAGGCGGGCAGCACGTGTTCGCTGTGAGAATAAAGCCCCTTTGTGCCTTATGGACTCTGTGCCGGTCTCCACTGTCTGTCAGTCAACTGCGGGCAGGGGAAGCCTCTGGGTCTGGCCTGGTTAGCCGCGCACTTGGAGAAGCCTCTCTGTAGTTGCTGTGGGGTAAGTCAGCAGGTTTGCTTGCAGTGCCCCCGGGATAGGGGGAATGAATGGCAGGCTGCTTATCACCATGAGGGGCTTTGGAGCTGTGTTGTCACCTAGGGGAATAGGGCACCTGAAGTTCCTTAAAGTTCCCAGCATGGTGGATTGAGTGTGCCAGGATGATTTTGTCCACCTGTTAAAGCCTTGTCCCTTTAAGACTTAAAACTCCCGCTTTTCTTTTGTCACAGGGCAGCCGGCTGTGGGAACCTGCTCACTGTCTTAGTCTCGGATTTTGCTTTTCCATTCCTCTAATATCCAGTATACCATGCAATGTTTGTCTGTGCTCCTGGGGCACATTACTAGGGATGGTTATTTGGCAGTCCTGTGATTCCACTCCCTCTCCACTCAGATTGTTTTCCTCTTGTGTCTGAGCTGGGGTTGGCGGAGTGCTCGGGTCCTGCCGGGTTACAGCTTTGTATCTTTCCCTTTTTGTGAGATGTTGAGTTCTCACAGATGTAGCCTGGCTGGTGTACTGTATCTTCTGGTCACTCTTTTAGGAATAGTTGTATTTGCTGTAATTTCAAAATACATTTGGTTTTGGGCAGAGATTTCCACCACCCTACTCATACCGCCATCTAGAGAATTTCCCTATTCAAGAGATTTTAGTCTATGTTTCTTCTAAGAGGTTTATGGTTTCATGACTTACATTCAGGTCTTTGATCCATTTCGAGTTTACTTTTGTGTATGGTGTTAGACAATAATCCAGTTTCATTCTCTTGCATGTAGCTGTCCAGTTTTGACAACACCAGTTGTCGAAAAGGCTGTCATTTCCCCATTGTATATCCATGGCTCCTTAATTGACGGTATATGCTTGTGTTTATATTTTGGCTCTCTAGTCTGTTCCATTGATCTATGGATCTGTTCTTGTGCCAGTACCAAATTGTCTTGATTACTGTGGCTTTGTAGTAGAGCTTGAAGTCAGGGAGTGTAATCCCCCCAGCTTTATTCTTCCTTGTCAGGATTGCTTTGGCTATTTGGGATCTTTTGTGGTTCCATATGAGTTTTAGAACTCTTTGTTCTAGTTCATTGAAGAATGCTGTTGGTATTTTGATAGGGATTGCATTGAATCTGTAGATTGCTTTAGGCAGATGGTCATTTTGACAATATTAATTCTTCCTATCCATGAGCATGGGATGTGTTTCCATTTATTGGTGTCTTCTTTAATTTCTCTCATGAGTGTCTTGTAGTTTTCAGGGTATAGTTCTTTCACTTCCTTGGTTAGGTTTATTGCTAGGTTTTTTTTTTTTTGATGCAATTTTGAATGGAGTTGTTTTCCTGATTTCTCTTTCTGCTAGTTCATTGTTAATATATAGGAATGGAACAGATTTCTGTGCATTCATTTTGTATCCTGCAACTTTGATGAATTCAGTTATTAGTTCTAGCAGTTTTGGGGTGGATTCTTTAGGGTTTTTTATGTACAATATCATGTCATCTGCGAACAGTAACAGTTTGACTTCTTTACTATTCTGGATACCCTTTATTTCTTTGTGTTGTCTGACTGCTTTGGCTAGGAACTCCAGAACTATGTTGAATAAAAGTGGGGAGAGTTGGCATCCTTGTCTTGTTCCCAATCTTAAAGGAATGCTTGCACCCTCTCGCTGTTAACTGTGATGTTGGCTGTGGGTTTGTCATATATGGTCTTTATTATTTTGACATACTTCACCTCTATACCCATTTTGTTGAGAGTTTTTATCATGAACGGATGATGAATTTTGTCAAATGCTCTACAGCATCTATGGAGATGATTATGTGGTTTTTGTCCTTCTTTTTTTGTTGATATAATATATGATGTTGTTGGATTTTTGAATATTTACCATTCTTGCATCCCTGGAATAAATCCTACTTGATCATGAAGGATGATATTTTTGATGTATTTTGACTTAGGTTTGCTAATATTTTTTTTGACTATTTTTGCTTCTGTGTTCATCAGTGATATTGGTCTGTAATTTTCTTTTTTTTTTGGTATCTTAATGATTTTGTTATTAGAGTGATGCTGGCCTCATAGAATGAATTTGGAAGTATTCCCTCCTCTGCTACTTTTTGGAAAACTTTAAGGAGGATGGGTATTAGTTTTTCACTAAATGTTTGATAAAATCAGCAGTGAAGTCATCTGGTCTAGGGGTTTTGTTCTTATGTTGTTTTTTCATTACCAATTCAATTTCATTGCTGGTAATTGGTCTGTTCAGATTTTCTTTTTCTTCTTGGGTCAGCCTTGGAAGATTATATTTTTTCAGAAAGTTGTCCCTTTCTTCTAGATTATCCAATTTGTTAGCATATAATTTTTCATAGTATTCTTTGTATTTCTGTGGTGCCTATGGTGATTTTTCCTTTTTCATTTCTGATTCTGTTTATGTGTGTAGACTCTCTTTTTTCTTGATAAGTCTAGCTAAGGGTTTATCTATTTTGTTTATTTTCTCTAAGAACCAGCTCCTGCTTTCATTAATTCTTTCTATTGTTTTGTTCTTCTTGATTTTATTTATTTCTGCTCTAATCTTTATTATGTCCCTCCTTCTACTAACTTTGGGCTTCAATTGTTCTTCTTTTTCTAGTCATTAATTGTTCATATGGGATTGTTCTTCTTTCCTGAAGTAAGCCTGTACTGCAGTATACTTCCCTCTTAGCATGCCCTTCACTGCATCCAACAGATTTTGCGATGTTCAATTATTATTGCCATTTGTCTCCATATATTGCTTGATCTCTGTTTTTATTTGGTCAGTGATCCATTGATTATTTAGGATCATGTTGTTAAGCTTCCATGTGTTTGTGGGCTTTTTTGTTTTATTTGCATGATTTATTTCTAGTTTCATAACTTTTTGGTATGAGAAGTTGGTTGGTATAATTTCAATCTTTTTGAATTCACTGAGGCTCTTTTTGTGGCCTAGCATATTATTTAGTCTTAATAATGTTCCATGTGCACTTGAGAAAAATGTGTATCCTGCTGCTTTTGGGTGGAGTGTTCTTTAGATGTCTGTTAGGTTCATCTGTTCTCATGTGTTATTCAGTGCCTCTGTCCCTTTACTTATCTTCTGTCTGGTTGATCTGTCCTTCAGAGTGAGTGGTGTTTTGAAGTCCCCTAAAATGAATGCATTTCATTCTATTTACCCCTTTAATTCTGTTAGTATTTGTTTCACATATGAAGGTGTTTTTGTGTTGGGTGCATAGATATTTATAATGGTTATATCCTCTTGTTGGACTGACCTTTTATCATTACGTAATGTCCTTATTTGTCTCTGGTTACTTTCTTTGTTTTGAAATCTAATTTGTCTGATACAAGTCCTGCAACACCTGCTTTTTTCTCCTTATTAGTTGCATAAAATATCTTTTTCCATCCCTTCACCTTTAGTCATGTATGTCTTTGTGTTTGAAGTGAGTCTCTTGTAGGGAGCATATGGATGGGTTGTATTTTTTTATCCATTCAGTGATTCTATGCGTTTTGATTGGTGCATTCAGACCATTTACATTTAGGGTGATTATTGATAGGTATGTACTTTTTGCCATTGCAGGCTTTAGATTCATAGTTGCCAAAGGTTCAAGGGTAACTTCCTTACTGTCTAACAGCCTAATTTAACTTACTTAGTATGCTATCCCCAAACAATCTAAAGGTTCCTTTTTTCCCTCCTTTTTCTTCCTCCTTCATTCTTTATATATTAGATATATTCTATACTCTATCTCTTGACTGACTTTGGGGGTGGTTGATTTGATTTTGCATCTGCTTAATAATTAATTGGTCTACTTTCTTTTCTGTAGTTTTATTTCCTGTGGTGATAGCTATTTATCCTTAGGAACACTTCCATCTGTAGCATTCTCTCCAAAATACACTGTCAAAACAGTTTGTGGGAGGTCAGTTCTCTCAGGTTTTGCTTATCTGGAATTTTTTTAATCCTTCCAAATTTAAATGATAATCTTGCTGGGTAGAGCGTTTTTGGCTCAAGGCCCCTCTGCTTCATTTCATTAAATATATCATACCACTCCTTTCTGGCCTGTAAGGTTTCAGTTGAGAAGTCTGATGATAGCCTAATGGGTTTTCCTTTGTATGTGATCTTTTTTCTCTCTCTGGCTGCTTTTAATACTCTCTCCTTGTCCTTAATTTTTGCCATTTTAATTATTGTATGTCTTGGTGTTGTCTTCCTGTGGTCTCTTGTATTGGGAGATCTCTGCACTTCCATGACCTGAGAAACAATTTCTTTTCACAGATTGGGGAATGTTTCAGCAATTACCTCCTCAAAGACACTTTCTATCCCTTTCTCTCTCTCTTCTTCTGGTACCCCTATAATGCGAATATTGTTCCATTTGGACTGGTCATACAGTTCTCTCAATATTCTTTAATTCTTAGAGATCCTTTTTTCTCTCTGTGCCTCAGCTTCTTTGTTTTCTGGTTCTCTAATTTCTATTTCATTTATTGTTTCCTCCACTGTATCTAATCTGCTTTTAAAACCCTCCATCGTATGCTTCATTTCAGATACTATATTCTTCAATGTTTGTGTCTCATTCTTGAATTCCTCCCTGAATTCTTGAATATTTTTCTGTAGCTCCTTGGGCATGTTTATGATTTTTATTTTGATATCTCTTTCAGAAAGATTGATGAGTTCAGTTTCACTTGGCCCTCTTTCTGGTATTTGTGGGTTTTTGGTTTGAAGCAGGTTCCTTTGATGTTTCATATCTGTATGTAGCACCCTCTAGTGCCCAGAAGCTCTACTCTCTGGAGCTGCTCAGCCCCTGGAGCAGTGGTGGTGGTCACAGGGGAGCAGCGCTGGTGTCTGTTGGGAGGAAAAAGGTCTTTCTTTCTTTGTGGCTGCTGTGCCTGTCTCCACTGTCAGGGCCAGGGGGCCAAGCATGTGGGGAGAAACCTTTATGCTTTTTGTTTGTAGCTGCTGTTGGTGGGCCCACCCTCTGGCTTGTCTGGCGCAATGGTGAGGGCAGCTGGTTTACGAGTTGGTGCCAGCCGGGAGGAAGACAGATCAGGCTGCATATTGTGGTGGGGGCCTCGGAGCTGAGTATCCAGCCAGGGTTATGGAGCACCTGAAACTCCTGAAAGTTCCCAACCTGCTGGGCAGAGTACATCTGGACTATTTTGTCCACCTGTCCTTTCTCTTGAACAGCAAGCTCTGTGCAATCCTTTGCCGTTTTTCAGCCCTCTCACTGTTAGAAAGTCTCACAGATTGCCCACCTTTCTTTTGTCCCAGAGCAGCAAGATATGGATCCCTGTTTTCCATGAGCAGTGGGAATCTCAGTCTCTCCATGTATTCTGCCTGTTTTAGCTTTGTAACCCCACTAATCTCTAGAGCACCATGTAATGTAGGTTTGTGTTCCCAGAGCAGATCTCCAGGGCTGGGTGTTCAGTAGTCCTAGACCTCCACCCGCTCCCCACTCTGTATGCCGCATCCTTCTTTCTTGTTGCCATTTCAAGATTTGATGTATTTGCTATATTTTCATATTATATGTGGTTTTTGGAGGAGTTTTCTGTCTCACCTCTCATACCACCATCTTTAATCTTCTTTTCTGACTCTCTTTCTAAAGGGCATCCCATAGGTCATTGCCCAGCTCCTTCAAGTGATTCTGAAGTGTGTCCCTCTCCTGCCAAAGTCTCTCTCTCTCCTTGATAACCCTCTCTCTCTCCTTGATAACACGTTCCACTATCTTAAGAAATAAACATTCCACAATCCTGTCTGCTACATGGCCACTCAGGGCCTCTAATCAATCTTCTATCTCATGGAGAGCTAATACCACAGCTTCCAGTGTCTCCACCCCTCCCTATTTCTGAGGAATGTCCTACCCATCTAGGAGGTACTTTGACCTAGACCAATTCCCCACTAGGGGCTCCCTGAGTGGAAGCCCCACAGATGAGAGGGTTCTTGGGGGAAGCCACACCATCCACTGCTGCCAGAGGGAAGGTTGAGTCATCACCCCCCACTGCAGCAGCCACTGGAGCTTCCCCACTACCCACAGGGATTTTTTCAGGTGTGTCCCCATCATCTCTAGTGGCAGCCTGCCCAAGCATTGCACCCATGAAGACAGATTTCAGGTTCACAAGTCTGCTGAATACCACCATATGTAACTCCAGGGGGTGGGGATAATAAGTTCCCAGCCTAGGGCAATAACTTTTAAAGCTGAAATCAGTCTTAGTGAGAAATAAAGTGTAAGAAACCTGTTCATTGCCTACAAGCAGTTGTCTACTCCTGCTCACCTCTGTCACTTGTGACCTGGCTTCCAAGACCCCACCTCTCTTGTCCAGGTGCACACTGGCTTGCAACCACCCTTGTAATCATCTACTGATATGGAGATGGATTACTTCTCTCCACCCCTTGGAAACACCTATTGATGTGGAAATGCAGTAAGTCCAGGCAAGAGATTCTGGAAATTTTGCCATAGTACCCACAGGAGTTATACAGGAACAACTGCTCATTTCTTAGCTAGTTTGGCATAGATTTCAACCAGGTATAGAAATTTAAGTTTATGAGAAATACTGCATTTTTTATTTCTATGATGACATTATTTTGATACTGAGCTCTCCTCCTGCAGGCTGGCAAGATATTCAAGTTTTGGGCTCCCCTCTGCACCCCAGATGATGCAGTGACACTGATTCTTGGTCTAGTTAGAAGGTTCACCCTCTGGTTGTGGTTGTGTGACTCCATGAAGAACTACTGATATGTCCCCTGTGTTCATCTGCACAGCCCACCAAGATCCAGCTCTTCACAGGGTAGAGTTATTTCATGGGGCTGGATATTCCAATGTCCACGTTCCCTCTTTTTAGAAATGTTGTGCATATTCTTCTCTCCTTGTCTTTCTGGAGTGCTACCAGGAAGCAGAACCAACTCCCTACTGATCTAGGATCCACAGTCCTCTTCCTTTCCTGCCTGAAACCCTAGTCTCTATGTAACATGTAGGATTTTGAAATCTTAGTCTAGAAGTTGTATTGCCTACTTCTGCTTTCCACACTACTACAGTCTCCCCTGCTGGCACAGAGAGAGAATAAAGGGGTGGGGGTGCAAAGGGAGGATCTGTATCTCAAAAACACATTCAGTAATATCTTCTGCCTATCCTTCTGCAATGAATGCTGTGCTGCTGCTAAGCCAGACATCTGCATGGTACTGAAAGCCTTTTCCCAGATACCTGGATGGCTCTCCACAAATAGTCCTGCAGAAGTACACAAGTACTCTAGTCTTTCTAGGAATTTGCCTTAGTAAAACAGACCTGTATTATTCAAGGTCACACCCCTTCCCAGAGGTAGTCTGCAGCTCAAAGACCAAGACCCCTTGTTCCAACTCATGGTACCCACACAGGAGTTGTTGGCTGAGTCCTTTCTGTAACTGCAGAGGCCCTTCATGCTCCCTGTCCAGTCTGTCCTGCTTCCTTCCATTTCACACAGAAAATTGATCTTAAAAACATTCTCCATTAAACTTGCTGCAGGTTTTCCTCTTAGCCTGCTTTCTAGGAAACTGGTCTCAAGCAGTGTGACTCCTTGCTAGGTCAATAGGTCTGCCTGTTACCTCCCATTTAAAGGTATTGGATATCAAGACACACCATGCCTGAGAGAGAGACTGCAGGTAATCCAAAGATTTATTGCTCAGATATGGGCAAATTTAGGGGAGATGTTAGTCAAGGGGGTTCACTGGTAAAAAGGTTCTCTGAAATCTGGGCAGTCAGAGACACAGAGAGAGACAGGTCTGGAAAAGGTGGTGGAGGGAAGCAGGAAGGGAGAGAGATAAGGAGAAAGGAAGAACAAGAGCAGGAGTGCAAGAGATGTAGTTATAAATGATATAAATATAGATATAAACATAGAAATAAACATCTATAAACCTATGTATATTTATATGTAAAATAGAGGACACTGCTGGAAGGATTTTTTTTTTTAATTCAAAGAGCAAACAAATTTTGAGTGGTGAGTCCTAGTGAGGGTAATCAAAGGTCAGGACAGTTACCTTACATTCAGCGATTCATGGGGCATAGCACAAGTGAGTACAGCAGGGCTGCTGATGGTTTCTGTCCTGGCAAGGGTTAAAATGGTTTAGCTAAATGCATTTGGTAGGAGTGACTTGTAGTGAGCTTTATTTCTCCGTTAAATTGCTCACTGTTTCTCACTGCAGACTTCTCATAATCTTGATATTTCAGCCCTTTAGAATATCTCAGTAACACAGTGTCTTAACTTGGGCTGCTATAATAAAATACCCAGAAGAAGGTAGTTCACCAGCAATACATTTTTATATCTCACAGTTCTGGAGGTTGGAAGTCCAAGATCATGGTGCCAGCATGGTTGAGTTTTGGTAGCATTCCTCTTTCAGGTTGCAGACATCTTTTATTGTGATCTAGCTCTCTGGTCTCTTCTTATAAGAGTATTAATCCCATTCATGAGATCTCTACTCTCATGACCTCATTACCTCCCAAAGTCCCCACCCTCCAAATACCATGACACTAATTAATAGATTTCAACATATGAATTTTGGGGCCAAACAAACATTCAGTTCATAACATACAAATGCCTTTATTCTTGAATCCACTTAGAAGTTTAATTATTTCTGCAACCCAGAACTCCTTCTGCCTCTACTCTATGTTTTTTACTTATTCTCAAATCACCATACCTTACATGCCTATTTGACTGATGTCTTTTGCATTCCCCTCCACTGAAACTTCCTATCCCCAAGTAGTCTTTTCCTCATTCTGGGTTCTCCTATGGAACACTGTAACAAGGGTCTATGGAGCAAATGAAAAGGATTCAGCTTTGTGAGGCTAGGCTAGGCTGTTGAAATTGGTGATAGAAGTACAACTAGGTGTATGTGATAAATTTATGAAAATATGTTTGGTCACTTAGATGACCATATATATATATATATATATTTCACATATATTTGGTCTTCATCCACAGTTCTTGAAAACACTTTAGAGCCATTAAGGTGAAATGGGTGTCTTATGTTAATGAGGAGACTTTTGCAGGGGCTTGTTGCCAAGAGAACCAATCATGTGATTAGAGGGTGGAAACTTTCAGCTTCCCATTCCTGGGAGGGGTGAGGGCAGTGGGGCTGCAGACTGAACAGACAACAGCCAATGATTCAGTCAGTCATGACTATGTAATGAAGCCCTTATGAAAACCCAAGAGAGGAGCAATTTTGCCACCCTTCTTTTGTATCCTCCTTTTCTGTCAAAGAGAGAGAACTTGCAGGAGTGGGGTGCCAGAATGCTTCCACATGCTACCAAGAGGCCCCAAGTTCCACAAGGATAGAAGCTCCTCTAGTTGGATCCTGCTCTGTGTATCTCTTCATCTGGCTGTCAACTTGTATCCTTTATTAAACTGGTAAGTGTAAGTGTTCTCCTGAGTTCTATGAATGACCCTAGCAAATTAATAGACCCTAAAGGGAAAGTCGTTGGAACCTCTAATCCATAGCCTGTTGGTCTGAAGCACAAGCAGTAGTGTGTGGTGTGGCGGGTAGAGGGCAGTCTTACAGGATGAAGCCTTTAAGCTGGGGAATATGGTGCTGTCTCAAGGCAGAATTGAGTTGAGTTCTCAGACACCCTGCTGGTGTTGGAGAATTGCTTGGTATCATGTTTGGGAAAACCTCTTCCCTTACCCTCAACACATACAGATGTTGGAATTGGGTCTGGATCTGGGACAGAATGTGTCAACAGGATTGCAAGCACCTGGGAATAGGCTTGCCAAGACAAAACAGAACATAAACTACAATAGAAACCATGCCAGGAAATTTAGGTGAGAAGAAATACAACAAATCAGATTCTCAAAGTGTGTGTGCATCCTTGAAACACACTGATCTGGTGCCTAATTAGAAGTATCAGGGTTACCTCAGTCTTCTTGAGAGTAGGGTAGTCCTGGTGTAGAAGTTTGCTCTAAGCTTAAAATCTGGCTGACTGGGTTGTCCAAGAGATGTCTGTCAGATCTGGCCTGGAAATTGGGACTCGACTAGTTTTTAGGAGGGAGATCATAGATCACAATCTCATAGTTACCTAGTAGTAGAGTATGGGCCTTAAACCTTTTCCATAAAGAAGAATGTAGTTCATATAAAGTCTGCCACCAAATTTTGAATTTCTTCCTATCCTATTCTTGTGTCAAGGACTATAATGGAGTTGACTAATTTATGATAGTTTCCATATTGGTAGGCCAGGTGCCTAGAACAAAACATAAGTTTAAAAAATCAGAGACTTGCTATGAATCCTCAGATTCAAATCCTCAGTCCCACTTAACCCTCATTTAGTCACAGAAGTATTCTGCTAGCCCATTCGGATTTCTCCTTCCCTTAAGATCTTGTGCTAATGTCTTGAACAGGTACTTTAAAGTCCTTTTCCAGTTATTTTAACTAGATGGTATTCATTCTTCCTCTTTATGAGCAATGTTTCCTTCTAGATCTTTAGTATCTATTCTATATTTTTCTGTGAATTGACATCATCCTCCAATTAATTCATAGGATTATAATTCTAAGTTGGTTTTACCTGTTTTAAGACAGCAATTTTGTATCAAAGGTAAAATTTCTCCTACAAGACCTGAACTTTTCCATTCTGGGAAAAGAATTTGAGTGTGTCATAGTAGGGTGGGATTTCTTTTAATCTAAGCAGATGTTCCATGGACATAACAGTACTTGCAGGCTATTAACTCACAGGAGATAAAAAACAAACAAACAAAAAAAACCCCCCAAAAAACCCCAAAAACAAATAGTAGAAAGACAGAGAAAAGTAGATTTAGCAAACAGAAAGACTGAAAGTAGAACTTGGGAGAGTCATTCTGCTTAAAATATTCTTAAGGAACAATGACAGAATCCAAGTAATGGATCTTGATTAGTAAAATTTCAAAGTCTTTTGGGGAGAAAACATCTAGGAATGGGGCTTCCTAGCATCACCTAAATCAAAACCTATGCCTTATGTGCACATGACTGACTCTGACAAGCTGTTGAACTATTTGAGCTTAAAAATTTGTCTTACTGTCTGATTCAGTGTCTACTTTTTGATATTTGTACTGGCTGGGAACACAGTCTGAGCACAACAGATAGCTATTGCTTCCCCTTTTTATTCTCCTAGATGAATTTTAAAATAACTGTATTAAATTAAAAAAAATTGCTGATAACATTCACATTAATTGCTGATTCAGTGCATAAAGCAAGGTGAGTCTTCTAACCAAGCACGATAAAGAAGAGAAAGGAAAGAAGGAACTATCAACTGTGTTGGAAAAAACAATGTAGAAAATAGAGACAAATTATATACAAAATTCAGAAGACATTGTTTTTGAGGAAATCAAAATTATAACATGTATGGTTCCCCATACTGTCTCAAAAAGGTACCTATGATTCTGAAAGACCAGTTTTTGACTTCTGTAGCTCTTACCTTTAGTTGCACATGCTTATGGCAGGCATGTGGGGTGTTGTACAGAAGTAGAGGGAGAGATTTTGAGTAGTAGCACAATATATTGTTAACTTGTCTTTTCAGAATGCCCTTGATAAATTAACATTCACAGATCAATTGACTCATTTGGACAAAACACATTGGCTTTCTGATTCAAATGGAATAGAGGTAAATGACTCAGGCTTGCAGGAGGCTTGGGAGAGACATTTTACCACTGACCATGTGTAGCAGGTCCTCTTTTTTTTTCCTTTTAGTTCTGATCTAACATAATCCATTAGACTGTTGCAATTCACACTTGCTTGTTATTTATTTAGTGAGCTCTATTGAGTCCTTGAAGACTTGTGGGCAAAGCTTCTTCACTTGAAAAACTGCAATGCTAAGGGCAGAGGTGTTAATATAGATTTTGGCCCCTCAACTAGGAAAGCACTTAAAGAGATATAGCCACTAAGTGATTCAATTAGTCTAACCTCCCACCTACCCTTTTTAATAAAAGAGACTGCTGCCACAGCAGTAGCCCAAGACCATCTCCTTTGTCCACACTCAGCATAGAGCGGAGCTGGTTTTCCAAGTTGAAAGCTTTGTAGGACATACCTATGGATACAACAAAGAAAAAAGGGTTGCTGACGACCAGTGCTTCATGAAATGACTTGAAGTATTGTACCATCTGTTCCTCCACTTCTAGATTACAAAGTCTTAAAAACAGCAAAACTAGCATGGTGTATCAGTGATTTGACAGCTTTCATGGTTAAGAGTTGGGTTTACTAACAAATTGTGATTTCCCAGCCCTTTACAGAGTAATTTCCAGGCAGTTTAAAACCACTTCTGGCCTGCCCTCTCTACTTGAATCTACTGCTGTGTCTAAAAGCCTTCTTGATTCCCCTGTGCTTATTACAGATCCTTTTGCCATTTGAAGAATCAATACTAAATGCAGTCATAGGCAGACAGCATTTTATACTTGGTATCTGGAACAATGGGAGGTCATCATTTATCAGTACTTTTTCAGGTATCAGGTAATTGTAAGGCAAAATATATTTGCAGATTAAACAATTTTCAGTTACAGAGATTATGGCTCAACAGTTTTTAACTAGATATACAGAGGTAGATGCAGAAAGCCTTGATAAGAGCATAAAAACTCTCTGAAATGAGCTAGTATTGTTAGCATTGTAAAACTGAGGAAAATATTTTGTCTGCTTTCTTCCAAACTTTTAAAGAAACCTAGAAGAGTGCTTGAAAAGTAGCACTACAGGGTGACATCTCTAAAATTTTATGTTGAAAAGAAGGGTAGAGATAGTGATTTACCCTCTTTTAAAGTTTTCTATTTGGGACACACTTTGGGAAATTCACTGGTTCATACTGAATGTGAGACATTGATAAGCTTGTAAAATGTTTCCATTTTTATACTCTCAAGTCAAACAACATTTATCTATGCTTTTCATACCTGTCACTCAGCAAGGCACTGGGAACACAAATGGTCTCATTAAAATACTCCTTTCAGAATGTTTTCCCTGAATAGATGTTGGAAGAGGTTTCCAGCTAAACTGAATAAAGGAAAAAGGGCCAGAGTAATAAAACATTGAACTTGGAAATGTCTTAATGTACTTTTAATTTGGGGTTTAATGTATCCACTAGAATGTAATCAAATCTGCTCTCTGTATATATCCAAATCATCTCTACATATTAAATATATCCTAGTTGAGAAATTATGCTTTTAAAAATAATCATCTAGTTCCTTTTCTTGCACCCATAAAGAGATAACATTTAAGAATGGAAGGTTCTGAAGCTGTATGTTTTATCCCACTGTACAAGCATGGATTGTTTCATATTCCTCTAACAAACTGTTCAAAAAATGGTTACAGATTTAAGAAAGGGAGAGGAGAAATTAGCATTTTAAAACTTGGTGCTATGTATTAGGCTATATGCAAAGTCCTTTCAATATTTTATATCATTTAATCTTCTTATAGCAACTGTGTGAATAAGGCGTTGCACTCCCCATTTTTGCACATGAGGACACTGATGTTCAGAGTCATCAGGTCCTGTACTCAGGAAGAGAGGGAACAGAGAAGCAAAGGCAGAACTTTGATACCAAATACTTCCTTGGATCCAAAATGCATTTTTGAAAAACAAGTTGAGGTATGTTGTCCGTTATTGCAATGATGGCCAACCAGGAAGATAAAGCAGCATTCATTCAGAAAGTGTACTTTTATTTATACTTATATATTAATTATATACATTTAATTATGTGATCTATTTTATTAATATATAACATTATTAATAAAATATATTAACATATTTATATTATAAGTTATTTTATGAATACCACTTAGAAAAATAGTGCTCACTTAATAAGTACCTCGATATCATTTGAGGATCACATTGACCAATTGTCTCAATCCAATTACTCAGTTTCCTTTACCTTTGACCTTTCAAGGCTCTTTAGATAACTTGAACAACACTTCACAAATTTTTGTTTATTTCCAAAATTGCCCTTGAGGGTTAAAAAAACAAGTATTCTCATCAAGAAAGATAGATGATATCTTAGTGAAAGATTCTATTTGTATCAGATAATGCCTAGACAACCAGTTCTGGAATTGCTGATACACTAAATTACATGGACATCTATTCCTAAAATCCCAATAAACCAGTTTTCTCTTCCATGCAATATGAATAATTTCTCTCAACTTAAACCTGCATCTCATAACTAATTAGACAGAAACCATTTCACTTTAATTGTATTTCAGGCATTTAAAAATCTAAATATAGAGAGTACTACTAGTACTACTAATAATTACTAACCTGTTGCCATTACCATTACCAGTCTGGTCACATAGTATACAACAGATACTATTCAAAAGACTCTCATTGCCTTATGTCCTTGTATCCTCACAATACTTCCTCAGAGAAAGTACTGTTAGGACCCTTGTTTTATAAATAAATCCAAGCCTCAGGGGGTTTGGAAAATTTGCCCCACATAAAAGAGGCGTCATTGCCCACCTGTATATAAAAATTCTCTCTCGGTAAAATTCACTGGAGGAGACTTGTTAATGATGATTTCAGTTCTGTATTGGTTCTCTTGTGCTGGAACACTCCTCCTACTGTAGACATTCTGTGGCATATCTAAATGTCAGAGAGAACTCCTACTGCCAGGCCTTTCTTGATTTTACTAATTTTAGACAAAATCTAAGCAAAACCTATAGTTACATTTCAATTACCCTTGAGGAGTGACCCTGATAGTCATTTTGTGGCAGTTATACTAAAATATTATTTTTATTTAAAAAGATGTGTAACATAACCAACCACACTTGTATCATCTTGGAAAGTAGAAAAAAATGATAATATTAGTTGTAATTTATATATTTCTACCCTATATTTCTCAGTTTTAGTTGTATCATAATGAATCTATAATTTTGCATTTGGCTCTTTCACTTAATATTATGTCAAAAATCCAATTCATTGCTAAATCCTCTATGGTTACCTCCTAAATACCTTCTTCCCTCATCATTTCTCTCCATCTTTTCTAACAGCATTCTAATCCAAGCTACTAGTTTCTCTTTCCTGGACTTCTACAATATCTTCTTAGTAGTTCTACACTTTGGTTCACCGCCATTCTGCAATTAGAATGTTCTTCTCAAAATGTGTCTAATCATATTATCATTCTTAAAACATTTCAAGTTCTTTATTGATCTTGATATAAAATCAGAGCTTCTGCAGAAGGGCTTACCTGCTCTTCCCACCTCACTGCAGACCAAATTCTACCCTTTTCTTTCTATTTCAGTCACATTGGGTATTACTCTCTTTGGGCTGTCACAACAAAGTAGGACAGACTGTGCAGCTTAAACAATAGAAATTTATTTTTTGACACCTCTTTAGGCTTAACAGTGCAAGATCAAGGTTTGGCAGGGCTTGGTTTCTGGTGGGAACCATTCCTGGCTTAAAGAATGGCTACCTTCTTGCTGTTATGCTCACATGGTCGGGGAGAGAGAGAGATTGAGAGATAGCAAGTACATAAGCAAAGCAAGCTCCCTCTTGCATCTTTTGGTGTCTTTTCTCATAAGGACACAAACCTGTAAGATTAGATACTCACCTTTACAACCTCATTAAACCTTACTTACTTCATAAAGATCCTACTCTCAGATACAGTCAAACTGGGGATTGGGGTTTCAATATGTGAATATTGTGTGGACACAATTCAGTCCCTAGGACTGTTCTTTGAGCCCTTCACATTTGCTATATTTGTTCCAGCCACGGGACCTGTGCACATGTTTTTTCTCTGCTGAAATATTCCACTTTCCCATTTTCACCAAATAATGCATTATCCCTCAGAATTTATGTCAATCCTTATTTGTTCATGTAAGTCTTCCTTTATTTTTCTTTTTGGTCAAATTCCTTTCATAAACTTTCATAGCATATGCACTTCTCCAATACATATAATTTCATAGCACTTTCATAGCACATGCCCTTCTCCTCCAATGCATATTCCAGATGTATAGTACATCTATTTATGGGATAGTTTGATTGATAGCCTTTTCCACTAGTTGATAGGCTCTCAGAGAGCAAGAATGATGTCACTTTTATTTGTTATTGTATTCCCAATGTCTAGTACACTTCCTGATATATATTATATGGTTCAAAATTTATTGAAAGAGTAGTTGACAAATTCAAATTTTCTATTATTTACATAACTGTCATTATTAATGATTACCTAATTTTCTACCAGGGGGTTTGATCATGATCTTTTTTTTTAACTGACATATTTATTTATTTACTTTTTTGTGAGGGGTTTATTAAGTTATTGATATACACTCTTGTGAAGGTTTCACATGAAAAAACAATGTGGTTACTACATTTACCCGTATTATCAAGTCCCCACCCATACCCCAATGCAGTCACTGTCCATCAGTGTAGTAAGATGCCACAGATTCACTATTTACCTTCTCTGTGATATACTGTTTTTCCCTTGATCCCCCTCACCATGTGTACTAAACATAATACGCCTCAATCCCCTTCTCCCTCCCTCCCTACCCACGCTCCCAAACCCCTCCTCTTTGGTAACCAGTAGTTCCTTCTTGGAGTCTCTGAGTCTAATGCTATTTTGTTCCTTTAGTTTTGCTTCATTGTTATACTCCACAAATGAGGCAAATCATTTGGAACTTGTCTTTCTCTGCCTGGCTTATTTCACTGAGCATAATATCCCCCAGCTCCATCCATGTTGTTGCAAATGGTAGGATTTGTTTTCTTCTTATGGCTGAATAATATTCCATTGTGTATATGTACCACTTCTTCTTTATCCATTCATCTACTGATGGACACTTAGGTTGCTTCCATATCTTGGCTATTGTGAAAAGTGCTGCAATAAACACAGGGGTGCATATGTCTTTTTGATTCTGAGAAGTTGTATTCTTTGGATAAATTCCAAGGAGTGGGATTCCCAAGTCAAATGGTATTTCTATTTTCAGTTTTTGAGGAACCCCCATATTGCTTTCCACAATGGTTGATCTAGCTAACATTGCCACCAGCAGTGTAGGAGGGTTCCCCTTTCTCCACATCCTCGCCAGCATTTGTTGTTCTTAGTCTTTTGGATGCTGGCCATTCTTACTGGTGTGAGGTGATATCTCATTGTGGTTTTAATTTGCATTTCACTGATGATTAGTGATGTGGAGCATCTTTTCATGGTCTGCTGGCATCTGAATTTCTTCTTTGGGGAACTGTCTCTTCATATCCTCTGCCCATTTTTTAATCAGGTTATTTACTTTTTGGGTGTTGAGGCATGTAAGTTCTTTATATATTCTGGATGTTAACCTCTTGTTGGATATGTCATTTACAAATATATTCTCCCATACTGTAGGATGCCTTTTTGTTCTGTTAATGGTGTCCTTTGCTGTACAGAAACTTTTTAGTTTGATGTAGTCCCATGAGTTCATTTATGCTTTTGTTTCCCTTGCTCGGGGAGATATGTTCAAGAAGTTGCTGATGTTTATGTCCAAAAGATTTTTGCCTATGATTTTTTCTAAGAGTTTATGGTTTCATGACTTACATTCAGGTCTTTGATCCATTTTGAGTTTACTTTTGTGTATGGAGTTAAACAATAATCCAGTTTCATTCTCTTGCATGTAGCTGTCCAGTTTTGCCAACACCAGCTGTTAAAGAGGCTGTCATTTCCCCATCGTATGTCCATGGCTCCTTCATCATATATTAATTGACCATATATGGTTGGGTTTATATCAGGGCTCTCTAGTCTGTTCCATTGGTCTATGGGTCTATTCTTTGCCAGTACCAAATTGTCTTGATTACTGTGGCTTTGTAGCAGAGCTTGAAGTTGGGAGCATAATCCTCCCAGCTTTATTCTTCCTGCTCAGGATTGCTTTGGGTGTTTTGGGTCTTTTGTTGTTCCACATAAATTTTAGAACAATTTTCTCTAGTTCGTTGAAGAATGCTGTTGGTATTTTGATAGGAATTGCATTGAATCTGTAGATTGCTTTAGGCAGGATGGCCATTTTGACAATATTAATTCTTCCTATCCATGAGCACTGGATGTGTTTCCATTTATTGGTACCTTCTTTAATTTCTCTCATGAGTGTCTTGTAGTTTTCAGAGTATAGGTCATTCACTTCCTTGGTTAGGTTTATTCCTAGGTATTTTATTCTTTTTGGTGCAACTGTGAATGGAATTGTTTTCCTGATTTCTCACTCTGCTAGTTCATTGTTAGTGTATAGGAATGCCACAGATTTCTGCATATTAATTTTGTATCCCACAAATTTGCTGAATTCAGATATTAGATCTAGTAGTTTTGCAGTGGATTCTTTATGGTTTTTTATGTACAGTATCATGTCATCTGCAAACAGGGGCAGTTTAACTTCTTCCTTGCCAATCTGGATGCCTTTGATTTCTTTGTGTTGTCTGATTGGTATGGCTAGGACCTCCGGTACTATGTTGAATAGAAGTGGGGAGAGTGGGCATCCTTGTCTTGTTCCTTATCTTAAAGGAAAAGCTTTCAGCTTCTTGCTGTTAAGTATAATGTTGGCTGTGGGTTTGACATATATGGCCTTTATTATGTTGAGGTACTTGCCCTCTATACCCATTTTGTTGAGAGTTTTTATCATGAATGGATGTAGAATTTTGTCAAATGCTTTTTCAGCATCTATGGAGATGATCATGTAGTTTTTGTCCTTTTTGTTGATGTGGTGGATGATGTTGGATTTTCGAATGTTGTACCATCCTTGCATCCCTGGAATAAATCCTACTTGATTATGATGGATTATCATTTTGATGTATTTTTGAATTCGGTTTGCTAATATTTTGTTGAGTATTTTTGCATCTACGTTCATCAGGGATATTGGTCTGTTATTTTCTTTTTTGTCGTGTCTTTGCCCGGTTTTGTTATTAGAGTGATGCTGGCCTCATAGAATGAGTTTGGAAGTATTCCCTCTTCTTCTACTCTTTGGAAAACTTTAAGGAGGATGGGTATTAGGTCTTCACTAAATGTTTGATAAAATTCAGCGGTAAAGCCATCTGGTTCAGGGATTTTGTTCTTAGGTAGGTTTTTGGTTACCAGTTCAATTTCATTGCTGGTAATTGGTCTCTTCAGATTTTCTGTTTCTGGATCAGCCTTGGAGGGTTGTATTTTTCCAGAAAATTGTCCATTTCTTCTAGGTTATCCAGTTTGTTAGCATATAATGTTTCATAGTATTCTCTAATAATTCTTTGTATTTCTGTGGTGTGCCTAGTGATTTTTCCTTTCTCATTTCTGATTCTGTTTATGTAAGAAGACTCTTTTTTTCTTGATAAGTCTGACTAGGGGTTTATCTATTTTGCTTATTTTCTCAAAGAACTAGCTCGTGCTTTCATTGATTCTTTCTATTGTTTTATTTTTCTTCGATTTTATTTATTTATGCTCTAATCTTTATTATTTTCCTCCTTCTACTGATTTTGGGCCTCATTTGTTCTTCTTTTTCTAGTTTCATTAATCGTGATTTTGGACTGCTCATATGGGATTGTACCTCCTTCCTGAGGTAGGCCTGTATTGCAATATACTTTCCTCTTAGAATGGCCTTCAGTGCATCCCACAGATTTTGCGTTGTTGAATTATTGTTGTCATTTATCTCCATATATTTCTTGATCTCTGGTTTTATTTGGTCGTTGATCCATTGGTTATTCAGGAGCATGTTGTGAAGCCTCCATGTGTTTGTAGGGTTTTTCATTTTCTTTGTGTAATTTATTTCCAGTTTTATACCTTTGTGGTCTGAGAAACTGGCTAGTACAATTTCAATCTTTCTGAATTTAATGAGGCTCTTTTTGTGGCCCAGTATATGATCTATTCTTGAAAATGTTCCATGTGCACTTGAGAAGAATGTGTACTCTGCTTCTTTTGGGTGTAGAGTTCTGTAGATGTCTGTTAGGTCCATCTGTTCTATTGTGTTGTTCCGTGCCTCTGTCTCCTTAATTATTTACTGTCTGGTTGATCTGTCCTTCAGAGTGAGTGTAGTGTTGAAGTCTCCTAGAATGAATGCATTGCATTCTATTTCTCCTTTTAATTCTGTTAGTATTTGTTTCACATATGTAGGTGCTCCTGTGTTGGGTGCGTAGATATTTATAATGGTTATATATTCTTGTTGGATTGACCCCTTTATCATTATGTAATGTTGTTCTTTGTCTCTTGTGACATTCTTTGTTTTGAGATCTATTTTGTGTGATACAAGTACTGCAACTCCCGCTTTTTTCTCCCTATTAGTTGCATGTAATATCTTTTTCCATCCCTTCACTTTTAGTCTGTGTATATCTTTGGGTTTAAAGTGAGTCTCTTGTAGGCAGCATATAGATGGTCTTGATTTTTATCCATTTGGTGACTCTATGTCTATTGATTGTTGCATTCAGTCCATTTACATTGCGGGTGATTATCAATAGGTTGTGCTTATTGGCATTGCAGGCTTTCGATTCATGGTTACCAAAGGTTCAAGGTTAACTTCCTTACTATCTAAGAGTCTAACTTAACTCACTTAATATGCTATTATATACACAATCTAAAGGTTCTTTTTGTTTTCTTCTTCCTCCATTCTTATATATTAGGTGTCATATTCTGTACTCCTTGTCTATCCCTTGATTGACTTTGGGGATAGTTAATTTAATTTTGCATTTGCTTAGTAATTAGCTCTTCTTTCTTTACTGTAGTTTTATTACCTCTGGTGACAGCTATTAAACCTTAGCAACAGTTCCGTTTATAGCAGTCCCTCCAAAATACACTGTAGAGATGTTTTTTGGGAGGTAAATTCACTCAGTTTTTGCTTATCTGGAAATTGTTTAATCCCTCCTTCAAATTTATATGATAATCTTGCCAGATAAAGTATTCTTGGTTCAAGGCCCTTCTACTTCATTGCATTAAATGCATCATACCATGCCCTTTGGCCTGTAAGTTTTCTGCTGAGAAGTCTGATGATAGCCTAATGGGCTTTCCTTTGTATGTGATCTTATTTCTCTCTCTGGCTGCTTTTAAAAGTCTGTTCTTATCCTTGATCTTTGCCATTTTAATTACTGTATATCTTGGTGTTGTCTTCCTTGGGTCCCTTGTGTTGGGAGATATGTGCATCTCCGTGGCCTGAGAGACTATCTCCTCCCTCAGACTGGGTAGTTTTCATCAGTTACCTCCTCAAAGACACTTTTTATCCCTTTTGCTCTTTCTTATTCTTCTGGTACCCCAGTAATGTGAATATTGTTCTGTTTGCATTGGTCACACAGTTCTCTCAATATTCTTTCATTCTTAGAGATCCTTTTTTCTCTCTGGGTCTCAGCTTCTTTGTATTCCTCTTCTCTAATTTCTATTTCATTTATCATCTCCTCCACCATATCCAATCTGCTTTTAATATTCTCCATTTTGCTCTTCAACGATTGGATCTCCAACCACAATTCATTCCTGAGTTCTTGAATATCTCTCTGTACCTCCATGAGCATGTTAATGATTTTTATTTTGAACACCCTTTCTGGAAGAGTCATGAGGTCGATGTCATTTAAATCTTTCTCAGGAGTTGTATTAATAATTTTACTCTGAACCAGATTCCTTGGCGTTTCATATTTGTATATAGCACCCTCTAGTGCTCAGAAGCTCTACTCCCTGGAGCTGTTCAGCCCCTGAAGCAATGCTGGGGTCGCAGGGGAGTGGTATTGGTGCCTCGGGGAGGAAAGAGCTGTTTCCTGCTTCCCAGCTGCTATGCCTGTCTCCACTACCTGAACCAGTGGGCCAAGCACACAGGTATAAGCCTCTATGCTTTGCTTTTGTAGTTGCTGTAGACAGATCTTACCTCTGGCTGGCCTAACACCAGGGTAGGGTTTGCTGGTTTGCAAGCCAGGTGGGGCTGGCCAGGAGAAAGGTGCAGTAGGCTGTGTATCACAGAGGGGGTCCTTGGAGCTGTGTAGCCAGCCAGGGAGCTGGAGCACCTGAAGATCTTCTAAGGGGGAGGATTTCTTTTTTCCTCCTTAAATATGAGAATCTATAGGGCAAAGCTCCCAACCTTCTGGGTAGAGTGCACCCAGACAATTTTGTCTACCTGTCCTCTCTCTTGAGCAGTAAGCTCTGTGCAATCCTTGACCCTTTAGCAGCCCTCTTGCAAAGGGCTTCCTTGTTGGGAAGTCTCTCAGACTGCCTGTCTTTGTTTTGTCCCAGAGCAGCTGGATATGGATCCCTGCTTTCCACAAGCAGCTGAAATCTCAAGTCTCTCCAGGACTTCTGCCTGTTTTAGCTTTCCAATCCTGTAATCATGAGAGTATCATGCAAGCATCATGAAATGTAGGTTTGTGCTCCCAGAGCAGATCTCTGGAGTTAGGTATTCAGCAGTCCCAGGCCTCCACTCCCTCCCTGCTCCATTTCTCTTCCTGCCCCCAGTGAGCTGGGGTGGGGGAAGAGCTTGGGTCCCGCTGGGCCACAGCTTTGGTGTGTTACCCTGTTCTGTGATGTCTACTCTTTTCTCCAGGTGTATGCATTCTGGTGCAGTCCTCTTTTCTGTTGTTCTTTCAGGATTAGTTGTACTAATTATATTTTTATATTATGTGCAGTTTTAGGAAGAAGCCTGTGTCTCACCTCTCATGCCACCATCTTTAATCCAATTTCTCTGATCATGATCTTTTTCCTATTTTTATATATCATGGATGATTTTCCTTCCCTTCTGTCCTCTGTCCCGTCCTTCCTAGCTATTATAAATTACATGTAATAAATATTTTAATGTATGCATATATTTTTATATTGTATATTATTTCCTTAAAATAGGTCTTAAAATTAACTAAACTGAGGTGGGGTTTTTTTTTTTTTTTTACTAATTGTGGCATTTTTCTTTTTATAAACTCTTGGAATCTTAGGGATTTTTTTCAACAATATATATATATTTTCTTTATCCTATAAATATTTGACCCTTTGTAGATTTTCTTTAATACTTTGGGGAGGGACAGTATTAAAACATAAGTAAGTTTCACACTTTTATGTAGTCAAATCAATTGATATTTTAATTTGTGACTACTTTTATTGATTTTAAACTTAGAACATTATCCCCACTTATCAAGAGGTTTGCTAATATTCATTACTATCTCTTTAATTTTTTGCCTTGAAAACTTAGGCTTTACAAGAAGTAGAACAGTACAATGAAACCCTATCTACCCATAACCCAGATTAAAAAATTATCAAGATTTTTTTCCCTGCTAAACTATTTTAAAGTAAATCATAAATATTTTGTCAATTTACAGATAACATTATTTTATAATTTTGGATATCTTCTTATATAACTATAACAGCTTGACTTAGTGGCTCAAAACAAGAGAAATTTATTTTCTCACAGTCCTGGCAGCCAGAAGTCCAATATCATGGTATATTCAGGGCCACACTCACTCTGAAGGATGGAAGGGAGAATCTTTCCTTGGCTCCTGATGGTTCTTGACATATATTGATTTATAGTAGCATAACTCTAATCTCTGCCTCTGTTTTTACATGTATGTTGCAGCTGTTAATTATAGCCCTCTCTGCTCCTGGGAACCAATTATGTGCCATGTATATCTTTGGAAAAAATTTCTATTTAGTTCTTCCTATTTTTAAATCAGATTGTTTCTTTGCTATTGGGCTGTAAGTAATTTATACATTTTGGATACTAGCCCTTTATCAGTTATAAGACCTGCTAATAGTTTGTCCTATTATTTAGGTTGCCTTTTAGCTTTGTTGATGTTTTCCATTGCTGTGCAGAAGGTTTTCGGTTTGATATAGTCCCAGTTGTTTATTTTTGTTTTATTGCTTTGGCTTTTGGTGTCAGATTAAAAAAATAATCGCCAACACATGTGTTAAGTAACTTGCCATCTATGTTTTATTCTATAAGTTTTGTAGTTTCAGGTCTTACATTCAAGTCTTGAATCCATTTTGAATTAATTTTTCTGTATGGTGTAAAATAGTGGTCAGGGAGCATGATACTCTCAGCTTTGTACTTTCTCAAGATTGCTGTGGCTATTTTTTTTTTGTTCGTTTATTACAAATTTTAGGATTGTTTTGTCTATTTCTGTGAAAAAAATTGGAATTTTGATAGGAATTGTGTTGAATCTATAGATTGATAGTATGGACAATTTAGCAATATTTATTCTTCCAACCCATAAATATGAAATATCTTTCCATTGTCTGTGTGTCTTCCTCAATTTCTTTCATTAAGGTCTTGTAGTTTGCAATATACAGGTCTTTCACTTCATTGGTTAAATTTATTCTTAGCTATTTTATTATTTGTTGCAATTGTAAATGGGATTGTTTCCTTAATTTCTTTTTCATAGTTCATTATTAGTGAAAAGAAACACAACCAATTTCTATATGTTGGTTTTGTATTCTTCACTTTAACTGAATTAGTTATTATTTTTAACAGTGATTTGATAAAGTCTTCAGAGTTTTCTACATTTGTTATCTGCAAATAGTAACAGTTTTACTTCCTTTGAAATTTGGATGCTTTTTTTTTCTTTTTCTTGTCTATTTGCCCTGACTAGGACTTCCAATGCTGTGTTGAATAAAAATGGCAAAAGTGGACATCCTTTTCTTGTTACTAATCTTAGAGCAAAAGCTTTCAGTTGAGTATAATGTTAGCAGTGAGCTTTTCATATATTACCTTATTATGTTGAGGTACATTCCATCTATATACTCTTTGTTGAAAGTGTTTATCATAAATGGATGTTGAATTTTGTCAAGTGTGCTTTCTGCATCTATTGAAATGATCATATGATTTTTATCCTTCTTTTAATGTGGTATATCATAGTGACATTTTTGGACATTGAACTATCTTTGCATCCTTGAGAAACCTCACTTGATCATTGTGTATGAGCCTTTTAATATACTGTTGAGTTGGGTTTACTAATATTTTGTTGAGAAGTTTTACATCTGTGTCCATCAGGGATATTGAGCTATAACTTTCTTTTTTGTAGTGTCTTTGTTTTTGGTATAGAGTAATGCTGGCCTTATAGAATGAGTTTGGAAGCATTCCTTCCTCTTCAATTTTTGAGGAAAATTTCAGATGGATAATTATTAACACTGAAATGTTTGGTAGAATCCACCTGTGAAGTTATCTGGTACTGGAATTTTGTTTGGAGGGAGGTTTTTGATTGGTGATTCATCTCCTTAATAGTAATCAGTCTGTTCAGATTTTCTATTTCTTCATGTTTCTATTTTGGTAGGCTGTATGTTTCTAGGAATTTATTCATTTTTTCTGGGTTGTCCCATTTGTCAGCATATAATCATTCATAGTAGTCTCCTAAGAACTTCTGTATTTCTGTGGTATAAGTTGTAACATCTCTTTTATACCTTAATTATTTATTTGAATTCTGTTTTTTTCTTGGTAAACCTAGATAAAGGTTTGTTAACTTTATCTTCGAAAAACCAGCTCTTAGTTTCATTGATCTTTTCTATCATCTTTTTAGCCTCTATTTCATTTATTTCTCTAATTTTTGTTATTTCCTTCCTTCTACTAACTTTGGACTTTATTTGTTCTTCATTTTCTAGTTCCTTGAGGTATAAATTCAGGTTGTTTATTTGACATGTGTCTTGTTTCTTGAGGTAGAATTTATTACTATGAACTTCCCTTTTAGAACTGCTATTGCAGCATCCCATAAATTTTGATGTCACATTTTCATTTTAGTGTGTTTCAAAATATTTTTTGGTTTCTTTTGATTTCTTGTTTAACATAATGTTTGCACAGTAGCACATTGCTTATCTCCATGTATTTGTGAATTTTCCAGTTTTCCTAATGTAATTAACATGTAGTTTCATATGTTGTGGGCAAAAAAAGATGCTTGATATGATTTTAAGCCTCTTAAATTTACTAAGACTTGTTTTGTGGCCTAACTTTGATCTATCTTGGAAAATGTTCCGTGTGAACTTGAGAAGAATGTGTATTCCATTGCTTTTGGATGTTATCCGTAAATATCTGTTAAGTCCATCCATCTGGTCTAACGTTTAAAGCCAATGTTTCCTTATAGGATGATCTGTCCTTTGATGATAGTGGGGTGCTAAAATTCCTATTAATGTATTGCTGCCTATTTCAATCTTTAGGTCTGTTAATATTTGTGTTATATATTTAGGTGCTTCAGTGTTAGATGCATAAATATTTACAAATGTTATAACCTCATTGGATTGACCCCTTTGTTGTTACATAACTTCTTTTTTTGTCTCTCATTACAGTCTTTGTTTTGAAGTGTATTTTTGTCTGATATAAGTATAGCCAGTCCAGCTTTCTTTTTGGTCCATTTGGATAGAATATCTTTTCCCTTGCCTTCACTTTCAGTCTGTGAGCATCTCTTGTAGACAGAATATAGATGGGATTTGTTTTTTGTAATCCATTCAGCTGCTCTATGTCTTTTGATTGGGAAATTTAGTACTCTTTACATTTAAAGTAACTAATGATAGTGTGAGTTTGTCATCATTTTGTTAATTGTTTTCTAGCTGCTTTTGTTGTTATTTTCTATTCATTTATTCTTTTACTGTCTTCTTTTTTGGTTTAATGGCTTTCATGGTGATTTTATGGTCCTTTCTCTTTCTCTTTTGTGTATTTACTATAGGTTTTAGCTTTGTGATTACCATGAGGCTTACATATTATCTATAGCAGCCTATTTTAAGTTCATAACAACTTACGTTTGATCCTGTTCTAAATCTCCACATCTTTACTCTCCCTGACCCCATGTTTTATGTTTTTAGTGTCACATTTTACATCTTTTTACCTAGTGTATCCCTTTATTTATTATTGTATAATAGTTACTTTTACTACTTTTGTCTTTTAACCTTAATACTAGCTACATAAGTAATTAATCCACTATCATACTATATGTTGCCTTCTGGTGAGATTTATTCTTTCATATGTACTCTTGTTCTTAATTAGTGCCATTGCTTTTCAGCTTAAAGAAGTCTCTTTAACATTTCCTGTAAATGTATAAGTTCCTTTCTGGGAGAAATTGGTGAGCTAGAGCAAGGCAGAAGGAGAGAATCAAGATTCCTTGAGAGCAGCTCTGTAGGTCACTAAATATGTACCAAACCTTAAGCCTCAGTCCAAAGCCCAGGGCAAGCAAAGTTGCCTCATTCCAGAAAAAAGGGGTATGCCTCAGTTTACTGTCCATGTGGTGCCCTGACAGTGGTAGCCTGTCAAGAATCATCCCTCTGATTGCCACAGTTCTGTGGGACACAGGATGCAAACCCTTCCAGCTATCAGAGCCAGACAATCAAGTGGCATCTCTGGGGTATCAGCTATAAAACCTAGGCACAGGCATGTGTAAAGCTCCCCTCCAGGAAACGTTAGCACAGAAAGACCAAATACCTGGATCTGTTGCCTCTTGTTGTGCCTTGGAGATGTTAGCTTTTTAAAAACGTTTTTCTCCATTAGTTACAGTCCTGTAGGACCCCAAACATAAACCTTATTAGCCACCAGAGCCATGTGATGTAGAAGTGTCCCTTAGTAGTAGTTACAGATGGTGGGGCACCAAGCAGGGGTATGAACTTTCAAGGTGACACAAATTATTGCAGCCTCTAGAGCCAGGAGATCAAGAGGCACACCCTGGGTGGCAGCCACAAAAATAAGGGCACCAGACATGTGTAAAGGCTTCCTCTCAGGAGATGCTGGTGCCCTAGATCATGGAAAAGAGCATAAAGATGGTGCCCATCAGTCTCCATCCCCAAAGAGTGTAACAGAGGACTCCTAGAATTGTGTATTAAATGAGATGCTTGTCCCTTAGGTGATTCTCATTCACTTTAAGTCTGGGCATGATCAGATGCCTCTGAGCAGATCCTGGTGTAGGTGAGTCCAAGTGCATGAGCCCTTTAAGAGGCCGATTGATACTGTCCTAAGGGTTGTTGGTTTTCAAAATTAGATGTTTTGGGGGTTCATCTTTCAAGTGCATATTTTAAAAGGTGGGGTGTCTGATGTGGGACTTAATTCCTTCACTCCTCGGGGAGAAGCTCTAGGTTTTGAGGTCCCACCTGGTTGTTGGTCACCATGCCTGGAGTGGGGTTTATGGTGAAATTGTGTCCCAGCCTCTTGTACCTGCTTTGATGTGCTTTTCTTCTCTAGATTTACCTAGAATGTAATCATCACTCAGCCAGACTTAAGGTTTTTAAGACTAAATTGTTCCATATGTAGTTGTAGACTCAGTGTCTGTGGGAAGAGGCAAGTTCAGGATCTTCCTACATTGCCATCTGGCAGACCTCAGGGTAAAGCTGGACTCTTCACACCAGATTTGATGCACAGACAATGAACTGCAGTTTCTGAAAGGAGTTGCAGTCTCTTGTTTTTTTTTTCTTTTATTGAGTTTTAATTTCCAATTTTATCACGTTGTGGTTAGAGAAACTAATTTGCATTTCTATTTTCTTGGGAAATTTAAAGTCTTCTTTTGAGCTAATATTGGGTAACTTTTCATAATGATTATATGTGCGCTTGGAAAAAAGATTCATTTTTTCATAACTAAGAAACAATTCAATATATTTATCTATGAGGTATACATATTATGTATTTTTCTCAGGTCTTCTATATCCTTACTAATGTTTTTGTTCCCTTAATCTGTCTAAACCTGAGAAGTGTGTTAAAATCTATTAATGAATAGTGGACATTTCTTTTAGTTCTTTTATTTCCTGTTTTTGCTTTATGAAAGTTGTTGCTATAAATTTGGTACACACATGTTAATAACATTATGAAATATCTTTCTTTGTTTCATTTAATTATTTTGGTCCTGAATATTAACTTGTTTGACATTAAGACTGCATTTTCTTAGGATATGATATTTGCACTTGCACAGTATATTTTTACCAATTCTTTTAATATTTGCCTTGTGAATAAATTTGGTTTATGTGTACTCCTTTTAAACAGAATAGCGTTGGATTTTGCTTTGTGAACTAATATGAAAAATCTTTATTGCATCAGTAAAATAATCCCTTTTCCACATATTAACATAAATTATATATTTGGTATCAGTTGTTTCATGTTTTTCTATGTCATATTTACCCAATTTTCAGCATATAGATTATTTTATTTCTTGTTTTTTGTTTTGTTTTGTTATTGGAATTTTGGGAGATTTGTGTTTCTTTGTAATGGTATAATTCTATTAATATCTTCTCTTCTTGGGAATAAAGAGCAATAAAGGAATCTGTTTCTACGTTCCAATTTTACATTATTAATATTATGATTTGCTCTAATATGTATGGTATTTATTAAGTGTGCTTAATATATTCTGTTTGTTAGTTTCAAGTGATCAGCTTTTACTCTCAGGTAATACCTATAAATAAATCAATATGCTTTATGGCCTATGGATTTTACTTTTCTCTTTTCCTCAAATTTATTTATTTATTTATTTATTATTTTTTTATACACACATGCAAAACTTTTCAGCAGAGTTACCTTACTAGCAATCTCTGATCCAGGGCACAAGCCCCTCCACTACTTTTTTTTTCATTTTATTTTCTTATTATTTTTTTTAATATAATTTATTTTATTATCATTAATTTACAATTACATGTGCAATATTACGATTATTAAACTACACCTTCATCAGATCCCCCCCACCAACCCCATTACAGTCACTGTCCATCAGCGTAGTGAGATGCTATAGAATCACTACTTGTCTTCTCCGAGTTGTACTGCCCTCCCCGTACCCCCCCAACATTACATCTGATAATCGTAATGCCCCCTTTTCCCTCTTATCCCTCCCTTCCCGCCCATTTGCCCCAGTCCCTTTCCCTTTGGTAACTATTAGTCCGTTCTTGGGTTCTGTGAGTCTGCTGCTGTTTTGTTCCTTCAGTATTTTTTCTTTGTTCTTATACTCCACATATGAGTGAAATCATTTGATACTTGGCTTTTTCGGCTTGGCTTATTTCACTGAGCATAATACCCTCTAGCTCCATCCATGTTGTTGCAAATGGTAGGATTTGTTTTCTTCTTATGGCTGAATAATATTCCATTGTGTATATGTACCACTTCTTCTTTATCCATTCATCTACTGATGGACACTTAGGTTGCTTCCATTTCTTGGCTATTGTAAATAGTGCTGCAATAAACATAGGGGTGCATCTGTCCTTTTCAAATTGGGCTGCTGCATTCTTAGGGTAAATTCCTAGGAGTGGAATTCCTGGGTCAAATGGTATTTCTATTTTGAGTTTTTTGAGGAACCTCCATACTGCTTTCCACAATGGTTGAACTAATTTGCATTCCCACCAGCAGTGTAGGAGGGTTCCCTTTTCTCCACATCCTCGCCAACATTTGTTGCTGTTTGTGTTTTGGATGTTGGCCATCCTCACTGGTATGAGGTGATATCTCATTGTGGTTTTAATCTGCATTTCTCTGATGATTAGCGATGTGGAGCATCTTTTCATGTGCCTCTTGGCCATCTGAATTTCTTCTTTGGAGAAGTGTCTATTCATGTCCTCTGCCCATTTCTTAATTGGATTATTTGCTTTCTGTTTGTTAAGGTGCATGAGTTCTTTATATATTTTGGATGTCAACCCTTTATCAGATACGTTTTTTATGAATATATTCTCCCATACTGTAGGATGTCTTTTTGTTCTACTGATGGTGTCCTTTGCTGTACAGAAGCTTTTCAGCTTGATATAGTCCCACTTGTTCATTTTTGCTTTTGTTTCCCTTGCCCGGGGAGATATGTTCATGAAGAAGTTGCTCATGTTTATGTCCAAGAGATTTTTGCCTATGTTTTTTTCTAAGAGTTTTATGGTTTCATGACTTACATTCAAGTCTTTGATCCACCTTGAGTTTACCTTTGTGTATGGGGCTAGACAGTAGTCCAGTTTCATTCTCTTACATGTAGCTGTCCAGTTTTTCCAACACCAGCTGCTGAAGAGGCTGTCATCTCCCCATTGTATATCCAAGGCACTTTTATCAAGTATTAATTGACTGTATATGCTTGGGTTAATGTTTGGATTTTCTATTCTGTTCCACTGGTCTGTGGGTCTGTTTTTGTGCCAATACCAAATTGTCTTGATTACTGTGGCTTTGTAGTAGAGCTTGAAGTCAGGGAGTGTAATTCCCCCTGTTTTATTCCTCCTTCTCAGGATTCATTTGGCTATTCGGGGTCTTTTGTGGGTCCATATGAATTTTAGAATTATTTGTTCCAGTTCATTGAAGAAAGCTGTTGGTAGTTTGATAGGGATTGCATTGAATCTGTAGATTGCTTTAGGTAGTATAGCCATTTTGACAATATTTATTCTTCCTAGCCAAGAGCATGGGATGCATTTCCATTTGTTAGTGTCCTCTTTAATTTCTCTTAGGAGTGTCTTGTAGTTTTCAGAGTACAGGTCTTTCACTTCCTTCGTTAGGTTTATTCCTAGGTATTTTATTCTTTTTGATGCAATTGTGAATGGAATTGTTTTTCTGATTTCTCTTTCTGTTAGTTCATCATTAGTGTATAGGAAAGCAACAGATTTCTGTGTGTTAATTTTGTATCCTGCAACTTTGCTGAATTCAGATATTAGTTCTAGTAGTTTTGGAATGGAATCTTTAGGGTTTTTTATGTACAGTATCATGTCATCTGCAAATAGTGACAATTTGACTTCTTCTTTACCAATCTGGATGCCTTGTATGTCTTTGTTTTGTCTGATTGCTGTGGCTAGGACCTCCAGTACTATGTTGAATAACAGTGGAGAGAGTGGGCATCCTTGTCTTGTTCCCGATCTTAGATGAAAAGCTTTCAGCGTCTCGCCGTTAAGTATGATGTTAGCTGTGGGTTTGTCATATATAGCCTTTATGATGTTGAGGTACTTGCCGTCTATACCCATTTTGTTGAGAGTTTTAATCAGGAATGGATGCTGAATTTTGTCAAATGCTTTTTCAGCATCTATGGAGATGATCATGTGGTTTTTGTTCTTCTTTTTGTTGACGTGATGGATGATGTTGATGGATTTTCGAATGTTGTACCATCCTTGCATCCCTGGGATGAATCCCACTTGATCATGGTGTATGATCCTCTTGATGTATTTTTGAATTCGGTTTGCTAATATTTTGTTGGGTATTTTTGCATCTACGTTCATGAGGGATATTGGTCTGTAATTTTCTTTTTTGGTGAGGTCTTTGCCCGGTTTTGGTATTAGAGTGATGCTGGCTTCATAGAATGAGTTTGGAAGTATTCCCCCCTCTTCTATTTTTTGGAAAACTTTAAGGAGAATCGGTGTTATTTCTTCTCTATATGTCTGGTAGAATTCAGAGGTGAATCCATCAGGCCTGGGGGTTTTGTTCTTGGGTAGTTTTTTGATTATCAATTCGATTTCATCGCTGGTGATTGGTCTGTTTAGTTTTTCTGTTTCTTGCTTGGTCAGTCTTGGAAGGTTGTATCTTTCTAAGAAGTTGTCCATTTCTTCTATGTTTTCCAGCTTGTTAGCATATAGATTCTCATAATATTCTCTTATGATTCTTTGTATTTCTGTGGGGTCCGTCGTGATTTTTCCTTTCTCATTTCTGATTGTGTTTATGTGTGTAGATTCTCTTTTTCTCTTAATGAGTCTGGCTAGGGGTTTATCTATTTTGTTTATTTTTTCAAAGAACCAGCTCTTGGTTTTATTGATTTTTTCTATTGTTTTATTCTTCTCAATTTTATTTATTTCTTCTCTAATCTTTATTATGTCCCTCTTTCTGGTGACTTTGGGCCTCATTTGTTGTTCTTTTTCCAATTTCAGTAATTGTGTCTTTAGACTATTTATTTGGGAATGTTCTTCCTTCTTTAAATAGGCCTGGATTGCAATACCTCTTAGAACTGCCTTTGCTGCGTCCCACAGAAGTTGTGGCTTTGGGTTGTTGTTGTCATTAGTCTCCATATATTTTTTGATTTCTGTTTTGATTTGGTAGTTAACCCATTGATTAATTAGGAGAGTGTTGTTAAGTCTCCATGTATTTGCGAGCCTTTTTGATTTCTTTCTAAAATTTATTTCTAGTTTTATACCTTGGTGATCTGAGAATTTGGTTGGTAGGATTTCAATATTTTTGAAATTACTGAGGTTCTTTTTGTGGCCTAGTGGGTGGTCTCTTCTGGAAAATGTTCCATGTGCACTTGAGAAGAATGTGTATCCTGTTGCTTTTGGGTGTAGAGTTCTGTAGATGTCTGTTAGGTCCATCTGTTCTAGTGTGTTGTTCAGTGCCTCTGTGTCTTTACTTATTTTCTGTCTGGTTGATCTGTCCTCTGGAGTGAGTGGTGTGTTGAAGTCTCCTAAGATGAATGCATTGCTGTCTATTTCGTCCTTTAATTCTGTTAGTATTTGTCTCACATATGCTGGTGCTCCTGTGTTGCATGCATATATATTTATAATGGTTATATCTTCTTGTTGGTCTGACCCCTTTATCATTATGTAATGTCCTTGTTTATCTTTTGCTACTTTCTTCGTTTTGAAGTCTATTTTGTCTGATACAAGTACTGCAACACCTACTTTTTTCTCTTTGTTGTTTGCATGAAATATTTTTTTCCATCCCTTCACTTTTAGTCTGTGTATATCTTTGGATTTGATGTGAGTTTCTTGTAGGCAGCATATAGATGGGTCTTGCTTTTTTATCCATTCTGTTACTCTGTGTCTTTTGATTGGTGCATTCAGTCCATTTACATTTAGGGTGATTATTGATAGGTATGTACTTATTGCCATTGCTGGCTTTAGATTCGTGGTTACCAAGGGTTCAAGGGTTGCTTCTTTAGTATCTAACAATCTAACTTAACTTTCTTGTTAAGTTATTGTAAACACAGTCTGATGTTTCTTTATTTCTCTCCCTTCTTATTCCTCCTCCTCCATTCTTTATATACTAGGTGTTTTATTCTTTGCCTTTAGTTAGTATTTGGATGGTCTGCTTTCTTTGCTATGATTTTATTTTCTCTGGTGACATCTTTTTAGCCTTAGGTGTGCTTCCATCTAGAGCAGTCCATTTAAGATATCCTGTAGTGGTGGTTTATGAGAGGCAAACTCTCTCAACTTTCGTTTGTCTGGAAATTGTTTAATCCCTCCATCATATTTAAATGATAATCGTGCTGGATACAATATTCTTGGTTCGAGGCCCTTCTGTTTCATAACGTTAAATATATCATGCCATTCTCTTCTGGCCTGTAAGGTTTCTGTTGAGAAGTCTGATGATAGTCTGATGGGTTTTCCTTTGTAGGTGATCTTTTTTCTCTCTCTAGCTGCCTTTAACACCCTGTCTTTATCTTTGATCTTTGCCATCTTAATTATTATGTGTCTTGGTGTTGTCTTCCTTGGGTCCCTTGAGTTGGGAGATCTATGAGCTTTGGTGGACTGCGAGACTACTTTCCCAGCGAGGGAAAGTTTTCAGCAATTATTTCTTCAAAGACACTTTCTATCCCTTTTTCTCTCTCTTCTTCCTCTGGTACTCCTATAATGCGAATATTGTTCCGTTTGGATTGGTCACACAGTTCTCTTAATATTCTTTCATTCCTAGAATCCTTTTATCTCTCTCTGCCTCAGCTGCTCTGTACTCCTGTTCTCTATTTTCTATTCCATTAACAGTCTCTTGCATCTCATCCATTCTGCTGTTAAGCCCGTCGATCGCTTGTCTGATTTCTGTATTGTCTTTCCTCAGTTCCCTCACTTCCTCCCTCAGCTCTTGCACATTTCTCTGTAGGTCCATCAGCATGGTTATGACTTTTATTCTGAATTCTTTTTCAGGGAGGCTGTGCATTTCCATCCCTTCAGACTCCCTCTCTGGGGTTGTCTGGTTGATTTTGGTCTGAACCATATTCCTCTGTCTTTTCATGGCTATATAATTGGTCACTGATAGTTGCCACGTATGTCAGCTGGGCTCTTTAAGACTTTAAAAAGAGAAGGAAAAAAAAGAAAGAAAGAAAGAAAAAAAAACAAAAACAAAACAGAAAACAAAACAAAACAAAGCAAAACAAAAAAATGCCCACCGGACGTAGATTCTGTGGGAATGCTCTAGGTGGCGCTGTTGCCCCACTATTCCACAGCTGTGACTGTGCCACTCCGCAGGGCCCTCTATCGCTCTGGCAGGGGTGGGAACAAATAGGAGGCTGTTGATCTCAGTGAGAAGTGTTAAGTATGGCTACGCTTTCTCAGTCACCAGCTAAGGCGTCTGAAACTCCCCAGGACTCCCAGCCTGCTGGGCTGAGTGTGCTGGGGCGATCCGGCTCCTCCGCTGGGCTCCTGTCTCTTTAAGACCGCTGAAGAAAGCATGCGCTTTTTTTTTTTTCCTTCCCGGGAGCCGGCTGCAAGCACCCTGGTGCGTTCCCCGCTCAGATCCTGCCCCTCTGTCTCCCCAATCTCCGCTGCACTGCGCAATGTGGGTCAGCGCTCCCCGCGCAGATCACCGGGGCTGGCTACTTCGCGGGGTGCACTTCCACTCCCTCCCGGCTCTGAATCCTCTGCTCCCGCCGGTGCGCTGGGGTGGGGGAGGGCTCGGGTCCCGCCGGGTCGCGGCTCCGTATCTTACCCGCCTCTTGGGGTGCCGAGTGCTCTCGGGTGTAGCTGCACGCTGTGTGCTTTCCTGTGTATTCTCGTCTCTCTTTTAGGAATAGATGTATTTTCTGTGTTTTCGTAGATAAATATAGTGTTGGGAGGAGATTTCTGCCACCCTGCTCACACCGCCATCTTCCCAGAAGTCCATTTATTGTTGAGTGAACACCTTTTATTTTGTCCTCATAGTATCACATATAAGATGGTTATTATTATTCTTTCCTTTTTATGTGTGGGGAAACAAATTAACTAACTTGTTCAATGGCACCTACATATTAATGGCAACTTCTAACCCAGACCGTCTGATTCCAAGTCCACAATTCTCTGTTTCCTCTGGTCTGGCAGACAACAAAGAGACAGCATGGGCACATTGTTACCCATGCCATCTTGCAAGACTTATTTGTAGTCACTAATCACTGACTCACTTAACCAATAGGTGGCATCAGGGAGCCCTCACTTACCATCATATAGTTATTTAGCATAACTAATATGCCTAATTTTGCAAATTGAGTACATGTTTCAATTGACAGAATTGTTCACGTATAAAAATATAGCACCTTAAAGTCTCTACTAATGTAATAACATATTTGCAGAGTACTTCTCAGTTACAAAGCATTTGACATAGACTTTTAATTTTATGTTGACAATTATGCAAGACAAGTTTTTCATTATCTTTGTTTTTATATATTTGTCATACTCATGAGGACACTGAGGCCTGAAGTGTTTTAGTTGCTGCAATCATAAAGTCTGAGGCAGAGCTACATCTCATATCCAAGTCTCTTGGCCCCCGTGTAGTCCTGGGTTCCCTCCAGTGTTCCATGCTCCGCCTTAATGATGTGCTGAAGGACACTCATTGGAAAGAAGAGGAGACTTTATACCACTATTCCAGACAACAACAGGGCTATGAACAAGCAGAAGTTATAGGGAGGCAATTTTGAGCCCATATAAAGAAGACTTGATCTGCCCAACAATGAAATGTGTTGTCTTGTGAAGGAGTGAGGTCTCTTGTCATTGAACTATTCAAACTCAGGCTGCATGACCATCTGGGAGAATGCTCTAGCAGGGATTTCTATACTGGGGTGTGTGTGTGTGTGTGTGTGTGTGTGTGTGTGTGTGTGTGTGTGTTGTACCAAGAGAAATTAGATGGTCCCTTCCAACTGTGAGATTGTGGATCTTTGTTCTTAGCTAAGAGAATAAGCTGCCTTAAGGATCCTCTGTATCCTTCCAAACTTCCCCAGGAAGTACAGAGGGTCCCCGAATTAACAGTGGTTCAAGTAAGGCTGTTTCAACTTTACGATGCTGTGAAAGCAATTTGTACCCACTAGAAACTGTATTTCGAATTTGAATTTGAATCTCTTCTCGGGCTAATGAAGTGCAGTACAATCCTCTCTCCTGATGCTGGGCAGCAGCAGCTCCTGGTCAGCCACCAGGTGACCAACTGACACGCTGACACCCATGTGGTACCCACAGAGCCATTCTGATTTTCACTTTTGGTACAATATTCCATAAATTACAGAATATAGTCAGCACTGTATTATGAAACAGGCTTTGTGTTAGATGATGTTGCCCAACCGCAGGCAAGTGTTCTGAGCAAGTTTAAGGTAGGCTAGGCTAAGCTCTCATGTCCAGTAAGTTAGGCATATTAAATGCATTCTTGACATATGATATTTTCAATTTATTATGGGTTTATTGGGGTGTAAGTCAAGGAAGATTTGTAGAAGGTTTCACATTAGGGTTTCTACAAGAAGCTGAGGCTTAAACCAGGGAAGCTCCTGCAGTCCTATCAACTCTTAATTCTATATTAAGAATGAGCCGTAGCTCTACTGGAGGCCTGGCTTGAAGGGTAAAGCTGAGTTTCTGCTGGGAAACTGGGAAAGGCATGCACCATGAGAAGCAGGTTGACCTCCTGAACAGTTTTAGTCTGTTAATCTGAGTTTAAAAACTGTTCAGGACAATCTCAGTTTCAAGAGGCCCACCCTGCTGATTGATTGGGCCTGCAGTTCAGAAGGCGTGTTTGCTATTGAACAGGAAGTAGTCGTGCCATATACTGGTGTCCTGGGCTGATCATGCAAAAAGTAAGCACAGTGTCAATGCAGGGATAGCCTCTGAGAAGAATTAAAAAGCACAATCAGGCATACTTTCTATTTAGTTTCCAGTTGAGGAGGGAATAATTTAAGATAGCTCTAGTCACTGAGGGACAGTAGCAAGAGTCCCTGACTTTCTGGGGTTTAGGACCAGTGTGGACATTACATGGAAATTATAGGTTCTTTAGCACCAGTTTCCATCAGAATGGCCTCCAGTCGCAATTGTGGAAATTGGTGGAATATTCCTAGGAGAAGTGCAAAGGATTGTAAAGCTGAATAACATCTTTGTCTCAAGAACTTATACAAGAAAATGGGTCTTTTCCCTTTTCTCCTTCAAGCATTTTGCAGTTCACCATTGCAGACACAGCATATCTTTGTATCCCATGTTAATTGTTGTTTCCAATTGTAGACATTTAATTGAAAAAAGCTGACATGGAGATACTGCAGGTCCCAATAGCTCATTTTTGTATCAAGTTTAGTGTTATTGCCTTTGACCAAACCCTTTCCAAGTTCAGATTTACTACCGTTCTTTAAATGCATTAATAACATATAAGAGGATAGACAGAGGGCTGAATAAAAGATGTGTGTGGCCTTAAAAATATGCCAGTCGTCAACTTTTCTGAGGGTTGCTTGCCATGGCATATGGCCAGCAGTGCAATTCCAGATGGCATGGTGCTGTTGGTACTTGCTTTGGGTTTCCTCTGGGAGGATGCTAGACTGTGGCTGGGATCCTCTAGCTTGCCTCTCCCAGAGTAGGTCCCCTCCCACCAATCAGAAAGCTGCCCCAGCCTCTCTTGGGAATTGAGAACTCAGCACAATAGCCATGAGCTCCCATGCACCTCGTAACCCCACACTAGAGGCCAGTGAGATTGAACCCCCTCATGTGACCTGTGCTTGCTTTTCCTCAGACCCTGGGGCTGGGGCAAGTTTGGACCTGAAATCAAAGATAAATAGATAAGGATTGTAGCTTTCATCAGCTGGCCTGCCTTGCCTTCTCTATTTTCTGTGAGGTTCTCTTCTTCCAAAAAAAAACTTTTATTATAAAAATTTACACACACACCCACGCATATACCAAGAAAGAAAATACTGTAATGAACCCCCAGGTCCCCAGCACCTAGCTTTAACAATTACCAACATTTAACCATTCTTGGGTTTTTTCCCCGCCCCTTTTTCTATTCTGTTTTGCTAGAGTATTCGAAAACAAATCCCAGATAAATGATGTTACCTGTAAATATTTCAGTGTGTATCTCTAGCATATAGCATAACTTTTTAAAAACCTAACAACAATATCCTTATCACACCCAACAGATGTATTTAATATATTAAATATATTATGTAGTAATGATTGTATCCACTGTGCTGCTGCAATTCTCCTTGTTTCACAAATGCCCACAAACAGTTGGGCAGGATCCAAACAGGGTACACCTGTTGCATTTGGCTGATCCATTTTTAAGTGTCTTTTGATCTATTACAGCTCCTCCTCCTGTTTTTATTGTATTTATTTGTTGAAGAAAACCAGATCACTGTCCTTTAAACATGTCCACATTCTGATCTGGCCTGTTGCATCTTCGTTGTGCTGGTCAACACATTCCTGTCTCCTCCATCCTTCCTGTAAATTAGTCATTAGCTCTAAGACTTAATGAGACTTAGGATCAATTGTATCACAATTGTAGCACATAACAACTTTTATTGACATCAAGACTGATCAATAGATTGAGGTATGATCAGCCTGATTCATCTGTTGTGAAGTTCTCCATCTACCTGATAACCTAATAGTTTAAACAACCATTGACAATCACTGCTGCCATCCATTAGCAGTGAAAAAATGGTTATTTTCAATTCTGCCATTGGTTCTGCATTTATTAGCTATTTTTATATAGAAGAACTTGTTGTTATCAACTCTTAGGTTACTCTGACACATAGTTCATACAAGAAAAGAAGCATAAATGCCTCTTTCCATTTGTCTATCAATTTTCAGAACATTGAATTGCACCAGCTACCTCCCAAAGTGACCAATAAGGTTTGTTCGTTTATTGTTGAATACTACCATAAACACTTGGGTTTTTATCTATTCCATATGTGTCAGTTCATTATAGTCATTGCTTTTTTTGAATGCTCAAATATCCCATCTTTTATCAAGGAGACCACCTTCTAGTTAGTTCTGGTCACCTTTTAAGATAATTCTCCTACTCTTTTCAGACAGGATAAGATACCCCACATTCCTGTCCCAAACATGGAATCAGCTGTTTCTACAGCTATTTTCCATAGAAAATATCATATAAAGATCATAGGATGGGTATTACATGTAGATTCCCTCTTAAAATGGTTATGTTTATATTGGAACACTACTTCATCCTCCTGGGTATCTCACTATTCCTGCTTTCTCTGGGCATCTGGCTCCACCTGAATACTCCCTACTCCATGCACCCTTATGACAGCCAGTGCTCACCTCTCCTCCAACCAGGCTGTTTCATCCCTTCATTCTAAATAGGATGCCCTCACTAGTCTCTGGGGTCCTAAGACACCAATATGGGGACCACTTCCATAATGCTGAAAAATAGTGAGACCCTTTTTTTAACAGACTATTTTTATTTTTTTTATTTCTTGAAGAGAGTTAACCTCCAAGCTATCCAAGCTTTTGGCAGACAAATCTAGTCTCTTTCTTAACCTAGAAAAGCAGAGCGTGGAAATAGTCAGCTCAGTCACCAAAGCTGGGAGGCTTCATAAAACCAGCAGTCCCCTCAGGCGTGTATTTCCGTGGGAAGTATGAGTGGTTGCATGATGAAATTTTTCACTAAAGTTTCAAGGTAATGAAAAAGTGTTGAGGAGTTAGTTTATCTTCACTACTTTTTGGGCCACATACCCATTTGACCATCTGATGATGACTGCAGACCTCTATAGAAAAATGCACATATATACAAGACCTTATATAGACAATTTCATGGGAATCAAGGACTTCAAACTATCTTGGAGTTGAATTTGTTCTCACAGACCAGGTCCTGGTTTGCATTGGCCTGTTGGGGGGAGCAGGATTCAGAAGTGGGTTAGGGGTCTGGACAGGAAGGCATATAACTAGAACTATGGTACTGGCTTTAAATCACTCCACTATTCACTATTTATCCTGATGTAGAGCTACTCCTCATGCTAATCCCTGAAGTCTTTGCTGTCAGACCATGACATAAGTGTAGAAATTGAGAGTAGGCATTTTAAAACATTCGTAGCCACTTGACATTACTCTGATATCCATGACATTACTCTGAAGTCCACGTGGTCAGTGGACTTGTGTCATTGAATTGGGCACAAACCATTCTGGATACTGTTGAGTGCACTCGGTGAGTTGCGTACGGCAGGCCACAGGCTTATCTTGTGAATAAGACCCCTTATCACTCTCCAGTGGTTGGAAATGAAAATCCAAAGCAAAAATGGGCTCTTGATCTCACCTAGTCCTGGAAGCAACAGCAGTGAAAAGCCAGGAATGACTTCACTCAGCGTACTATGGTGTTGTTCTAAGTAAGCCTCACAGAGGTGAACAGTGGACACAAATCCAAAACAAGTACCAACAGAACCCAGGTGAAAACAAGGCACACAGCATGCATTCAGGAAATCTTTGCTGAATGAAGACAGCAGAGCAAAGCTGCTCTCCAAAAAGAGAAGACACATTCTTACAGTAATGATACACTGCAGGGAAAAAAAAAATTCTGATAATTCCTAAGTTAAAGTTGCTTACATGAAGAAAGCATGATAGGAAATAAACTATAAACAGTCATTGCCCACTGATGAATCTTAGAGAACAGGAAATAAATTGAATAACATAAGTAGCTGGTCCTCCCTGTGGAAGTTGTGAGGTTCAGGATGGTTTGTATTAAGTGTGTACATTGTATGAATTAAGAAGTCATAGTAACAGATGTGGTCCATTTTCAGAGCAGAAAAAAAGAGCTGTCTCAGGTATAATAGTACTAACCATGGGAAGAAAATAATTTATTTAATCTTCAGGATAAGATTTTATAAAGGAAAGGGAATAAGATATGGTAGTACATTCTCTGCCCAGTTTTTCCCTTCTCCTATTCCTTTCTGTCATCTCTGTCTTCCCTGAGGATACAGGATTAGTAAAATCCACTCTTAGAAGGAATCCAAAATTTTGTCTTTAGAAACTGGGCTTGTGAAAAGTCACCTTTATTTTTCAAGACTCCTGGCAGCCTGAGGACCAACTGACCTAAGGAGGACCCTGCCTTCCCCCCGACCACCACTTGAGCCCCTGTAGAGTCCTCACTCCCAGCATGCTTTGGTCCACTCTGCAGCTACCCTGACACCATGTAGCATATCTGTGACACAAATGGGTGCTGAGGGGGGGACAGTGTGAACTCAAAGTCACCAGCTGTCTCACTTAACAGAGAAAGGGATTTTACCTCAGGACATCTCAGATTCTGTGGTGTCAGTCCCTGCTTAAAGAGACAAATTTCCTTCTCCCTTTCACTCTGAGTAGAATCAGAAATGTTATCTGTTAAGTTAGGGAAGAAGAAAATTGATAGTTTCTCACACAACTGATGGATTCAGTGGTAGGTAGTGTGAGGGTATGTGTTACAGAGTGACAACTGATTTACATTTATCACAACTATTAAGTAAGCTAGAAATTTCTGGAAATAACTTTGCTTTTTAACATCCTTTCTGCATAATACAGCCTGTTTGCTCTATCTCATGAAAAGAAAGAAAAAAAAATTGTCCTGCTTAAATGCACAAGATACTTGTCCACTGTATGTGGGCCCAGGAAATGCACAATCACTGAAGTCTGATAGGACCTTTGTCTCCACAAATAAAAATACTGATAACCTCCAGGTGCCACCACATTTTTTAAACACATACATCACAAAGGGCTCAGCTTAATGACTATTTTCAAGTACAAACAAATTTCCTGAAGTGGAAGAGAAGAAATAGAATCACGCTATGTCTCTCTAAAGAGGGGGAGAAATGGGGCAGCGGGGGTGTCAGTTACCCCTGGTGTTCTCCAATGACAGGTACCAATAAATGTGTCTTGCACCCATGCCCTGACTTCTGTATGGGAGTTTTATGGTTATTGATAGTAACATGATTATGGTAACCATTTATGGAGTGCTTCTATGTACCAGGCGTGAGATAAGCACTTGATGTTAATGGATTTTTTTAAAACCTTCATAATAACCCTAAGAGAGAAATGTTTTTATTATGCTATTTTATAAGTTAGGAATCAACTTCCCCAGATCATGTGCCTCATACATAACCAAGCTGATCTGGGAACCAGGTCTGTCTGACTCCTCAGTCTTACCAGTTATGCTGCCCTTTAGAGGAATTTTTGTTGGCTTTTACTTTTTTCTTTAAAGTTTAAAAAGAGAGGTGCCTTCGCCCCTTGACTAGAAAGGTTCTAAACCACTTCCTAGCCTACAACTCCCATAAGCCGCGAGCGGGAGTGGAAACTGGCCACCGCACTAGCACTGAAAGGTAATGATTGATGAAAAAAGTGTCACTTAAAAAGGTCAGTGACATGAAGTGTATGTTTCTCTTGGATTAACTTTTCTAACACTCTTTAAATAATGTGCTGATATCAGCAGAGACCAAAAAGAATGCAGACAGACCTGAACAGGGTACACCTCTGGGAAAAAAAATATGAAAATAAAGCTGTTCTTATAGCCTCAAAAAACTGCTTACGCTTCTTTTCCTGCGATAATTACCACTTGGGGGCCTTGCTTGTGCCAAGAAATGTGCTTACCTTTAATCATTGACAAGCAGAAAAGGCAGGAAATGCGTCTCCGTTTTACCGTTGAGGAAATGAAGGCTCAATGAGGCAAAGCAGTTTTATCTCTGTATAGATCTCAGGAAGACTTTCCCTCTATGTAACAGAGCATATTCAACATATACAATAGATGTGACAGGAAAACCAGCACGGGTTGATGAGCACCTCCAAGGGATCTATACAGAAAACCCTCCAACAAGCCACAAGCAATGAAGGGACAACACCTCCTCTGGTCTGACCCATGGGCATGGATAGGGATGTGCAGGAATTAAAATGCAGTCACTCTGGCACTGCGTTTGCAAATTGGCCAATTGTGGGCAGATACCCTTGGTGTACCCTATAAAATGCTCTCTACAAAGACCTAGCAAAGGGGACTTGTGTCTCCTCAGGGCTTCAGTGATACTGCCAAGGGCCACATCCTGTTGTGATTCTGAAGACTCCCTCCAACCCTTTTTGTGGGTAGCAAACCTGATAACTCCACAGAAAGTTCCAGGGCCAAGGGCTGGGCATACTGACCTCCAATCCAGGAGCCCTGACATCAGGACCCCCCTTCCCAGCAGCCTCACCTAGGATGAGTTATTTAGCTTCTCTAGACCTGGGTCTCTGACTGTAAAAAAGAACATATTCTCACAAAAGCGGCACAAAAATAATGCTAGCCATTTGTACGAATTACAGTGAGCTCCTTTGAAGAACCCACGAGTCATCTGGCTGATTTTTAAACATGAAAATGGGCTTGTTAAGGGGAGAGAGATCACGACTACCTGTAAGCCAGATTCCCTCCATTCTTTGACTCTCATTTCTCTGCATCCTTATAGATTTTGCTGGAACCTGAGTTTTCTATTTCTACTTGGGAGAATGTGTCTGCGGGAATTTATTGACAATTCTTGTCCTCCGCACACCTTTGTAAATCAGAGAGAGGGCCCAACCATTGATAGTCACCTTGTGGCTTGAACTTGTCAGTCCAAAAGAGCAACTGGAAGAGGTCCCTTTAAATTCATTTAGAATGGGGGAGGGTGTGGAGTCAGTGTCCCCGAGTGTCACTTCCTGCCAGTTCACCAACACATGGAGCCCCTTTGACAGGTGACCTGTTGACATTGGCAGTTCATCTCTTATCAGTCTCTGAGACAGAGTGTTTCCCCTTCCTATTTGTCACAACTTGTACCTTTAGGATTTGTTTAAACTTCTTTCCCCCTTTTCCTCTGTGTCTTCTCTTTTTCCTCCTTTCTTCATCTGCTCACCTTTTGCATTCTCTCCTTTTCTCCCTCTCTTTCCCTTTCCACTTCTCAACATTTTACTCCACCACCATACATCAATAAATCCAGTAACTGGCCACACAAAGATCAATTCCAACTGCAGAAATGGTAGCACAGCCCCAGCTTGGGAAAAAGTGGGGAAAGCAAATTAAAGTCATCGAAGACTTAAGAAGAATTTAGAAAGGTGGGATTTTCTGTAAGATATATTTCACAGTGAAAAATCTACTATAAAGAAGAATCTTGTTTTATCCCATGATATATCTGAATAATTTATACCCGTGCCAAGAAATGACAATTAGTCTTTGTAATGTATAATTTCCACTTGATTATATATATTAAAGTGATTAAGGAACTTCAGTTTTTCACTAGTAAGTATCTGTCTTCTTTGTTCCATTCCGGGTCTGTTACTGACTGTTTGTATCAAGTATAGGAGTCCTGCAGAACTAAAGGGAGCAAAAGTTCCAGTACTTCAACCAAGATCTCTTGACTAGTGTCTGTGAATCTGGGAGGTAGGAGGAAGTTAGGTACCTGGGGGTAGGGTGGTAGCGGGGGGCGGGGGGCAGGGGAATGAAGGGAGATTTATATCTAGCCTCTAAAACCATCATGTAATTTTGCATGACTTCCAATAAGAAAATAGAGTAAAATAGTATAGATGGAGAGCCATATTTAAAGAAAAGTTATTCAGTGAAGTATATGACATCACCAATATTTTTAATATTGCATGGAATAAAATGAAACTTTTGACATTTCAGTTTTTAATTAATGACTTCTATTTGCTTTTTGTAGAGTAATTTTATATGTTTCTTAGCACATATTTCATAACAGTTTTCCTCGTTCCGATTAAAGGATAGATTTTATCCTTTATCTTTGCAGGTAGCTGATCCAAGACATTTTTTTTTGTAAATGATTAATTAATTGGTAGCCTTCATTTGAAACTTTAAAAGAAGGTAATCCTTTCTGAGAGGCATTAACTGTTTTTTAAAGTCTTAAACAATTCTTTAAGCACCTTGTCACACAATTAGAAGTTATTTGACAGCAGTAATCATAATAAAATGCATTATGCCTTCCCAAACCACCCTTTTTTCAAGGTGATTAAAAGAAGCCACTCATTAGAAAACTATGCAGCAACTTCACTTGTAAAAGCCACTTTCCTTTTAAACTTCATGATACGTATTGACAAAACTTTGGAGCAAATGACATCACAAGTTAAATTCTCTATACGGCCTTTGTGAGCAGTTATCTAGCTACAGAAATGTGCTGGATTCAAGGAAAGCCAGCTACACCTGGCCTCCTGTGAGAGCCCTTAAGCTTCTCTGCCTTCCAGTCCAATGATTTATGCAAATCAGAAAGCTTTGGCGGTCTCCATTTCCTGGCCACGCCAGCATAATCCACTTCCTTCGGGTTCATGTGACCATGCAAATGTGAGCACTCCTGAATAGTCCCGGAGGGGCTGTGCCTCTCATTATTCCTGCCCCATTCTCTGCGCAGTGCAAGCATTCAGACTATGAATGGACAAGGGTTTAATTACTCACCACATCTGTCAGATCAGATTCAACTTGAGAATGAAGAGAATCCCAGACAAGCCCAGTCGTTCCTTTGCAGTGTTTCTCCTCGCCAAGGTCACCCCACTCTGTCTTCTAGGGAATATTTGGCACTCCTTCTTCCATGACCCTTCGGGAACACAGGGACTCCAGCCTTTGGAGATCCATTACCGGGCCTTTCACATTGTGTGTGGCCTTTACAAATGCTAATTAATCTTCCTGATGATGCACTGAGCATCAGGGGGCCCTTTATTTCCCCAGGGCTACTGATGACCAATATGAATGCCAGAAAGTTTTCCTTACTGTTTCCTGACCTACATGCCCTTTTCTCTATGTGCTTTGCTTCTCTGTCCCCCTCCCCTTAGTATGTCTCCCACATGACAGATTGGCTACTCACATTACCAGGTCAGCCAGAGTTTGACAAAGTAAAGGCAGATGGTCCCCCAATATGGGATATACCTACAAGGAATAAGGTTCTTGCCAATTACATACTCCCAAGGCTGTCAGCCCAGGCCTTCCAAGGAAGTGTGCATAATATGTGTACACAGGTAGGAAGGCTTGTGTCCGCCAGAAACCAAACAGATGATTACACTCTAAGAATGGACACTAGCACACCTTCCCTTATGTTTCTTTCTGCGTTGGTATCATTTGGGTTTAAGAGGAGATTCTTGGTATCTACAACTCCGGAATACCAGGTTGCATGGACTGTCACGGTATTTTGGGGGTTTTGTTTTTATTTTGTTTCTCCTTTTCTCTTTTGTTTACTGAGGTAAAGTTACACAACATAAAATTAACCATTTCAACTTACATGATTTAGTGTTATTCACAGTATTGTACAGCCATCACCTCCATCTAGTTCCAAACGTTTTCATCGCCCAAAAGGAAACCCTGTACCTATTAAGTGATCACTTCTCAGGCCCCCAAGCCCCCGTCTCTATGAATTTAGCTCTTCTGGGTATTTCATATGGATAGAATCATACAATGTATGACCTTTTATGACTGTAACTTCATTTAGCATAATGTTTTTGAGGTTTGCCATACTGTTTTACTATGGCATCTTCTGTGTGTATGTATTTATCATTCTTGCCCCATCAAAATTATTCCTCTTTGTATGTCCTATTTTCGATGACGTCATCACCCTCTGTGGAAGCCTGGGAATCAGGACGGAAGACCCATCCTCTTCCCTCATTCCTGGCACCTACTTTTTCCTTAAGTTCTGTTGATGCCGCATCTGAACCTCAAATCAATCTCATTTATGTTCTGACTGTTCCTCCCCCTTTTCAAACACCGTTTGCTCCCCAGCTGGCCTTTCCCAAGCACAGATCCTTCTGATCATGTCACCATTCCTGCTCGCTGGCTCCTCACCACCTTCACCACAGGGCTCAAGGTCCTCACGGCGCCATTCAAGGCTGCCCACGACCTGCGGTCATTCCCAGCCCCACCTGGGACACCACATATCCAGCCGCATTAGGTGGCTCCCGGGTCGCTACCCTTTAGGCCTCCCTGGGTCCTGTCCCCTCCCCCAGCTGCAGGAAGCCATTCCTCCTTCGTGAGCTATTGCATTTTACCTTCTCACTAGTCCAATAGTCAAGATCAATTCCTCCTCTCTCTAATCCCATGGCTTTTGATTCAGCACACACTCATCACAGCCAGGCTTTCATAAGGATTCTTTGTAAATCTCTGTCCCTTCTCCACCAATCTTCTGGAGGGCAGAAATCCTGCTTTACTCATTTTGTGGTATCTCTAGCACCAACTGCTGAGTAGGTCCACAAGAAATATTTTGTTGAATGATTTGAATTTTATTCTCCAAAGAAAACAGTATGGGCCTGTGAGGAGCCCTGAATCATGGAGAGAACCGATCTGATGCAAAATAACAAAGACTAACATTTAAAATAGTCATTATTTTGTCTTCTATTGAATTTACAGTTACCCACAGTGGTTTACCAGTTTCAATTAGCAGAAAATGCAACTCTGCTTCCCCCCCACCTCAGATTATGTTCTTCATTACAAATCTCAAGAGTTTTATATGCAAAACTATATGCCAAAAATATTTTTGACAAATTGCACAGGAGGCATTTAGGGATTGTGTGATAGAGTTGATTGAATTCAGGCCAAGTTCTGTACCCTGATATCACTCAAAACAAAAATACAGATGCAGGGCTACTCAAAAATGTATCTATTTATTTTATCCCAACCCTCCAAATTCATCTGTCTTTAAAAAATAATCAATTGGATTCTTTTCGAATTAAATGCCAAGTAAACAATGCAAATAAAACTATTTTGTTTGCTGAGAAGTAATTGAAAATCTGCAACTAATTACAAATTGGCAAGCTCTGCGTCTACAAATAGCTGAAACACACTGCTGATACATTGTTTACAGCTGGGTTCAAAACTGGTTTCCTTACACCAGCCATCCACCAGTTTTTAATCAATACTTTGCCAAGTTCTATACCTCACCTTCAAAAAATGGTGATAAACATTTAATTTTCAATATGGGCTTCATAAACAAAGCTGTTAAAAACTGGAGGAGGAGATGTAATTGGCTAGAACACACAAAGCCTATTCTTGAGTTAAGTGAACTGGCTTTTCGTTTAAATGCCCTGTTCTTCCTTGACTACTCAAGAATCCTGCAATTTAGTTAAAATTAATATTCTGTCCATCTGGTCATTGAGTCCCCTATGGCATTCCACTGATATATTACAAGACCTTAATTGAAATTCTGGAGGAAAGCAACATACTCATGGACCACAGAGAGACAGGGATCAACGAATTTGATTTGCCGTAGCTACAAGCAGGTAGTCGAATTTGTAAATGACTCTATTCTGGGTGGTGAGGTTTTATTTTATATGTATATATTCTGACCCTCCCCTAGCTCTCAGACTCCATCTTCTATTCTTTTTCTCTCAACTGACCTCCCTTCACTCTCTCTCAGTGTTTGCCCTTGCTGTTCTATTTTCCTGGAATGTTCTTCCTGCAGATCTACACTTAGCTGGCTCCTTCATTTCCTTCAGATTTCAGATTAATGTCACTCCTCAAAAAGGCTTTTGCTGTCCACCATATCTAATGTCTTATACTTTATTCCCTTTCTTCATTTATTTTCTCTGTTGTTGTGAGATGCCTCCACTGGATTGTAATCTATACAAAGACACTCACCTTATCTTGTTCACTGCTACAACCCTGAGCCCTGGAATAGTGCCTGGCACATGGTAAGTTCTCAGTAAGTATTGGATGGATGAATGGATTGAGTGTAGATGAATGCATAGATGGATGGGTGGGTAGAAGGATGGATGGCTATATTAAAGGGATGAATGAAGGAGTAAAGTTGTGTTGTTTGGAGCAAGCAGCAGACTTAAGACAGAAACTGAATGCTAGGAAGAGAATGCCTCTAAAAGCAGCTCCTTTGAAAAGAAAATAAAGCCTGTTCTAGATTCCAAAAATTGGAGACATGTCTCCAAACTGGGGTGCATTCAGAGGAGAGAGATGGTGAGAAGTACTGTATAATGAATTCCCTTCAACTTTCACCAGGTTGTTGTCTTGCCAGTGGGTTTCAGCCCCGGGCAAGTTTGCTATGGATTCAATGTGACCAAAGAAAGTGACAGCAAAATGTTCTTTGGGGTGAAAAGGTTTATTACCCGGCTTGTTCTCCCGGCGGTAGGTTGAACACTAGCGTCTCTGCCTCCGCCCAGAGCACTGGGCCGAGTTCTCTATATAGCAAAATAATAGCTTATTGCTTAAAGGTGTGGAAGCGGTAATCTGGCAACAGGCCAGTTACATCATCAGGTGGTTTAAGTTCAGCGAGGATCCTGGCCATAGGAACCCCAAACTCCCCACAGTTGTTCTGCAGAAAAATGAGTAGACCTGTCTCTGTGACCCCAAGGGCTTGACCCAGGACCAACTGGTGGAAGTTACTGAAACAAACGTTGTGGCTTACAGTGAGAGAACTTTCTTATTGAGAGAGCTGCCCTGAATGGAAAATCAGTCGTGAGATGGTGTTGGTGGAGATATTTATACATACTGTGCCTGAACACTTGGCAAGTGCTTATCGTAGGGGTGCAGGCATCAGATGTGCTGTGGTTCTAGACGACTTGTCTGGCCCCTTCCCACCTTGAAGCTCTAGGATTCTATACTAATCAAAGGAAAAGTTCTCTCAGTGGTTGACAATTGTTTTTAAAAAGGAGAAATTCCAATGAGATGTGGATTATTCATATTGTCCCATAAGGAGATAACTAAAAATGATAAAAATGAACTGAAAGAAAATGTTCTAGCAAAATAATAGCACTGAATTTTAAAAGTCTCTTCCCATCTTCTGTTCCCTGGGATGCCTTAGACAGAAGGATGTGGTATTTTAGGTACACTGTGAACAAGGAGCCTGCATTCCCAGAGGGTGGCATAGACAGCGTGTAAGGTCTCAATCCAGCTCTGTGATCTTAAGGCAAAGCCTCTGTGTGTGAAACGCAGTGGTGCCTCCAAAATAGAACAAGAGCACTCCATCCATGTGAAGATGACTGGCAGGGTCACTAAGACCTACAGTGATCTGTCAAATTAAAGCTCTCTGTGGCTGCCTTTCCTTTCAGGACATACTTCTGGAGATTTTTAAAAAATGGTAAACTGGTGATTTTCTGTTGCTGAGTCATTTTTCTTGCAGTTCTTTTTGTTTTTCCTATTTATTGTTGGTTTGATAGCTGAGCCACAGAATTGGTGCCTTCCAGTGTGCATGAGGGAGAGAACCCAAAACAGGAACCTGCCTCTTGTGGGCATGGATGTGTCTAGATCAGAGATCAAGATGAATGTTCTGTCCATTAATGAAGTTTGGATTATACCACAGTCCACTTCCTTCTTTTGCCAGTTGTTGGAGTGCACGGAGTAGGGGTAGGGAGTTTAGATCCCTCACTTGGTTGCTAGCCAGTCTGACTGACTGTCTGTCGTGCAGGGGAGCTCTGTTGGGCCTTGTGAAAAGTGGAACAGCCACTGGCAAAGCTTCTCTGATGTTCTCTCTTCCGAAACCTCCCTCTTTAAGGCCCAGCTTATATGTTACCTTCTCTTTGGAGCCCTCCCAGGTCCTCAGCAGAATAACCATTCTTCCTTCTGTGCCTCCTCACTCTCATCTAGGTCACAAATATTTATCAGTTCGTGTTATAGGTTATCTGTGCAGACTTGGCTCTCTTCTGAGGCTGTAAGGTCCTTGGGGTCAGGAAGTGTGTTCCCTTTTTCTTTATACATCCAGAACTCAACACAGTTCCTGGCACATAACAGGTTCTCCATGAACACCTGATGAATTGGAAAAAAATATAGACACCTGAAATATTAAGGGAATTAATATTTGATGGTGGAGAGCAATCAAGGCATATGACGCTCAATGTGAAATCAATCTTTTCTTCCAATCCTGATTAAACAGTGACAGTGTCTTCCTCTCATGAGCCACCTGGATCTCAATGGTTATTTTCTTACAAGGTTGTTGAGTTTACAAGATGACAGAACTGTGTTTACCTTGGACTTGGGGCTGTCGTCTACTAAGAAGCTTTCATCAGAGCCCGGGACTCATGTCATGGCATAGTGGGCAAAAAGCCAGTGGGAAAGCCTGGTGGAGAAAACCCTTATGAATAAGAAATGCTTTGTCATCTGGCCCCTGAGTCTTACAGAATTTAGCAGTGGTCTAGCCAGATTATCCCACAGTCAGGTCTCCATGCATTCCAAGGCCTGAACTTGGTCTGAACAGGCTCTGGATTCCCAGGGATGCATGCAGCCCCTCAGAGTCAGGGGCCACCGTGCCACAAATCAGTCAGGGCAGGTGGAATGTTGCACAGCTGCACCCCTGGTTACATTTCCCAACACCTCCCAGTCCCACGATGATCGGTCATTGGCATGCTATTTCTGCCGCCTTGTCATATTTGTCTGCAGTCTTGACGGCTGTGCATGCAGAGGGCTTCTCCCCAGTCCTTTTTTCTCAGGACAAGCTCAACTTCACTTCCTCTGGCCTTATCAAACCCTTTGTTTCCAAAATTGTTACTCAGCCACTTGCAGAGTTGGACTGGACTTCCCTCCCACCCCCACCCATACATCCTCCTGGCTGAAAATAATGAGGAAAACAATTGAGGATGGTGAGGATGTCCATCTTCCTATTCTCTCCCCAGCCTACAGTGACTTAGAGGGATCAGGCTGAAGAATTTTGTCAGCTGCATTTCATACTGCTGGCAGTGGTTTGGCCATCCCTGCTTCGAGCCCAGCTTAAAGAAACATATGGCCCCAGATTCTTCAATGCTACAGATATGTGACTTTCTCATGTTAAGAGACTTAACAGAAGAAATATGGTTTTCTGAACCTCTTTTCATTTACTGTCAAAATAACAAGTGATGTCTTGTCTTTCAACAGAGGTGCTCTTTTTACTCAGCTATGCGACGAAGAATGTGCCATTGTCTCTGCTGTAGATTTTTATTTTATTTGTAAATTGTGCGTGCTGGATGCTACGGAGTACTGAAAAGCCATACACCCTGGCTTGTTAGCTGACACACAGTATGTGTGATTACAAATTGTTTGAATAACAGTGGACTATTGAGTTGCCATCCAGATGTGTGTGAAGTTCACTGTGGAAATGTCCACAAAGGAGGATTATCTTTCTTGTTGCTGGGTCCAAGTCCCTCAGAAAGTGGAAACATAAGCATGGAAGCTACTCAAATAGAACAGTAGCTACAGATGGCTTTTTAGAAGCAAAATTAATCATTTTTTTAAATTACACATTGCAACTGAGTTTGTTCTCCTAAAGTAAATCATGTAAAGAAAATCCCAAACAACCAAAGAAGTTGCAGCTTTGGCCTTTGAGAATGTTTTAGTCACTTTATGGTTTTAAATGTCTAGAAAGTCAGAACATTGTAGATTCAGATAAGACCCTGACCATCCTAAGTCCCCGGACTATCTTCTTGTGTACTCTGCCCATGCTTCCTATACTTCCTTCCATCCCGTCTGCTATACAAGATACCACAACCACAGAATGGTTGGTTGGCATCCACAGTACTGGTCATGGGAGAACAATGCAGAAATCCTCTCTGAATATTTTCTTTACAAGATATTTAACCACAATGAGATACCACTTCATGCTCACTACGATGGCGAAAATAAAAATGGCAGACAATAACAAGTGTTGGCAAGGATGTAGAGACATCAGAACCCTCATAAATTGCTTGTGAGAATGTAAAATTCTGTAGCCACTTTAGAAAACAGTTTAACAATTCCTTAAAATGTTAAGCGTGGGGCTTCCATCTGACCCAGGATTTCCTCCTAGGTGTATATACCCAAGAGAAAGGAAAATACACATTCACACAACAACTTGTACATGAATGGTCATAGCCACATTATTTATACTAGTAAAAAGTAGAAATAGCCCAAATGTCCATCAACTGGTGAATGGCTAAATAAAATGCAGTATAGTATGCAGCAAGAAAAAGGAATGAAGTACTCAGACATTGTAGGTCAACCTTGAAAACATGCAAAGTAAAAGAAACCAGACACAAAAGACCGTGTAATAGATGGATATGAAATGTCCAGAATAGGCAAATCTGTAGCGACAGAAAGTAGACTGTAGTTGCCTAGGGCTGGAGGAGTTAAACGGAATTAGAGTGCCTGCTAGTGGGTGTGGGGTTTCTTTTTAGAGTGACGAACATTTTCTAAAACTGACTGTGATGATGGTTGTAAAACTTAGTGGATATACTAAAAAAAAATCATTGAATTTGATATGGTATATGCATAATACCTCAATAAAGCTCTTTTTAAAAGAAGGCAAAATAAAGACATTTTCAGCTAAAAATTTTTAAAAGGTATTTGAAGGTGATTTTTTTTTTAAATCATGCCTCGAATTAGGATATCTTCAGAAATCACGTATCTGAACTTTATTCGGCAGTATGAAAAAGAAGGGGAAATGGTTTTAAACTTAAAGCTCATATCCTTTTTTCTGTAATGAAAGATCTGCTACTTGTTCAACAGTGTCAACGCTTTCTATCTGTAGTTCGAATCTACAGCAGTAAATTGGCACCCAGCCATCAAATACCTAGATTTACCTTTGTGAGATTAAAAAAAAAAACTCCCTTTAGCAATACATATTGAAATATATCGTTTTGAACCTATTTTAAGTTCTGTAGCAAGTCAAAAAAAATGTTTTTAATCATGAAACATCAACCTAGTCAAAGGAAACAAAGAAACGAATAGGAAATCCTCTCTAGATTCTGTTTGCATGCCACTTTCTATAGTTTAATCTAAAGAAAAATGTGGAATTTCCTGCAGAGTGATTAATAGGCCAGTGTGGTGACATACAGGAACTCTGAGCTTGACCTTGCAGGTAAAGGCTAACTGGTATGTTAAGTTGATTACACAATTTCCTCTAAAAAAGTTGACAAGTGGTTTGCACAGTTGCCTTGACTTTTGCCCTTTATAAATGCACACTTATAAATGACTTGCTTTTTTAGCTAAAGCAATCCTTATTTTAGATGTGACATGTGTTAAGTAAACAACCTGATAGGAAGCCCCAGCTTCCTGGCCTTCATAGCCAGATCAGATTGTCAGAGTTGAGGAGGGGACAAGAATTTGGGGAGCCTGAAACTCAGCTTTGAGATATGGCTGTACTCCTAGGGCATAAGAAACACAGAACTGCTTCCCTCCTTCCGGTATGATGAAGTAGGCAGTGGATTTGAGAGGATTCCACAAATGGCTTGAAATATTCCAGGAGTAGAGTCTGATAAATGGTTTGCAGTAAATGATGAGTAGGCTTAATTCTCGTGTTGTGTACAAACCTCCTTTCGGGGTTTGAAGTCTGTAAGAAAATACAGGCTCTGGTATTTCTTCAGAAATATCATGGAGGAAAGGTTTCTACTCAGCATTTCTGTTCTATCATCATTTTCACAGGAAGAAAATGTAGTCCTTTTATAGTCTAGAGAACAGTTTATTGAGATATTTTTGTTTACAGATGTACCACTTCCTCCTATTTAAGGGGCAAGTTACAAAAAGCCATTATAAATGAACAGGAAATGGAGTTTCAGATGATAAATCAAAGTGTTGCTTAGGAAAAAAAAATGTTGCTTAGGAGAATAACTTTATTTGTAGATTTATAAGGCAAGCACCTTTATTGAACTTAATATATCCTGATTTGATAAGCAAAAAGAGCTTTGCTAACTTTGTTGATTTAGCTGGGATCTATTCGGGTATGTGTCTCTTCCTGAATGAGTTAAACATTTGGAAAATGAATTGATTTTTATTTGTATATACAAAGATAATACCATTTATGCTTTCCAGGTCTCGAATATGACAAGCCTTGAGCTTATCTGGAAAACAGAACATTATTAGGACTCAGAGGTTCAATTTACCATCCCACCATCAAATCTCTGAACATTCCTCTGAAACAATGTGCAGAGCCATTATAAATCATCTTCATTCATGTTAACTCTTATGTAAGATGAAGCTTGCCTGAAAATGTTTACTGCTTGCCAGAAATGACTCACTTGGTAATCTTGTTATTTATTTCATTATTTCATTCAGGTCTATGGGCATTTGTAACAAAGGACTGCCATCACTGGCTGGCTGTGTGCTTGGGCCAGGACTGGGGCTAATCTGCCCTGCAGTGTGACTTCTCATTGGAAGTTGTCACACTCAGTAACCATTAACTATTAACAACACCCCTCAACTCATGTTTCTGAGCCAATTTACTTCCTCCCAAGCTGGTCAATGCCCTGTTACATGTATTCACATCAGGAGGAGATTTTTCATACCTACCCCTCTCTGCTTGTGGGAAGTCAGAATCTCCTAAAGTCTGACTTTAAACTCTGCGTGGCAAACCCAAGTCTCATGAACTTACCACCACAGTGCAACATGCTTCTGCTGCCTCACAATTTTCTCCCTCAAGAGAGCATTCTCTTAAAAATAAAAAATAAGACTTCTATCCTACACATTTTTAATCAAATTATTTCAGAAATAATAAAAATAGGATATAATATAATGAACATCTTTCTTCCCAGCACATGCTTAAGAATTAATATTTTACAAATACAAAGAGGCCCCCTTTCAACCTCAGGAGACGTTTTGTAAGATCAGGTCTGCAGCACCATGAAAAAAAATTCAAATAAAATACTGGGACATGCCCTGTAAGAGGACGTCCCTCATGGAGGGAGAATACACTGGATTGAATTTTTTTATTCCACATATCTGAATCCTTAGAAATTGCCAATAGTTCATTATTTTCAGCCTTCAAAAGTGATAGGTGTATAGGTCAGCCTCATAGCAGGGAGACCAGTGTTTGTGATACATTATAGTGTGTGTATGTGTATATATACATATATATATGGCCAAGATCTTACTAGAAGCTAGCCACACTGCAGAGGCTGCCACTTCACATAATATCTTATTTCATCCCCACAAGAAACCATGAGATATGCAGGGGCAGATCCAAGTTTTGTGGGATCTAACACTTAGCTGAGGAGAGGTTAAATTCAAAATTAGTTATGAAAGCTGATGTTTATTTAGATCATGGAAAGAAAGTACAACACAATTTTCGAAACAAGCAAATACTGCAAACACCACAAAAGTCTAGGCAAATCACATAGTTTTATTAACTAACTGCTTGACACATTTATAATACTTTTTTTCTATATATTTTTGGCTGCATATTGTTTGGTCATTTATTTATATAAGAATTATTTCATAATATTTTCTACAGAGAGAAGAGAAAGATACTTCACTGTCTCCTCTAACATAGTTGAGCAAAACTTAGGGTTGTTTTTTAATTATTAATTATTGAGAGTATTTTAAAGATGCTTTTTGCTTCATAGTTCAATATTAGTAATACCATATACGTTTTTAAGATTGTTGTCAGATGAAAACATCTCTCACTTCTTTTTCCAGATATGAGCTAGAGAATTTGGAATTTTTTTCCACTGACAGCTTCTGGCTCCATACATTTTTTTCTCTTCCTACCATATACCTTCAGTGCCAGATGCTCTAAGACATGTTCATATCACATTTTGACTTATGGCCCTGCCCCTTCATGTCCCAATATTGGGTGAATTGGTCATTTCCAGGCCAGGACAGCTAGCAGTAATTTACCAAACATGGAAGTGACTGTGAAACATGTAAACATATCCCACTACATCCAAAGTAAATTATCCCTAACTCAACTTTCCCTTAGCTAGATCCCAAAATACCCATGGTCAACTCCAATGTTACCCGACACAGGAGAGAATCAAAGCAAAAGACACAGTAGTCTTATTGGATTGCAGTTAGTATATCTTATTTCTACAAATTGTACAAGGTATTTGACCAAGTGAACATTTGTAGGGCCTTGGAAAGAGCCCAAACAAGAGCAGCAGACCCTGAAGGCCATAAAGGAGAAGCTGCATTCAATTTGTAGGGAACTTGTCCAAGGTCACTCATGGAGCAAGTGACAGGGCTGGGATTTGAACCCAGTGTTTAGAGACCTAACTCTTATCTTATCTACTAAATTATGTTCATTCACATCTTATTTTACAAAACCTTCCCCTTCCATATCCCAACTTAGTGTTCAGCATATAGCCATTGGTCAACATTTGCTACACAAAAAATACAGGCATCCAAATCTCAAAACAGATTTGCTATATTCTTAACCACCCTTGGGCCAACTTCTTTTAAGACTCTGGAATTTAGCTTCTGGTTGAAGTAAATTTTATCATGATGTAGAATTTCAGATAGCTCTGTATTAAGCAAAACTCACTACGTCTATTCCACCCATGCTCTAAAATTCATGTGGCTCCTTATCCAGTAGGAATATTTCTCAGGCTGCCCCACAGGTTGATAAATATAGCACAATGCTGTTACATTTACTTCGGTGTCCTAAGAGCCATCCTCCAGAAATGGTGGGACGGTCTTTATTAGCAGGGGGACAGCCAGCAGGGGCCCTGCTCTCAATGCCCTGGCACCTAGAGAAGAAAGGCTCTGATAAATCCTCCAATGTCTGCAGGCCTCAGCTGTGCACATGGGTGGAACTCCCTCCCAGAACAAGTGTGTTTGCCAAATCAGGGGGTGAAGTAGCTTGCAGGTCCACTTGTTACAGAAGAAAGGATAAGGGAAGTGGCAGAAGCAGTGATAGGAAAGGAGTTTTTCACACTAACAAGCGTGAACTGATAAGCCTGACCTGTAAGGCAAATGTTGAGGGTCCTAAGTACACCTCTCAGGCCAAAATTAGCTGAGCAAATTTGATTTGGCTTTCCATTTTTCAATGGAAAAAAAATCCTAGAAAGAAAGAAAAAACTCAGTGTTTATTTCAATCATGAATCAGATTTGACTGCATTTCTGCTAGGTTTCCCTACTAAGTCAGTGGAGTCACTCTCTACTATGCCTCAGGTATAAGGAATGACATGGTTAAAATATGGTAGTAATAATATATTAGGCCTTACTATGCTCCAGTCCCTGGGCTGAGGTTGTTTACATTGCTTATTACTTTAATCCTCACAAAAACCCTGCGAGGCTATTTCACTTTACAGGTGAAGGAATCAAGGCTCTGAGAGATTCAATCACTAACCCACCCCGGCCCCACAGCCCACCAGTGGTGGATGCCAGATTTGAACCCAGGCAGCAGGCTTGCAGCCTGCACTCTCATCTCCTCTATTTTGTATGGAGAGCTCATGTGCCACCTTCTAGGGACTTACCCTGCCTTTCTGAACAGTTCCCACTAGATGGGGGTACTTTGAGAAACTCTCTGAATATTACTATATAATATGCATAAAGCAAACAAGAGCTATCTTTATCACCTGCCACCAGTACCCTTATTAGCTATTTTTTTTCTCTTAGGTGTCAGAATAAAGCATAAGAATATGGGTAACTGGGCAAAATAAGTATCAATTGGCCCCTGAAAGTCTTGGTATATACTTGATTCTTCTTCCCAACCCAGGCAGTGTAAAAAGAGACCCTCAACAAGGGTTAAGGAAGCATGGCTGCTTCCTTCTGGCAAACTCAGGTTCCTGTGCAGTAGGTAAGGTCATGGCACTGACTCCTTGGGGCCTGAAATGGGGTTCCCTGTGTGTTACCCATTTATACCTGAGAACTCCAAGTTTTTGAAAAGTTCTCAGGAAAGGCAGCCATATTCACATGGCCCAGGTGTAGGGTACAGTGGCAATCCAGTTCCCAGACCAAGGGTCCTGGCAGGAAGAAGCACTAGTCTAGGGCTTATAGTCATGCTGGGGAGGAGGTGATAGACATGGCCAAGGGGTGAGAGGGAAACTCAGGAGAAGATGCGCTCCAACCCCTTTTTTCATAGATGGAGAAACTGAGGCCCAGAGAGAAGAAGGGACGTACTGCAGGGCACTCATGTAGTGGGACGAGCATTAGCATTCGTGCTAAGACCCTCTTACCATTGCTGCTGACATGCCCCTCGGGGCAACATCTCCCCAGGCACCCTCCACGGTACATCCAAAACACCTCATATCAGTTGAGTCATCCAGTGATCCGACTTGGGTTGCATTTGAGAATTGTACTGAGAAGACTGACTACCAAGAGAGGTTATGCCCTTTTTTCTCAGCTGGTTAGATTCTCAGTAGATAGCAATAAAAGAGCTATTTAAATAGGCTGTCTATTTTATTCCTACAGTTGATGACTCATATACAGTAATAGTTGTTATCATATTACTGGAGCCAATCAAGTTTTCTGCAGACTTATATTCCACAGCAGAAATGCAGGGAGATTATCCAACAAGTTCTTTATTGCTTCTTCTGAAAGCAAGAAGTGCCCTGGATGACTCTACACATGTACAAGCAAGCATTTCATACAAATGACACTGGTTACTCTTTGAGGTAACTTCTTTAACTAAGTATGTTTTGAAAGAGTTGGGGAAAATCAAAATAGTGTTCACATAAATTCATCTTTGCCAATAGAACACGTTTTTAGAAAACACTTTTATTTTATATCCTTTAAATACATTCTCATCACACCCTGGGAGCAATGGATTTAGCTACTGAAATTAGAAAATGTCTACTGTATATCCCAATTAGCAAAACCAGTGTTCACTGTCACACAAAACAACCAAAGGGGACTCATTTTCTCATAGGACAAGTCTGGCTTCATTTTGTCATTTTGAGTGAATATGTTAGTATGTGTCCCTGGGACAACCATGTCACTTCTGAATTATAATTCTTAAGCAGGTAGGAAGCTAGGGGGAAAGGCTGAGGTAGATGTGTACAGCACAGTTTCAAGTTCCTCTGTGGGTTTGTCACATGGGGGGCATAAGATGCTGCCCCCATCAGTACATTTTATTGACACTCTCTTTGCTTTGTCCAAAGAGACTCTTAGGAAAGCTGCATTTTCTGAAAATAATGGAGATGGAAGAGATGAAGTCATTATATTTTCATCAGACAAAAATTGTCAAAACTTGCCACTCCACTCTACAGTATATCTGAAGTCAGATCATCCCAACACAGGCTGAACACCGTGCTTCACTTTAACAAGAATATATGTAAAAAGAGAGAAACTCAAATCTCCAGCTTTTGTCGATGGTCCTTGATTAAAGGAGTAACCCCTGCCAGGAAGAGTTTGTATTGTCCCTTTATTTGGCCCTGGAGGTTTTTATACCAGGGCAAAGCAACTGAGTGAAGTGAGAGAAAGCAACAAAGGAAAGACAGTAGTAAGTGAACTGATGCCCTGATGCCCGGATTACAGGCATCTTCTCTGAGGATTGGTTTTCTCAAATAACATCCTGAAGGTAGGGATCAGAAAACTGATTCTCTTCAGCTTAGCTATCCTCCAGTTGAAGACTTTAAGAGAGGTCCTCACAGGCATTGACAAAAGGCCATGTGCCAGGGGGTGAGGTACCTTGCAAGTCCACTTGTTTCGGAAGACAGACAGGCTAAGGAAAGTGACAGACGCAGTGACAGGATGAACTTGTTAGTTGTTAGGACAGATGCTCCTTGCAACATTAGAATAGCAGAAATTTAAAACCAATGTAAATGTTCATCAGTGGGGCTGGAGGGCACTGAAAATAAATGAGTTATATGCCTGTATACATATGCAGCTTGGAACTATTACACTGCACAATAGAGAAGTTTCAAGTGCTACATATACAGTATTATGTTAAAAAAAATAGTACACATGTTTACAAAATATGTACTAAAAGCATAAAAACATGGACAGAAGCATACAAGCGTATGCTGGAAGGGAGTGACAACTATATTTGTAACGTGTTTTCTTTTCAAAAGAGCAGCTCAGTCTTCTACTAAAATGATCATCATATTTCAAGAGGAAACAAAGAGACTGATTTTTAAGTATGTGCCCTGTGCAACAAACAGTCCAATGGGAGAAAGGGCTTTAGAATTCCAATCTGGCTTTGTGGGAGAACAAACTACAGGAGCCGACCTTTCACCTAGAGACACCCCAGCTGCCCAACTACAGGTTTAGGAGAATTGCCATCTTGGAAGGAGCAGAGTCTAGTTAGAGTGCTTATCCCTATGACTCTGCAAAGTCATCCCTGATTTTTGTTTTTAATGAAATTTGACAAATAAAGTACGTGCATGAAGGCTCCTGTAAAATGGCTTTAATTTGTGCTTAGGAATGCATAATTTTATCAGGGTCTCTGTAATTAGATATTGTACAATAGAATCAAAAGCAAATACTGCTTGTTCCATAGCAACAACGGCCTTCAGTACATCGCTATCTTTGAGATAACGAAGGTTTCCATAGATACACATATCACATGGGATTTTTTTAAATAGACATCCAAGAAGAAAATGAAAGTTTCCCAATTGGTTTTCCCCTATTTTTAAGGGCGAGTGTATGAATGTGTATTCTGTTCTCATCTTTTTCTATTGCCTCCTGGATTTGGGTTCTTCTCCTCCTTTTTCTGTCTGAACTGTAAAGGAAGATGCTGAAGTTTTCATAATCCAATAGAACAACGCTGATACTTAAACTTGTGTTTGGTGTCAAGGGCTTATCTTCTGAGGGGAGAAAAAGGAATTAAGATTGTGGTCACTTTCTGCATAAGGACTGAAGAAAGGTTTGCTTGGAATGTGGTCTGTGTTTAGCAGAGAGAGTGCACTGATGTGCCAGGACATGGATGAGAGAGCAAGCTTCTAGAAGGCAAGGAGTGTCCTCAGTCATCTTGTGACCCCTAGAGTCTAGCATTGAGGACACACAGTAGGTGCTTAATAAGCAAGTCCCTGCTGATTAGCTAATCATATAAAGAGAAGACAGCAATGTTCATAATTACTAAGAAGTGCCCCTCAAGGTGCACCATTGCGTCTAGACCAGAGGTCAGATGCCTGTGGGAGCAGGTGAGTCACGTAATGGGCAGGGGCGAGATGTTACACAACAGGAAGTGGAAGGCCTGGGGTAAGCCAAGGTGTGCATGGGCTGTCTTAAATCATTCAACCCAAGCTTTTTTCAAACGCCAATTAAGCCAAATAAAATATATTAATTTGCATTGCTGCCTCAGCTATGAGGAAAGCTAATGCCAGAACTGTGTTGTTCAGTGAGAGATGGCCAAATCCCAAACAGGGTAAGGATTATTCCTACCAGGTGCCAGTTTGGAGCAGGTAACTATGCAGGAGTGCGGCACCATACTAAGTAGTAAGACTTTGGGCCAGGCCAGCTTGTGCAGGGCCATTTCTCAAAGCTCCAGACTCTTTTTCTCATCAGCATTGATATCTGGTTGAAATCCATTTGTAAAGTTCTCCAAGGACAGACTGGAAAGGGAACAGCACCCAGCAAAGCAGCCTTCACCTGGAGAGGAAGAAGGCTTGAAGGAGGCAAGAGAGGCAAGCCCATGTGTGTGTGGCCTGCTGGCCTTCAAATCACCGATGAGAGGGCGCTCGTGGACCAGTGCCCTCTGCCCAACCCCCTGGGGTGATTTCCTGAAGTCTGATTAGTTGCACCACCAAAAGAAAGCCTGATTGGTTGTACCAAGTGCTTATAGAGAAATATTTCCCTTACAGATCCTCCTGGGTATAAGGCTTTTGCTTTAAGAACTATTAGCGAAGTACCTCTTCTGTTGGAACACATGGCCTCAAATATGTGTAGACGTTCTGCCCAAGCTACAGCTAGGCTGAATTCTGGGAATGGTTTCTTTTATCTCATTCATTTCATTAATTGCATTTAATAATATGATTGGAATTGTTAGGGCAAATCCTTTTGCAATTTTATTAGCATTAAGCAATTTTATATGTGGCAGGGAGGCGTGCACCTTGAGAGAATATTAAAAACATTTTAAGAGGTGAAGAAAGATACTGATTTGTAGTGAGAGGAGCAGAGGAATGCATGTTAATTAGCCCTGTGAATCCAGTAAATGTCTTTTTAGAAGCACAGAAATCATACCATTCCTTGGATTTACAGAACACTCTCTAAATAACTCAAGAGGCCATTACAGTGTTCTCTTACCTTCATATGATCCTGAGAGAGGGAGGAGCAATTATAAAGCAAATTGTTCAGACCCCTAGGCATCATGGGAAAGCATTTAAGACGTCATCGCAAATATTGTCCATTTCTTCTGAAATGTACCGTCTCCTTGGAAGCAATTGCAGTCACCTTTGTATATAGGAAGAATAAAAGAACTAAAATAGTCCATCTGCTCTTTAAAATGAAGGAATGTCTTGGACTCCTGAGTGCCATCCTAGAGATTATGCATTTTAGAATGGTGCAAAAAGCAATCCATAGGAAAGGATGAATTTAATATAACATACCTGCAAAGGTAAGGAGTTGATCACTGGAAAATCTCATTTGTTGTACAATCATCTTGAGGTATCTAAACCCTTGCAAGTGGCAGCCTGTGCTTCCTTTGCTCAGCGATGCGTTTTCACAGTGGTAGAGTAGGTAGAGGTCGGGCAGCATTTTCTAATGGCTACGACTTACCTTATCCTGTGAGGTACCAGGTACATCTCCTTAACTACAACTAAAGAGTTCTTTTAACTTGGAATTCAGAGAGAAGGTAGATCCAGATCTTTCTTCTCAGGTTGAGAAGAACCAAAGTTGCAGGTAGAGTAAACATAGCTGTATAAATAACTATATATAACATAAATAACTATAAAGTGCAAACAAGTACAGGAAAATGCTAATGTGCAGTTCTGAGGAGATTGCAGATGTTCATTACCAAGTCCTGCCTGCTGGCCTAGGGAAACCCACGGTCGAGAGCCACCAGGGCTGAGCCAAGCCTGGCTTCAACCAGAGCCGCCTCCCTTGTCATCACGCCGACTCCATTTCGTCTTCTGATCGTCCCCTGTGTGACTTTCTGGTTCCTGCTATTTTAATTACACTATTGACTGCTCTGAAACAATTAAAATCCTAATTACAGAGGCATCTCCACCTCACCAGCTGCAACTGCTGAAAGAATAAGTCACAGATTTCATCTACTACATTTCCGTAGCTAGAGCCCTTTCTGACCTTTGTGCTATTTGAGAAATCCTTGAAAATACTGAGGATATGATTCTCCCTCCATGGGCATGTGCTTTGGGAAAATGCTCACTAAAAATGTATTTTCTCCCCTGAGCTGGCAGCCTCCTTGCTGTGAGAAGGTAAAGAACAGCTTTCACATTAAATGTGTCCCCCACTTAGTAAATCATGGGTTTACTGTTTTCTGTATTGAATATCCCACCCCAGTATCAGTGTATTGCAGAGAAAGAACTGTGGTGCCTGGTTGGTGTTCTGCTGTTTACCTCCTTAAAATTCACTCATGGGGGTGAAGGGGGTTAGGCAGTCTCTCCTTTGGGTACTTGGTCTTTCATTTCACTTACAGGAACTTTTTTTTTCCCTAGTTACCCCCACCCACCACCAGCCTTTTTTTTTTTGGATACGATAAAGGTCTATAGTTTATGGACACTGAAACCATGTTTTACAAATCAGTAAGCGAGACGTGTGGCCTGAAAAAAAAAAGGAATATTTTTCCTGATTTGTACATGTATTTTACAGAAAGTTTCTTATAAATTAAATGGGATTTAGTTATACATTTGGAAAAATCGCCTTTTAAAAAGATAAGATCACATAAAATAGACACTGCCCTAAGAAGATGGCAATATATGAACATCCTACCTATTACATACACAAAGTGAAAAGTATTATCAGTTATTAGACTCACATGTATTTTTGCAAAAAGAATTTCTTTGCCAAGTTTATGTACATGAGAGAAATAACCACAAAACTTCATTCTTTCAAACATAATGATAATATGACCTTTAGTCCCATAACCAGAAAGAACAGACATCCCAAGTGACTTTGCTCAACTTCAGAAGGAAAATAAGCTGGTTGGTTGTTTCAGAATTACTGTTCTCAAACCCTAGAAAGAGTTTATCCTACTTACAAAGTAAGCGTTTTTCCTTCTCAGTAATTGTTTGCTGTTCAGACCAAACCTGTAATCACTGTTATCTAATAGTTTTATAGCATGCCATGCACTGTTTGCAAGGAATTTTTTCCATCTTCTTTCTTCCCAGATTTGGAGTAGCCAGGAATGAGTAGGGTTTCTCGCTGTGACTATACTTCTACGAAAAGAATTTGATACTTCTTTCCCTTATGGATGGGAAAGCCTCAATTTCAGCCTATAACCGTGATTTTATGGGGATTGTAAAAGAGGAAAAAAAAACCCTCCCAGGAAAAACCCTTCCGGTCAGAGTGAATCAAACCAAAATTCCATGCATCCTTCCCAGGGTCAAGTCTAAAACTGTAACGAAAAGAATTCCATACACAGGTAGGAATCTAAGAGGCAGGAAGAGGTGGAACATACAAACATATTCCTGCAATTCGATTTGGCCCCTGATACTATATAAATGTGCAAGCTGGACCACCAGAGAAAAATAGGGCTGGGATTCTATTTGGGACATTGTGCTTCTGCATAGACAAAGAAAACTTTGGGAAAATTTGAGCCAAAAGCAAGAACGTAGACATTCCTTAGGAGAGGCCGACCAAGGGGGAAGGGACTGTTTACTTCTCAGGAAGTTATGAAATCGCATATGTAAAACACAGTCATATTTTTGTTATAACTTGATTTAACACTCCAGGAAACTTAGCCCAGGCCAGCTGTGACTCTCAAGCTGCCCTGCTCATTAAAATTCCCCCTTCTGATTCAGACCCCCTTCTACCATTACTGGACGTAGCCTAGCCCATTGTCCCTAAGTCGACTCCCCACGTATTTCAGGAATGTGCCTGTTCAGTGCTCCCAAGAAATTTCTTTCTAATAGTATATTTTATATCTACCAAAGTAAAAATATATCATAGAAAATTTGGAATGCAAAAGAAAAAATACAATGTAAATTCTATCACCTGTTCATTGTGCCACTGTTAACACCTTAGTGATATAAAACTATTAGTGTTTTTTAAGCACTCAAACTAATTCTGAAGATACTGAGAACAGAGGTGTCCAGACACTGTCCCTGAGGGCAAAGGTCCATCTCTGTCCTGGTGCCCTGTGTGAGCTTCATCCACAAACCCGAATTTTCAGGGGAAGAGGAAGGCAACACTCTACAGTGGGTCCAGGAAAGAAGAAATGTGTTAGTACTTTTCATCAAGCAGCAACTATAAAATATACTTCTCAGTTATGACCTTTTTCTAGAATTGTCCAGAAATGTCAAAAATATGTTCATAAGATGATTTGGGGCAGGGGTTGAAGAGAAAGTAGGATGTTTCTGGGACTCCACACAGAAGAAAAGTTTACTTAAAATTCTGTGGTATCAATTTGAAAAGGACAGATGCACCCCTATGTTTATTGCAGCACTATTTACAATAGCCAAGAAATGGAAACAACCTAAGGGTCCATCAGTAGATGAATGGATAAAGAAGATGTGGTACATATACACAATGGAATATTATTCAGCCATAAGAAGAAAACAAATCCTACCATTTGCAACAACATGGATGGAGCTAGAGGGTATTATGCTCAGTGAAATAAGCCAAGCCGAAAAAGACAAGTATCAAATGATTTCACTCATATGTGGAGTATAAGAACAAAGAAAAAATACTGAAGGAACAAAACAGCAGCAGACTCACAGAACCCAAGAACGGACTAATAGTTACCAAAGGGAAAGGGACTGGGGAAAATGGGCGGGAAGGGAGGGATAAGAGGGAAAAAGGGGCATTACGATTAGCAGATGTAATGTTGGGGGGGCACGGGGAGGGCAGTACAACTCAGAGAAGACAAGTAGTGATTCTATAGCATCTCACTACGCTGAAGGACAGTGACTGTAATGGGGTTGGTGGGGGGGACCTGATGAAGGGGTAGTTTAATATCCGTAATATTGCACATGTAATTGTAGATTAATGATAATAAAATAAATTATATTAAAAAAAAATTCTGTGGCATATCTTTAGCACCCATGGCAGGAAGAAGTCTGCTTGGGAAAGCAGGCTCCAAGCAGATGAGCCAAGCTCCAAGCTATCTGAGAAGGGGCCACCATCTGCCAAGGCTGCGGCCAGTCTGTCTACCTTCCCTATTTGATTCCAGGTGGGGTACAGTTTGCAGAAGGGGAGTGGAGGGGCCAGGGTGTTTGGTGTCCAGGCCCTTATATCCCGCCAAGGCCTGTTCATGGACCAAATGTCCCTGCACAGAGCAGCGCCCATAAACAGATTACAGAACTACCATTCGTTAATCCCAAAACAGTTTTCTGTCATTTAATTAGAAAATTCATCTTATTTTGCCTCCAGGCCTTATAGTCTTATTGCATTTGCACATATTTCAAAATGTTTCAAGTACTGACCAGATAACATTAATGAATATATTAGATAGGCAAACGCTTTTAAACAAAAAATAATAAACATACTGTGTGTATATATAAAAAAATGTTAATTCCGTCTGGAGCCAACCAGGTAATTTTCCCTTCAGCATTTTTTCAGTCAGCTAAGACAGGTTGGCCTAGGAGTGCAGTCAGCCTGTCTGCAGACTCTGGCTTGACTTGCATACCAGGGTCAGATTTTCTTCAGAAACAGACAGCAAGAGGATCTGATTGGCTCAGGTCCAGAGCATGCTCACAAGGGCTTCTTTGATGAAAGGGTTCTTGGTAAGTACTGTACCAAAAGCAGCCTGCCACCCTCCTTTCAAAGATACCCATTTAGACTAATTCCCAGAAAGGGAAAAAAGGGGGAGAAAAAGAGAGAGGGAGGGGAGGAGAAAGAAAGCGAGCTGAACTCTATGGGATTACCACAAGAATAATTATGCTCCCTGGCATAAAGAAGGGGGAAAAGTTATTACAAGTATACTGCTGGATGTTGAAGTAGCTAGTTGGCAACTCTGCAAGAACATAAGGAATGTGCAATTAAGCTCATTAAAACATCATCATTATGCTTATCAATCTTGGTCCAAAAGGGGTGGAGTGGGGCAGTGTGTTAAGGCATGACTGCTTTTGCAGATAAAGATTCAGGGCTAGCTCCTTGCTGCTTTCAGCAAACAAAATCAGCAATTCAGTTCCACGCAGCACTTACAGCTCGGCAGCCTGGCTCCACCTCACACTGGACTGGGGCCTGAACTCTGGGAGAGGCATCTGGGAGACTGGTTCCTCTCAGCAGGCCCACTTCCTTTTGATAAGATCCCCATCATATAGGCAAGCCTTTAATAAGCACCTACTTCATGCCCAACACTGGTGTTTGGGGAAATTAGGAAATATTCTATTTAATGTGAGCTTCAGCTGGGAGGGTAAGACTCAGTTGTTCATTCAGTAGGCAAAAAATGTATTGAGGCAGCCGATACAGAAAGTGGACTTTCTGAAGAGGGGGCACTTGGCTAGGTGCTGTGGGGACAGGGTGACCAAGAAGGTCCCCACCCTCACCATCAGCAGTACTCAAGCGCAGTTTCAGGGACACAGAACTGGTATGTGACAAATAGTGGGAGGGGAAAGGCCAAGGTGCAGTGGGGAGCAAAGGGGAGATGCACCACTCCAGACACAACTGGCTCATTTCCCACACTAAATTTTAAGCTCCTTGAGCTTTTTGTCTCGGTTTTGTTTCCCTTTTTCTCTTTCTTTACTGTGGTTATATCTTAATGGCATTTTAATATGAAAATAACTTTCTTGATGAAAATTAGTCACATACAAAAAAAATGAAAATCATCTGTCACCTGACCACCCAAAGACATCCATTCTGGCATGTAGATGCATTTTCTTCTAATCTTGTGTTTTTATTTTTGTTCTGTACAAAATCATGTAACTAAAATTTTTTTTTTTTTTTGCTTTTTCCCTTTGATATAATGTGAGCGTTTTCCATGCCATTAAGTATGCTTCAAGCCATTGTTTAGAATGTCTGCACAGCTTAACTCATCTAGTATTGCTGGACATTTTGTTTGTTTGTAATTTTTTGCCATTATAAATAATATTGGCCTGAGCATCTCTGTATGTAAGAATTGTCACTTATTTCATATTCCCACAGTTATTTGCAAATAGCATGAATGCAATAACCACCTGTCAAATAAAGGAAAGCCACATCATACAAAGCAGGGTGTAACTAGAGGGGCCCACTCTGTGAAACTGGTAAATGTGGAGAGCGAGGAGTTTGCTAGGGATTAGCATAAGCAGAAAGGTTCATAGAGGTGGTGAGGTGGTCCAATTTTTCAGTCTTGTATTACTGCAGATTGTCTCAAACCCCCAGCTTGCATTTTCTTCTTAGCATCTGTAAGGAGCACCCTTTCTCTCTACCAGCTCCGTCACCATCACCCACGTCTGCACTACATCTCTACTTCAGTAATCCACAAATGTCTCTCTGCTTCAGGATCACCCAGGGTGTGAGTTAAAAAGATAGACCCCCATCCCAAACCTGCTAAAGTAAAATCTGTGGGGTGGGGTCCAAGAATCTGCATGTTTAAAACAGAGCTAATTCTAGTGCAAGGGGTCCAAAGATATTGGAGGAAGTGCTGGCTGCCACATTTGCTGGACACACAGTGGTCAAGAGTTGGGGCAGAGGAGTGCGGACTCACACCCTGGCCCTGCCATTCATCACTTATGGCTTTGGGCTAGTCACTTTGCTTACTGGACCTGTTTCCTCATCAGTACAAGGGAAGATAACAATAGGAAATCCTTCCAAGGAGGTTTGTAATAACCAAGTGTTTAAGACTGAGGTGCGGAGCCCAAGCCAAGACCAGCTTCACTGAACCAGTTTTTGGTAGTCGTCACTATTGTTCACATGCTTCATTTCTCTTTAAACATGAGCAGCATGTAGGCCTCCTTCCTTAGCCTTTTGTGTTGGCCGACACCTTGTTTTGCAAAGTAACCTCAGAGATCAGTGACCCTGCAAGGCTCTTGCTGTGACCCCTGCCATGCCTTCCCAAAGGTGCCTTCCCTACTTCCCTAGGCCTCCAGGTTCAAGAACTGCAGCATCTGATTGGTAGAAATGCATCTTTGGTTGGGAGCCAAGTTTAGCTAAGGTGGGAGGGAAAGATAAGCCTGAGGAAATGCTGACATGCAGAGGTGTGACTGGAGAAACACCAGTCCCCTCCGGGTCGGGCGGGAGCCAGATTGAACTTTAATTCCTGGTTTGATCAAGGTAGTGTAAAAATGGACCCCAAAGGTCTTTAGATGGAAAACTAGGTTTTAGGTTTCACATATTAGCTGTAGTTAAAGCCAAATGTTCATTCCTCTCAAATTGTGTGGGTGGATCACTTTCTTCCCACTGTTGAAGTATCATGTTTTTAGCTGCTAATAAACTTAATAAAATCCATTTCTTATTTCCCCTAGTGTATTGGGTTCATTCACATGCACGGCTAAACCAACGTTTAGTGACACTGTGTTAGAAAGTATTTTTGTTGGAAACAGACAACAGACACAGTTCAACTGCAAAACACTTCTCAGAAAAGCTTCTTTTCTCCAGTCTCAAGCTTGCAAAGAGCCACTTGAATTCAGGGAATCCTCCCAGTCAACCATAACACCTACACAAAGTATGAAGGAATTTTGTTTTATTGGTTCAAGAAGCAGATTCAAAGGAACGGCATGCTTTTCTACTCCCACAGAAGCTCCCACCTGTCCCACCCCCCAAACTCCCATTGCACTAAAGGCCACATTTCCTCACTGTTGCAGCACTCGGGGGGTACCTGGGTCAGAGGACTCGGGGTGCATTTCCAGGGTCTAGGCAACCCCAGGTATGCTCAGAATGCTTGGTGAATGAATATGGATGCTGTACTCAAGCAAAACAAACACAAATGCACTTCTGAGAAGTGGGACTGAAAAGCAACATGGGGAATATGGGAACCTTCTAAGCCTGGGGTTGCAAAAAGGCAGAAATGAGGAAGGGGGATGGTGAAGATATAAACAAGGAAAACTATGCAGATGCCCACATAAAGAGAGAGAATCTAGGGAGGTGGCAGTAGGTGTTGGACAGTTTCTAAATTATGTTCTAAAATTTCAAAAGGCGGCTGCTCAGACTGTCACGGTGTGTTATGTTCGCGGTATATCGATGATGGGCATGTGTGTGTTGGAGCAGGGACAGATAGGAGATTTTATTTTCGGGAAAGCCAAAAAGTTGGAAACAATCCTGATGTGTATTAATCCATAATAGTGATTAAGTTCCCATTTGATTTAAGAATGCAGAAATAGGGCAAAATGCCCCATGATAGGTGAACCAATTTTGCATGTGAGCATCAATCCTTTTTCTATTTTTAAGATTACTCAGGTTTATGGATACCATGCGTCTAAATCTTAAGGAATCTGCTGCCTTTTTTTTTCTTTAAACAAGGTGACCATGAGATCTCTGCTGTTCTGTAAGGTGAACAAGTAGGAAATGACAATGCCATGCGCATATTTGCTCAAGTGATCACCCTTAGATTGTGTGGTGCTTATCTCCTGGTATAATCAGCATGGCTCTCTTAAATAGAGCTGTCTTAAAAACCCAGATCTACTGATAAGATTTGTTTTAATTTCAGTCTAACAGCTTTGGGATTACCCCTCAAGACTATAATGTCAGACTTTTGTACAAATAAGGAGCTTACACAAAACTCCCATTATAATAGTGGCTTGAGGGGGCGGTGGGGGGGGGGGGAGGCTTGTTTGGTTGATTGAGTTATGATTGTATAGGGAACAAATAAAGGCTTTCTTTCCTGAAACGTAACGGTTATGTCTTACTCTTACCTAATAATGCTATGTATTCTTTAAAAAATATATTTACACAGCCTGACATTATTCTTAATGTCAATGTGTGTGTTACCTCTAAGTTGAAATCCAGTTTTAATCCCTGTAAGCTAGAAAAATAAGTTTGATTCTACACAACTGAGTTTTGAAACTTAATTCTGTTGCTGTATTTATAACCATCGATGGTTGGCGTCTCCCTTCCTTTCTTCTTCCCTCTCTTTCTCCTCCTCTTCCTCCTCCTCCTCTCTCTGTCTCCATCTATATAGTTGATCCTTGAACACAGGTTTAAATTGCACAAGTCCACTTATACACAGATTTTTTTGCAATAAACATAACTTTTTGGCATTTTGCAACAATTAAAAAAAACATTTTCTCTAGATTTATTCTAAGAATACAATATATAATACATATACCATACAAAATATAATATCGACTGTTCACATCATCAGTAAAGCTTCTGATCAGCAATAGTTATTAGCAGTTAAGTTTTTGGGGAGTCAAGAGTTATATGAGAATTTTCAACTGTGAGAGGAGTTGGGGCCCCAAACCTCACGTTGCTCAAGGGTCAACTGTATATGAATTAAATTGACTAGACGTACATATGTATCTACCTCTCTATATGTGTGTATCTAGACACATGTAACAATTTCATGCATGCTATAAGAAACTATCTTATTTTGTTTTCTGGGCATCTACTCTGTGATCTCAATAAACTCCTTTACACTGGACTGATTTACTGCAGACCTGGACAGTATTATGTTCTCTGCTGCCTTCCTCCCCAAAGTCAAATGGCTGTTCTTTGACAGTTGTTGCACTAGATACATTACAGTTTTACTTACTAGATTCTATTTAAAGTCTCCTGTAAATAAAATGGATTGAAACGTTTGGTGCTGGGCAGGCTGCGCGGTTCCGGCTCAGGGGCAGCACACACTGATGCATGGATACTGCCAGTTTTGTTTCCTCTGGCTTGAAGGGCTGTAGGCACGTTCTCCTAGTGGCACTCACAGGGCATGCTGGAGCTGATCGTCCTGCAGCTAAGTGTTGCAGATACAGCTCTACAGCTGCAAGGTATAAATGGTGGATGAGTCCACAAAAAGAACAAGAAAGTGAAATCAGAGGTGACGTTAGACAAAACTAGACCGAGAACTTTTTTTTCTGAAATGGAAAACAGCAATTCTGAAACAGGAAAAGGGAGGTTCCTCCAAAATGGAATGGAGCCATAGTGATGGCTTTTAAAAATGAATTTGAAATGACTTTGGCCCTGAATTAGGCAGTGAGGGCTTTCTGAGTTCTCTAAATCCATGTTTAAACACTGTTAGGTCCTGCAAATATATTTGGGAAGGAGATTTGAATTAGGATATTATAACTTCAACAGGACTAATTTTAATCAGCTAATTTGGCATTGCGAAAGCACTTCAGGTCATTGTAATTATGTAAAGAATGTGCCATCATTAGCTCTCAATAGGCAAATTTCTCATTAATATCTACCTGGAATTGATGAATGTGAGGCTATCACTGCCTGAAAATGAACATTTTTCACTTGAAAATGTGGCTGCCTTTCATTCCCAGCTGCTCCCAGAATTGGTGTTAGGGCTGGGCCTGGACAGCAGTGCCCTGTAAATTATAGGACCACATCTCACACACATATAATGGATCAAGACATTTAAATACCACTGATCCAGCCCGTGAAAACCAAAAGATTTGGGGGAAGACTAATTCTGTTTTTTTGAAGAATTTAAGAGTCACAGCTAGAGGACATTTGGCATAGCCTTACCCCACCCTCTGGCACCACAAACTCTGTACCCAGGCAGGGCCTGCCACTTGGCACCCAGCTCAGAAACCCATTAGTGGTGCCACTTTGGTTAGTAGAGAATGAATGACGGAGCATGTGGCCTCTTGGTAGACTGTCAGTGTACCACTGGCCTTTGCTGCAAGTCTCACATCCAAGCATAATTTTACCCACCCCTCCTGCACTAAGGTGATGAGGTTCAGCAAAGTGCTTGCTTCTTGTCTTGCACATTTGTACTGAGAGCATGTTACCCAGCTTCATAGCTCTGAGAAGTGAATTTAATGGCCTGGTGGCAGCTAGGACACTGCTTCACTGAGTTATGGTATATGATAGCCCTGTGTTTGGGAGTGTTGAACCTTATATTGATAGAAGTTCTCTTTGTTGAGAACCTATTTTGTGATTAAACCTCATCTCAATATAGCGCTTAGGAGTTATTTTATTAAAATATGCAACAAGATCATTGAGTTTCTAGAAGCCTTTGGCCTCCAGCCTCAGTCTTTTACCACCTACTGCTGTATGACACCAGGAATGTGTAAAACTGGGTTTCTGTCAGACACCTGTGTAGTGGCCTTTATGCTATCTCAACAGTTTATTCATTTGATTAATGCCATAGCCCCCTTTCTGAGAAATAATATGCAAAGAATGTGTATGGTTCCAGGGAGAGAAAAAGGGAGAGATGGAACAATTTTACAAAGCTGCAGTTATAGCCGCCAATGACAGTGTCTATGGCTTCCGTGGGAGTCATTTAGAGGTCCCCCATACATGGAAGCCCAACGTGCAGTTGGGGATGGACTCACCCACTGTGGACATGGCTCCTCAAGGCAATTCTTAGTTAAGGCTAGGGATTTTTCCTCTTCTATGCCAGCAACTCTTAGACTCAGTTTTCATGCATGCTATCAGTCACCAGCTTCTGAATACCAATCAGTCTCTATAGTGTTTGAAGTGTTGGTCATCATAGCCAAATGCAGGGAATCCTGATTGTCTGTGGAAATGGAGAAGACTCGGGGCATGGTTACTCCAAAACAGTGAATAATGCAAAGGAGTCAGATTTTGAGAATTATCTTTAGTTGGTTTTGTTTTTATAAAACTTCTTTGCCTTCCTAGTTACATTTGGCTTAAGGTAACCCTGGTGTTTAAAAGGCTAAATTTTAAGTTTTTATATTATACAGAGTAGTGTAGTGGAAAAAAATGAGAAAATTATGGAAGACCGAAGAAATTAAAATAACTTATAATCACACCCATAAAAATTGTCTGCTCAGTATATGTCTAGACATTTTTTTCTGGATACATACATATACAGTTATAAATTTTTACTGAGTTGAGCTTTTTTCATTTTATTCAATATTGTGATCATTGTTCCACATCAGTTCATCTCAGCAGCATCATTTTTATTGGCTGCATGGCACTGGGTGTTAGGAATGGACCACAGTTTGCTTATACAAATACCCATTGATGAACATTTGCATTATATCAAAATGATAGTTACTAACAGTGTTACAGTGTACACTCTTGTACACCCATACCTATGTGCACATGTTCTAATATATTCTGAAGGTTAATGACTAACCCTCAGGGTCATTTTCAGTTTTCAAAATGATGCCAGCCTATAGCCCAGAAAAGCTGCACAAATGCCCATTCCTGCAGCTGTTATCCTCATGTCCTTGTTGGGTGTTATAATTCCCTTTCATCCTCACTAACTTGATAAGCAGGGGGAAATGGCATCCCCCACATTGTTTTACCAGCTCCGTTGCTTACTAGTTGAAGTTAAGCATCTTAAAATTGTTGCCACTTCTATTGTAAATTACTTGTTCATATCTTTAATGCATTTCTTCCCATTACAATATCTGGCCTTTTAAATGGTACATTTGTTTATTTTTTATTTATTGAAAAATACTTATTGAGCACCCGTTCTATGCTAAGCACTATTTGGTGCTGGAGAAACAACGGGGGAGCAAAAAAGACACAGTGTCTGCCCTCAGTATAGTGGGGAAACACACATTAATCAGTCACACAAATAGGAGAGTCATTGTCATGAATACTGTGAAAGAGAGCTTCATGGTGCAACGGGACTACATTGGCAAGTGATTCTCAAACTGGAGCAGGCATCAGGGTCACCTGGAGGGCTTAATAAAACTGATGCTGGGACCTAAGTAGAGTTTCTGATTCAGCAAGGCTCAGGTGAGCCTGAGAATTTGCATTTCTAAGGAGCCCCCAGGAAGTGCTGATGACATGTGGAGAACCTCTGGTCTGGAGATTTCACCTCAACAGGGAGGCTTAAGTATGGTTTCCTGAAGAAGCAGTGCTTGAGCAGTGAGGGAAGACATAACCTAGACACTCCTGTCATACAAGAGCTGTGTAAGAGTCCTGTGGTGGGAGGGAGTGCAGAGAGAGCAAGGTTAAGCCTGCATGTCTGGAGAGGCAAGAGAAGGAACAGTGGAATGAGATGAGGCAGAACATGCCAGACTGTATGTGTGTGGTAGGACATGTTAAGGAATGTCAAAGAATTTTGATAACGTTAGGTGTAAAAGGAAACCTTGGGCAATAAAGTTGTTTTATGGAAAGAAAACAAAACTAAAAGTTAAACGTTAACTACAGGCACACCTCAGAGATATTGCCGATTCAGTTCCAGACCACCACAAGAAAGCGAGTATTAAAATTAAGTGAATCAAATGAATTTTGTGGCTTCCCAGGGCATATAAAAGTTATGTTTGCACTGTGCTGTAATCTATTAAGTGTACAATAGCATTATGTCTATAAAAAACAACCTCAATTTTAAAATATCTTACTGCTAAAAATGCTAGCCATCATCTGAGCTTTCAGTGAATCGTAATGCTTTTGCTTGTCAAGGGTATATAAGCTCGGAGCTGACGGCTGCTGACTGACTAGGTGGTGATTGCTGAAGGCTGGGTGGCTGTGGCAAGTTCTTAAAATACGACAACAGTGAAGTTTGCCCCATCGATGGACTCTTCCTTTCACAAACAGTTTCTCTGTAGCATGTAATGCTGTTTGATAGCATTTTACATACAGGAGATTTTCTTTCAAAAGTTGGAGTCTTTATCAATTAATCCTTTGTTGTCAGTTCAACAGTTTTCATAGCATCTTCACCAGGAGTTTCCATCTCAAGAAATCATGTTCTTTGATTATCCATAAGAAGCAACTTGTCATCTGTTCAAGTTTTATCATAAGATTGCATCAATTCAGTTACATCCTTAGGCTCCACTTCTAATTCTAGATCTCTGCTATTTCTACCACATCTGTAGTTCCTTCCTCCATTCAAATCTTGAACTCCCTTGAATCCTTGAAAGTTACCCAGGAGGATTAGAATCCACTTCTTCTAAACTCCTGTTCATGTTAATTTTGTTTATTAAGATATCACTGATATACAATTTCATGAAGGTTTCACATGAGCCACATTGTGGTTACTACATCCCCCTATTATCAAGTCCCTGCCCCCACCCCATTGCAGTCACCATCCATCAGCGTAGTGAGATGCTATAGAGTCACTACTTGTCTTCTCTGTGCTATACTGCCTTCCCCGTGATCCCCCTACATTCTGTGTGCTGATCATAATGCCCCTTAATCCCCTTCTGTCTCCTTCCCCACCCACCCTCCCCAACCCCTCCCCTTTGGTAACCACTAGTCCCTTCTTGGAGTCTATGAGTTTGCTGCTGTTTTGTCCCTTTAGTTTTGCTCTGTTGTTATTCATGTTAATATTTTGACTTCTCCCCAAGAATTATGAATCATGAATGTTCTAAATGGCATCTGGAATGGTGAATCTTTTCTAGGTTTCCAATTTGCTTAGCTCAGATCCAGCAGAGGAATCACTATCTGTGGTAACTAAAGCCTTATTAAGTGTATTTCTTAGGTAATAAGACTTGAGAATTGAAATGATTCCTGAATCGATGGGCTGCAGAACAGATGTTGTGTTAGCAGGCATGAAAACAATCGCATTGTACATCTCCATCAGAGCCCTTGTGTGACCAGGTACATTGTCAATAAGCAGTCATATTTTGAAAGGAATCTTTTTTCTGAATAGCAGGTCTCAATAGTTGGCTTAAAATACTCAGTAAACCATGATATAAACAGATGTGCTGTCATCCAAGCTTTTTTGTTCTGTTTAGGGGACAGGCAGAGTAGATTTAGCATAATTCTGAAGGGCCCTAGGATTTTCAGAATGGTAAATGAGCACCGGCTTCAAATTAAAGTCACCAGCTGCATTAGCTCCTAACAAGAGAATCAACCTGTTCCTTGAAGCTTTGAAGCCAGACATTGACTTCTCCTCTCCAGCTATGAAGGTCCTAGATGGCATCTTCTTCCAATATAAGGCTGCTTCATCTACATTGAAAATCTGTTGATTTTCATGTAGCCACCCTCATTAATTATCTCAGCTAGATCTTCTGAATAACTTGCTGCATCTTCTACATTAGCACTTGCTGCTTCACTCTGCACTTTTAGGTTATGACATCAACCTCTGCTAGCTTCAGACTTTTCTTCTGCAGCTTCCTCGCCTCTCTCAGCCTTCACAGAATTGAAATAGAGTCTTACTCTGGATTAGGCTTTGGCTTAAAGGAATACCATGGCCTGTTTGACCTTCTATCCAGACTACTCAAACTTTCCGCATATCAGCAGTAAGACTATTTCACTTTCTTATTCTTGTATTCACTGGAGCATCACTTTTAATTTCCTTGAAGAACTTTTCCTTTGCATTCTAAGCTTAATCATTTCTAGCTTTTGATTTAAAGTGAGAGATGTGCAACTTTTCACTTGAACACTTAGAGGCCATTACTTGTAGAATTATTACTTGGGCTAATTTCAGTACTGTTGTGTCTTGGGAAACAGGGAGACCTGAGGAGGAGAGAGATGGGGGAATGGCTGGTTGGTGGGGCAGTCAGAACACACACAACATTTATTGATTAAGTTCACTGTCTTATGTGGGTGTGGTTCATGGTGCCCCAAAATAATTACAATAGTTACAGCAAAGATCACTGATGACAGATAACAGTAGCAAATATAATAATGATGAAAAGGTTTGAAACATTACAATAACTACAAAAATGTGACATAGAAATACAGAGTGAGCAAATGCTGTTGGAAAAATGTCTCAGTGGCCTTGCTCACCACAAACTTGTCACAAAACTTCAATTTATTAAAAACACAATATCTGTGAAACACAATGAAGCATGTGCAATAAAATGAGGTATGCCTGCACCAGCTACACACCAAGTGTGTAAGCTATGCAAAATAATGAAAAGCTAGTGCTTTCAAAGATAAACATTATTATTACAGAGTTACTTGAAACGTCTGTTTATAAACCTCACTAAGTTCCATTAAAAGCTAGTTGATAAACTTAGGTTTAAATATAGTTGTAGGTTTGGAAAGACTCAACTGCTGTCTCTATAAGCAGTTGGTGTCTGATTCTTACCTGCTGGTTGCCCTAGGCAACCTCAGCTGAAGAGGAAACCAATACATTCAAATTAATAATCAGTAGGAAAATCAGGACCCAGATTTCCACTGGAAAGTAGAAGGTGTTGGTGCCCTTTAAAGAAGAGAGAAAAATACTTGCTTTGGGTTAACAAAAAGTGCTCAAGGGATCCTATAGTTCATAGTATTAAAACCTCTCATTTGGTTTCTGTGATAAGGCAGATAGGAAGTAGTGGCTTTTAGCATGGGTGCTGGAAAATATATCCTGTATGCTCTTTATCAACCTTTTCCTTAAAGAAAGGAAAATTTAAATGACATAAATATTCTAAGTATGTATAAGTACTTTTAGAAGCTGTGAGACTGAATTAGTGGCAGGTAAATTGTATGAGATGGAAGCCAAGGATTTCTTTCTTTGAAGTCGTAAAGAGAAAAAAGGAAATAGGACAAGGTCCACACCAGTTGTGGTTTCATGAGAAAGGATTTATATATTATATATTACATTGCCTTCCAAACAGAGTTTAAAAATTACTCATTTCTTGGCTATATGAGTTTTATTCTTTAAAGGGGAACTCCATCAGCTTCCCAATCATTAGCTTAAACCTGACTTTCCAAACCATGCTATAATAACAGTAGTAGGAGCAGCTAAGATTTATTGAGTGTTACTATATGCCAGGTATGGTGTTAAGCTCTTTATATGTGTTATCTCATTTTAACCTTCACAACAACTGTTGGGGTGAGTACTTTTATCATGTCCTGTTACAGATGGGAAACCAAGGCACAAAGACATATAACTAGTAAATTGTTGTTTGAACCCAGATGGTCCAAGTGCAGAGCCCATACTCTTAGCCGTTCAGCTGTCCTGCCTCTCAAAGTCCTTCTTTACCTGGGGGCTAGAAACCCTAATTGCAGACTTAGTGCCTAAAAGGAAGTTAGTGCCTGAAATTCAGTGCTGAGTATGAAGAAAAAACTGCCAGGTTTTTTAAAAGCATAATAGAGAAACCAGGCTTCTATGTTGTATAAAATACATTTGTCCTAGTCCCAAAAACAGGGAGGCATAAACCAATGACAATGTGGAGCATGCTGGAACCATGGGAGCGAGTACCCTCTAATGTTACTGTGTTTGTTTCAGGGTATTTAACTAAAGAGGCCTGCCCATCTATCCAGCCTGCCTTCGTTTTGTTTTGTTTTTTCCATTTCTACATTATCCCAATTGTCTTAGTTATAATGAAAAAAATAATAATTTAAACAATTGTTTGAAAATCAATGGGATCAATGATCATTTAACCAACTGATTTTAAACACTAACTCCATGTAAGACACGGTGAGATCGTGTAAAGCCCAGAATGTTCTGGGCACTCAGCCCCTTCCTAGGCCCAGTATCATCAGGCACCTTCAAGAGGGTAACTGCGGTGTCTGAGAGATCCTTCACCCTCTTTCTGTGGGATCGAGCGAAGCAGTCATGCACAGGGCAGCTGCTGAGTGCCTAGCAGAATGAAGATACAGCATCCTCGGGGTTCTGCTGTCCCTCCGAAGCTCAGATAAAATACATCACCATGCTTTGTGTCACGTGTGTGTGGTACTTGTGTCCCACAAGGGTGACTCTGCAGTACTTCCCCCTTGCATACTGTACCTTTCCTGGGACTTCTGTGCCCCATCTCTTTCACGCCAACCCCATATAATAGGTGACCCCCCAGGATGAAACCAGGCCTCCCTCAGGCCCTCTCTGTCCCTACCCAACACATTCATATCCTAGCTTGACCTGAGGTGGCTTGTAGCTCCCTGCACATATTTGAAAGAGAATTAAGTGATTTACATAATTAAAACAAATAGCTCGATGAGTGAGAATGCATTGTTGTGGTATAATGGGATGATTTAGATGCTTTGTGAGACACAGTCTGGAGGAAGTTGCTCTGCCTCCCTGGAAATACACTTAAGGCTCCACGAAGCTCTGTCTGTAAGACTTTAGGTCAGTTAGAGCAGGACCTGGCAGTTGTCTCTGGAACGAGGCATAAGACCAAAATAGAGACTTTTAACTTCGCAGGTCTGCCTTCTCAACTGAAAGCATACGATGCAATTCCTGGAGCAACTGCTGAAGCCTAAGGGAGCATTTGGTATTCCCCCATTGACCAGTTTACCATTACATTTGGGGACTTTTTTTTTTTTTTTTTTTTTTTTTTTTGCATGTTTTCACCATCTACCTCTATGTATTCTGGTTCTCTGGTACCACAGAGAAGGCATTTTAAAAACTACTTTTATGATTTCAAATTAAAGGAAATCAAAGGGTCATAAAAACTGTACAGCTAAATGCAGTGTGTGATCCTGGAACAGCAGTGGGAGTGAGGGTGGGGGCAATTATTAGGATGTTAGTAGAACGATTGGCAGAACTAGAATGCGAGCTGTTGACTCCATGTTAGTATTATGTCATTGTTAAATTTCCTGATTTGGGCAAATGTGTTATGGTAATGTAAAGGGGCATGATGTAGACTGACTCTCAAAAAGTTCCCAATGAAATATGCATTTTTGAAGAAAGAGAGAGAATGGCAAAGTTCATGGGACAAAATAACAACCAGTAAATCTAGTGGAGGTTGTAGGAGCTTATTCTATGACTTTTGCAACTTTCCCATTAAGTTTGGAATTATTGCAAAATAAGAAGTAAAAAAAAAAACATCACATTAGGAAGTAATTCTGGCCCTATCAGACTGACAATTACTCATTTCTTAAAAAAACAACTGGGAAGGCTAGAAAAAAAGAAATAATATGCACACTCCAAATTTCTCTGTGAAGCAGGGAAAGCTGAAGTTTGTAATTAATTATATCCAAGCGTGAGATGAAAATCCAGATCACCAGCCCAGCCTACTCACATTATGCCTGGTTCGGGGGTGGCTGTCTTAGAGGCTTCAGGATAAGGGCACCAACCAGGAAGTGAGCCCTTCACGTGCCTGGAAGGACACGTGCCTCCCACGGTTTCAGGGAGGCTTTTGTCATTTGATTTGCAGGGTCTGTCTCCCATTCTCTTAAGGAAGAAAATTAGTTGACTTGGTGGCCAAATCCATTTGGAGTGTTAGACGAAACCATGGATTTTCCCTGTCTTCACATCCATGGCAAGGTAGACTTGCCAACAATAGCTTCCTGCCTTATGCCAGAATGCACCCCGATCCATGAGGTGGAGGTCCTGGGCAAGGCAGAGTGGTGGTGAGAACTATGAGCCCCCAGAGTGCCCCCTAAGGTTCTCCTCTGGATGTGGTGTGCCAGTCATATTCACACTTCAGCTTTTCTTGCACCAATCTATGCATCCCATTGTTTCACATAGGTTTGGAAAGGTATGTAGCAAGGCCCAAGTGACTCACCTCAACTTTACCTTCCTGTTGGAACACTCTAAAGCTCACAGCACTACAGCTTGGGAGAGCAGGTAGGGCCCTGGAAAAGGATCCAGTTCAGAGGTGGCATACTTAGATGTCCATGGGGACCAGGTGGGTGCCACACATGAGTAAAACAAGCCAGGAGGCGATGCGGAAAACTGGAGAGTTAAGTGCCTTATCAAAAAGGCTTCTCAGAATCCATCCCACTGTTGTCATGGGGGAACGCCTGCTGTGGTTTCTAGAATGCCTGAATTCTAGATTACAAATCTCCCTATTTGTAAAGTATTGGCAAGAAATTTTTTTTAAAAATTAGAAATGGAGCAGGCCAAACCAACATATCTGGCAGGTGGGATCTGGCCACAGACTGCCAGTTGGCAACCTCTGATCTGATCCCACCCACTCTTACTACGTGAATGACAGTTACAGCCCACAAACAGTTACTGGGCACTGACAGGGTGCCCGCAGTCACACCTCGACTTAATGGCAGAGGTGGGCACACCGCATCAAAGTGCTAAACTTCAGTAGCAAGTGTTCTGGTTGCACATGAAAACAGATATTTGGCTAAAAGATGCAGCCTCATGAATAGGAGTAGTTAATTACAACTGTTCCTTAAAAACAAAATTAATTCCATCACTAAATCTTATAACATCCCACTTCTGCCACATGTTCGTAGAAATACCTTCTTAAAACTCAGGGAGTGTGTTTCTCCTAACCACAAACAAACTGGTTTATGGGAACAAATATGGGTAAAGATGGGGTTCAAAGTGTCAGCTACAATTGCTGCTGGAAAGAAAGTCTCCCCTCCCAACCACCACCATTTTTAAGTGATTTGTTTTAGAAATCACTTAAATAGGACTTCCGGGAAGATGGCGGTGTGAGCAGGGCGGCAGAAATCTCCTCCCAACACTATATTTATCTACGAAAACACAGAAAATACATCTATTCCTAAAAGAGAGACGAGAATACACAGGAAAGCGCACAGCGTGCAGCTACACCCGAGAGGACTCGGCACCCCAAGAGGCGGGTAAGATACGGAGCCGCGACCCGGCGGGACCCGAGCCCTCCCCCACCCCAGCGCACCGGCGGGAGGAGAGGATTCAGAGCCGGGAGGGAGTGGAAGCACACCCCGCGAAGTAGCCAGCCCCGGTGATCTGCGCGGGGAGCGCTGACCCACATTGCGCAGTGCAGCGGAGATTGGAGAGACAGAGGGGCAGGATCTGAGCGGGGAACGCGCCAGGGTGCTTGCAGCCGGCTCCCGGGAAGGGAAAAAAAAAAAAGTGCGCGCTTTCTTCAGCGGTCTTAAAGAGACAGGAGCCCAGCGGAGGAGCCGGATCGCCCCAGCACACTCAGCCCAGCAGGCTGGGAGTCCTGGGGAGTTTCAGACGCCTTAGCTGGCAACTGAGGAAGCGTAGCCATACTTAACACTTCTCACTGAGATCAACAGCCTCCTATTCGTTCCCACCCCTGCCAGAGCGATAAAGGGCCCTGCAGAGCGGCACAGTCACAGCTGTGGAATAGTGGGGCAATAGCGCCACCTAGAGCATTCCCACAGAATCTACGTCCGGTGGGCATTTTTTTTGTTTTGTTTTGTTTTTTGTTTTGTTTTTGTTTTTTCTTTTCTTTCTTTTTTCCTTTTTTTCTTTCTTTCTTTCTTTCTTTTTTTTCTTTTTTTTTCTTCTCTTTTTAAAGTCTTAAAGAGCCCAGCTGACATACGTGGCAACTATCAGTGACCAATTATACAGCCATGAAAAGACAGAGGAATATGGTTCAGACCAAAATCAACCAGACAACCCCAGAGAGGGAGTCTGAAGGGATGGAAATGAACAGCCTCCCTGAAAAAGAATTCAGAATAAAAGTCATAACCATGCTGATGGACCTACAGAGAAATGTGCAAGAGCTCAGGGAGGAAGTGAGGGAACTGAGGAAAGACAATACAGAAATGAGACAAGCGATCGACGGGCTTAACAGAATGGACGAGATGCAAGAGACTGTTAATGGAATAGAAAACAGAGAACAGGAGTACAGAGCAGCTGAGGCAGAGAGAGATAAAAGGATTTCTAGGAATGAAAGAATATTAAGAGAACTGTGTGACCAATCCAAACGGAACAATATTCGCATTATAGGAGTACCAGAGGAAGAAGAGAGAGAAAAAGGGATAGAAAGTGTCTTTGAAGAAATAATTGCTGAAAACTTTCCCTCGCTGGGGAAGGAAGTAGTCTCACAGTCCACCGAAGCTCATAGATCTCCCAACACAAGGGACCCAAGGAAGACAACACCAAGACACATAATAATTAAGATGGCAAAGATCAAAGATAAAGACAGGGTATTAAAGGCAGCTAGAGAGAGAAAAAGATCACCTACAAAGGAAAACCCATCAGACTATCATCAGACTTCTCAACAGAAACCTTACAGGCCAGAAGAGAATGGCATGATATATTTAACGTTATGAAACAGAAGGGCCTCGAACCAAGAATATTGTATCCAGCACGATTATCATTTAAATATGATGGAGGGATTAAACAATTTCCAGATAAACGAAAGTTAAGAGAGTTTGCCTCTCATAAACCACCACTACAGGATATCTTAAATGGACTGCTCTAGATGGAAGCACACCTAAGGCTAAAAAGATGTCACCAGAGAAAATAAAATCATAGCAAAGAAAGCAGACCATCCAAATACTAACTAAAGGCAAAGAATAAAACACCTATTATAGAAAGAATGGAGGAGGAGGAATAAGAAGGGAGAGAAATAAAGAAACATCAGACTGTGTTTACAATAACTTAACAAGAAAGTTAAGTTAGATTGTTAGATAGTAAAGAAGCAACCCTTGAACCCTTGGTAACCACGAATCTAAAGCCAGCAATGGCAATAAGTACATATCTATCAATAATCACCCTAAATGTAAATGGACTGAATGCACCAATCAAAAGACACAGAGTAACAGAATGGATAAAAAAGCAAGACCCATCTATATGCTGCCTACAAGAAACTCACCTCAAATCCAAAGATATACACAGACTAAAAGTGAAGGGATGGAAAAAGATATTTCATGCAAACAACAAGAGAAAAAAGCAGGTGTTGCAGTACTTGTATCAGACAAAATAGACTTCAAAACGAAGAAAGTAGCAAAAGATAAAGAAGGACATTACATAATGATAAAGGGGTCAGTCCAACAAGAAGATATAACCATTATAAATATATATGCACCCAACAGAGGAGGGCCAGCATATGTGAGACAAATACTAACAGAATTAAAGGAGGAAATAGACAGCAATGCACTCATATTAGAGACTTCAACACACCACTCACTCCAGAGGACAGATCAACCAGACAGAAAATAAGTAAAGACACAGAGGCACTGAACAACACACTAGAACAGATGGACCTAACAGACATCTACAGAACTCTACACCCAAAAGCAACAGGATACAAATTCTTCTCAAGTGCACATGGAACATTTTCCAGAATAGACCACATACTAGGCCACAAAAAGAACCTCAGTAATTTCAAAATATTGAAATCCTACCAACCAACTTCTCAGATCACCAAGGTATAAAACTAGAAATAAATTTTAGAAAGAAATCAAAAAGGCTCACAAATACATGGAGACTTAACAACACTCTCCTAATTAATCAGTGGGTTAACGACCAAATCAAAACAGAAATCAAAGAATATATGGAGACTAATGACAACAACAACACAAAGCCACAACTTCTGTGGGACGCAGCAAAGGCAGTTCTAAGAGGAAAGTATATTGCAATCCAGGCCTATTTAAAGAAGGAAGAACATTCCCAAATGAATAGTCTAAAGACACAATTACTGAAATTGGAAAAAGAAGAACAAATGAGGCCCAAAGTCACCAGAAGGAGGGACATAATAAAGATAGAGAAGAAATAAATAAAATTGAGAAGAATAAAACAATAGAAAAAATCAATAAAACCAAGAGCTGGTTCTTTGAAAAAATAAACAAAATAGATAAACCCCTAGCCAGACTCATTAAGAGAAAAAGAGAATCTACACACATAAACACAATCAGAAATGAGAAAGGAAAAATCACGACGGACCCCACAGAAATACAAAGAATCATAAGAGAATATTATGAGAATCTATATGCTAACAAGCTGGAAAACATAGAAGAAATGGACAACTTCTTAGAAAAATACAACCTTCCAAGACTGACCAAGCAAGAAACAGAAAAACTAAACAGACCAATCACCAGTGACGAAATCGAATTGGTAATCAAAAAACTACCCAAGAACAAAACCCCTGGGCCTGATGGATTCACCTCTGAATTCTACCAGACATATAGAGAAGAAATAACACCGATTCTCCTTAAAGTTTTCCAAAAAATAGAAGAGGAGGGAATACTTCCAAACTCATTCTATGAAGCCAGCATCACTCTAATACCAAAACCGGGCAAAGACCTCACCAAAAAAGAAAATTACAGACCAATATCCCTGATGAACGTAGATGCAAAAATACTCAACAAAATATTAGCAAACCGAATTCAAAAATACATCAAGAGGATCATACACCATGATCAAGTGGGATTCATCCCAGGGATGCAAGGATGGTACAACATTCGAAAATCCATCAACATCATCCACCACATCAACAAAAAGAAGAACAAAAACCACATGATCATCTCCATAGATGCTGAAAAAGCATTTGACAAAATTCAGCATCCATTCCTGATTAAAACTCTCAACAAAATGGGTATAGACGGCAAGTACCTCAACATCATAAAGGCTATATATGACAAACCCACAGCTAACATCATACTTAACGGCGAGACGCTGAAAGCTTTTCATCTAAGATCGGGAACAAGACAGGGATGCCCACTCTCTCCACTGTTATTCAACATAGTACTGGAGGTCCTAGCCACAGCAATCAGACAAAACAAAGACATACAAGGCATCCAGATTGGTAAAGAAGAAGTCAAATTGTCACTATTTGCAGATGACATGATACTGTACATAAAAAACCCTAAAGATTCCATTCCAAAACTACTAGAACTAATATCTGAATTCAGCAAAGTTGCAGGATACAAAATTAACACACAGAAATCTGTTGCTTTCCTATACACTAATGATGAACTAACAGAAAGAGAAATCAGAAAAACAATTCCATTCACAATTGCATCAAAAAGAATAAAATACCTAGGAATAAACCTAACAAAGGAAGTGAAAGACCTGTACTCTGAAAACTACAAGACACTCCTAAGAGAAATTAAAGAGGACACTAACAAATGGAAATGCATCCCATGCTCTTGGCTAGGAAGAATAAATATTGTCAAAATGGCTATACTACCTAAAGCAATCTACAGATTCAATGCAATCCCTATCAAACTACCAACAGCTTTCTTCAATGAACTGGAACAAATAATTCTAAAATTCATATGGAACCACAAAAGACCCCGAATAGCCAAATCAATCCTGAGAAGGAGGAATAAAACAGGGGAATTACACTCCCTGACTTCAAGCTCTACTACAAAGCCACAGTAATCAAGACAATTTGGTATTGGCACAAAAACAGACCCACAGACCAGTGGAACAGAATAGAAAATCCAAACATTAACCCAAACATATACAGTCAATTAATATTTGATAAAAGTGCCTTGGATATACAATGGGGAGATGACAGCCTCTTCAGCAGCTGGTGTTGAAAAACTGGACAGCTACATGTAAGAGAATGAAACTGGACTACTGTCTAGCCCCATACACAAAGGTAAACTCAAGGTGGATCAAAGACCTGAATGTAAGTCATGAAACCATAAAAGTCTTAGAAAAAAACATAGGCAAAAATCTCTTGGACATAAACATGAGCAACTTCTTCATGAACATATCTCCCGGGCAAGGGAAACAAAAGCAAAAATGAACAAGTGGGACTATATCAAGCTGAAAAGCTTCTGTACAGCAAAGGACACCATCAGTAGAACAAAAAGACATCCTACAGTATGGGAGAATATATTCATAAAAAACGTATCTGATAAAGGGTTGACATCCAAAATATATAAAGAACTCATGCACCTTAACAAACAGAAAGCAAATAATCCAATTAAGAAATGGGCAGAGGACATGAATAGACACTTCTCCAAAGAAGAAATTCAGATGGCCAACAGGCACATGAAAAGATGCTCCACATCGCTAATCATCAGAGAAATGCAGATTAAAACCACAATGAGATATCACCTCACACCAGTGAGGATGGCCAACATCCAAAACACAAACAACAACAAATGTTGGCGAGGATGTGGAGAAAAGGGAACCCTCCTACACTGCTGGTGGGACTGCAAATTAGTTCAACCATTGTGGAAAGCAGTATGGAGGTTCCTCAAAAAACTCAAAATAGAAATACCATTTGACCCAGGAATTCCACTCCTAGGAATTTACCCTAAGAATGCAGCAGCCCAATTTGAAAAGGACAGATGCACCCCTATGTTTATTGCAGCACTATTTACAATAGCCAAGAAATGGAAGCAACCTAAGTGTCCATCAGTAGATGAATGGATAAAGAAGATGTGGTACATATACACAATGGAATATTATTCAGCCATAAGAAGAAAACAAATCCTACCATTTGCAACAACATGGATGGAGCTAGAGGCTATTATGCTCAGTGAAATAAGCCAAGCCGAAAAAGACAAGTATCAAATGATTTCACTCATATGTGGAGTATAAGAACAAAGAAAAAATACTGAAGGAACAAAACAGCAGCAGACTCACAGAACCCAAGAACGGACTCATAGTTACCAAAGGGAAAGGGACTGGGGAAAATGGGCAGGAACGGAGGGATAAGAGGGAAAAAGGGGCATTACGATTAGCAGATATTAATGTTGGGGGGGCACGGGGAGGGCAGTACAACTCAGAGAAGACAAGTAGTGATTCTATAGCATCTCACTACGCTGATGGACAGTGACTGTAATGGGGTTGGTGGGGGGGACCTGATGAAGGGGGTAGTTTGATAATCGTAATATTGCACATGTAATTGTAAATTAATGATAATAAAATAAATTATATTTTAAAAAAAAGAAAAATAAAAGAAATCACTTAAATAGGATGGTTAGGACTTCTCTCAAAAGAAGTTTCTAGCTTCTCTCTAAAAAATGTTCTGGCTCTCCAGGGAACTCAGAATGGAAAGGCCTTTTGAATTCACCAGGCCCCGGGGGAGAGAGGAGGCTTGCACACTGGCCCCCTTTCCCGTGCAATGTCATATGCTCGCCCATAACTAAGGCTCGCATGTGCCCAGATTCTGGAGTCATATGGACTTAGGCTCAAATCCAGAAGCTACCTCATATTAGCTGTGTGGCCTTGGACAAGTTACCTCAACTCCTTCAGTTTCCCCGTGTTGAAATGGAGATGGAAATGGTCCCTACCTTGGAGAGCAGCTTTAAGAATTCCATGAAATGACTTCTCAGCACTTAATAAAGGGTCTGTCAAGTGGCGCGGGCACAGCCCTGAGCAGTTGTCATTACAGGTGCTTGCTCTCTCCTTCCTTGAAGGATGAAGGGAGAAAGCGCTTTTGAAATGAGCAGCATGCCTACCCACATGGGGCAGACCCTAAGAACTGGGAAAGGAATGTGGGGACAGATGTACCCCCTATCCAGCAAACAGCTACAGCACAGGAGCAGCCCCTGAGGCACAGGTTGCTTCAAGGATTTTTTTGTTAAGGTTGTATTCAGATATAATTCATGTACCCTACAATTCACCCATTTAAAGTGCATACTTCAGGGCATTTCAGCATATTCACCAATGTGGGCAGCCATCATCACGGACAATTTTGGAATATTTTCATCACCCCAAAAAGAAACTCTGTAACTGTCAGCCACACTCCCCGGTCTCCCCAGTCTCTCCAGCCCTAAGCAACTGCTACTCTATCTCTAGATTCACCTATGCTGGACATTTCATAGAAATGGAATCATATAATATGTGATCTTTTGTGACTGGCTTCTTTCATTTAGCATGTTTTCAGATTTATCCATGTTGTAGTGCCAGTACCATATCAGTACCATGTTTCTTTTTATGGCCAAGGAACATACCACATTTTATTTATCCATTTGTTATTTGATGGGCACTTGGGTTGTTTTCACATTTGGCTGTTGTGAATAATGCTGCTGTGAACATTCATGCACACGTTTTTATGTGGACAGAGGTTTTCATGTCTCTTGGGTATAAACCTAGAGCAGACTAACTGAGTCAAATGGAAACTCATTGTTCAACTTTTTGAGGAACTGCCTAACTTCTCTAAAGTGGCCGTCTCATTTTATATTCCCACCAACAGTGTATTACGGTTTTAATTTCTCCATATCCTCACCAACACTTGTTACTATTTGACCTTTTGATTCAGCTGTACTGATGAGTTTGAAGTGGTATCTCATTGTGGTTTTGATTTGCATTTCACTGATGACCAGCAATGACTAATAATCTTTCCCTATGCTTATTGGCCATTTGTGTATCTTCTTTGCAAAAATGTCTACTCAGATCCTTTCCCTTTTTTAATTGTGTTATTTGACTTTTTATTATTGAGTTTAAGAGTTCTTTAAAAGGTCTAGATTCAAGCAATTTGCACATATTTTCTCCTTATCTGTGAATTGTCTTTTCACTTTCTTGATAGTGTCCTTTGACACAAAAGGTTTTTTATTTTGATGAAGTACAATTTATCTATTTTCTTTTGTTGCTTATACTTTTGGTGTCATATCCAAGAATACATTGTTAAATCAAAGGTCACAAAGATTTACTCCTATATTTTGTTCTAGGAGTTGTATAATTTTGGCTCTTGCATTTAAGTCTTTGGTCCATTTTGAATTAATGTTTATATATGGTGTGAGGTAAAGGTCCAGCTCTCTTCCTTTGCATATGGATATTCAGTTGTACAGTTGAGTTTTTAAAGGAAAAGAACTATGGAGTGATGTGGTCATCAACTAAGACCTCAGCCCAATCCACCTTGGAAGCCCACTGGCCAATCAGAGCAGTATGGGCAGAGTCAAGTTTCACAAGAGCCACTTTAGCTCTCAGGAGCTCTAAGCTGCAAGCCATAGTATGTAACTCTAAAGCTCATAAAGTACGCCTATTAACTGGAAGAAATAATAACCGATGAGGTAATGATTTAATCATCCTAACATCCTTAACTCTTACCTCCCAGCCATCTCTAGGTCTTTTAGGCAAAAGAGGGGTGGAATAGAAAGAAAGTCTTTTATCAAAAGACAAAGGGCTGATTCTTGGCCACCCTTGTGATCTTAGACAAGTCACTTAACCTCTCTGAGCCTTGGCTTACTCATCTCTAAAGTGGGAAAATGATTCCAAGTTCCCAGGATTATTGAATGGGTTGAAGAAAGCATTCCCATGTATGGGAAAGCACATAGTCCTCATGTCCAGTGGCCACACAAAGCATGTGTGTTCTGTCTTATTCTATCCCTGTCCCCTTTCCTACTATTTTTCAAGCTAAAAGCTAACTATGTGTCTGATATATCAGATCATAGAAGCCAGAATCCAGGAATCCTGTTTAGTAGAAAATTCCAGAGACACAAATCCTACCCACAAACAATCCTATGCAAGCCCTGTTCCTCCACCCAAAGCATTAACCACAAGGCTTAGGAAAGGATGCTGTTAGGACACACCTTAATTTGAGAGTGTGCTTGGTAGGTTCCCAGGCCTCAACCCATCTTAGTGTTGCAAGTAGTGGCCCTGGCACCTGGCAAGAGACAGTTGATTGGAAAGAAAACTTGTAGCCCTTGGATTGAGTGACTGCCCGTCCAGCACAGCCTAAATGTTGGAAAAGAGGGCGAAAGGGATCTTCAGAGTGTGGGTTGGGATTTTCCCCTTGGCCTGAAATTCCTTCCAGGTGTGCCCTGCCCTTGGGTTGAAGCATCGCGTCATTGCCAGAAGCTAACATCTTACTTGGGGTCAGCAGCAGAGAGCCAGTGGGCATGGAGACACTCAGAGCAGTGAGAAGAGCTACACAAAACATGACAAGGCATGAAAACCTATGAGCAGCCATTGGCATAAATCATAGGCTGTTAGAGCTGATAGCAGAACCCTTAGAAATCTTCTGTCCAACTCCCTCATTCAGCAAAAGAAGACTACTGTGTCCCAGAGACACAACATGACTTAGCTGAGGCAAGTATCTAATGCACATGGAACCTGGAGACCATGGAACCTGAAACTGAAACATTTTGACGTGGAGGGTATTACAGCAGGTGTCACAGAAAAGAAGCTGAGCATTCAGGTCTGAGAACAGCTAGTTTACGGGGAAGACGAAAGCTGAGAAGGACTGAGGCAGAGGCACAAAGGCTGGAAGAATCGCCTCTGCAACTCTGTTTGGTGGAAGGTTCTCCTCCAAGGTATATCCTATCTCAGCTGAAACTTTAGAATGCCAGAAAAAGATGGCAATCTATGACCCAGAACTGCCTCTGCCAGTGACTATCCAGGGGCCCCCCAAAACCACCACTTCCCCTCTGCACCTTGGTCTTCTCATGGTTAATGAGATAGGAGTATAGTAGGTGCACGTTGCAGGCCTGTGGTTCTGACCAGTCTCCATGTTTAAGGCCAAGTTGTGCTTATAATAGTAAATTAATCTGAAGATGAACGACTTTTTGTGAGCATATTTAGCAATGAGTTTGGGAGGATGATTCCAAGTTCCATGGTTTTTTTGTGCATCTGTTCAGGTGGTACGTTTGACCTGACTAATAAAGAGTACATGGGCCTAGTGTACAGTAGTAAGAGATAATTGCAATGGGTGAAAGTCTCTTGAGTCAGTTAACTCTTATTACCTGGAAACCATTTATAAGAGGCAATAAATTATTGAGACAACACAATTAGCAGTCCCACAATAAAATGGGTTTCATGTGTGTACATGTAGGTGTCCCCTCCCCAGGGCCTGTCAAATTAAAGGGTACATGTTTGAAAGGATTGCTGGGTCCTTCTGTGTTCACAGGAGTGTGTTAACATGCAGCAGGGTTGACATATCCCAGGCTAGACCAAAGCAATGAAATAAGCTTTCCACGCCTGGGAACAATGATGCCTGTGTCACCGCCAGTCAATGGCTGCTTCATTGCCTTGTACCTAATAGATTCTCACCAAACGTTGGCCAACCTGCTGAGTGATATTTGAGGTTGGAGCTTGTGATTCTGTTTAAACACTGTTTCTAACACTCCCACCCTGGAATTTAAAAACTGAAACCACTTAGCATTTAGAAAGACTTTTTTTTCCCATTAAGTTACAGGTTCTATACTAGCATGGACGGAGTTGGAACCATTTTTTATAGGAAAAGTTTTGTATAAGGATTCTAGAAGTTACTGCTGCACTAGCAAATCAGCTCCAAGAGCCCCATTGATCTCTTACATTTGTTTCCAATCCATGGAAGAAGATCATCTTGGTCCTGACCTGGCCCATGCTTATGTCAGTGCGTCTTAAGGCAGTAGGATACTGGACCCCTTTGGCCTGAATCTTCACACCATTTGCTTATTAAGGAAGGAGAACTACTTTAGAATTCTTTTGCGGTGATCTGAAATGACCTGGCATTTACTTTCACCAACCTTTCGGTGTTTCTGTCACCTAAAGCTTTTTTCCCTCCACTGTTGTATTACAAGCAGGATTCAAATTCCTAACAGCAGAGGAAAAAAAAAACCCCAACAAATCCCGAAGTACAACAATGTTAATGATCCATGTTTTAATTTTATTGTGTTGCCTATTTCCACCACAGGCTTAAAGATTTATCAAGGCAGACTGCACTAGTCCAAATGAGCTGGACATACTAGACTGGCCAGAACTAGTGCTAAGAAGGCAAGTTGATAAGTCGAGTAATTGAAAACGTACTAAAGAAGGAAACAAGTTGCCATAGAGCAAATGTGGCTTTCTCTCTTTTGTGTGTGCGTCCAAATTTGTGGGTTGGTTTTTTTTTTTTTCAAAAATATCACTAGATAATTTTATAATCTATCTGTGACTTCTTCCATGATGATAAATGTGCAATCTGATCTTTCAGAAGAATAAATAGTTCCTTGTTAATTACTTTATACAGCTGTCAGGGCAGCTTTCTCTCTCTTTGCACTCTCAGTGTCTCCCTGCCACAGATTTTCTTGCCGTTCCTGGCAAACCTCCAGTGAGAGCCTGGGACTTATTAGGCTGACTTGGTGCAAAGTCTATTGATTGTGGCCCCGAGGGTAATAACTACATAGAGCCAGAGCAACAAGTCAATAACACCATTGTTGCTGCAGCCTGCATTCACTCGAGGAGTGAGATTGTTTTACAGCAGCCGAGGGTAATCATGGGCAGATCAGTGTGTTCAACACGCACTGCATGCGCCGCGTTAGTGCTGAGGACTGTTTGAAAGATTTCAGTGGGATCGCTGGAGAATCGGGGTGGGGTACGGGGATTATGAACCCTGTGAACTCCTTTATTACAGCTTAAAGGTTTCAACTTTAGTTTTTAACATCTGCTGCCACCTCAGGGACCTTGGAAGCAGGGCTGGGGCAAGGGAGTGCAGAAACGGGCCCTGGGCCTTAGCACTGAGTTGTCTGTTCTGGTCTGTGTCCCAGAAACAGGATAGTTATGAGCAGAGAGATTGTCTCACAGCTGCCATCTGTCATCCATCCGGCCACCGGGCCATCATTTGTATGAGGAGTTAGCCAGTGGTGCCATCCCTGGCTTCTCCTACCCCAGAATGTGTTCGACATTAACCATCTAAATAGGAGCTGTTGTAAGCCCAGAGAAAGTCATGTAATTGTCATTTTCTCGCTTCCATATCTTGACATGCACCAGCTCAATTTTAAAAACCATTTTTATAAGGCTTGCTTTGAAAGAGCAACCAATCACATCCTTCAAAGTTCTTTCCTAACTGGTAGGAGTTCAGAACTGATTTTCACGTACCTGATGATTGGTTTTTTTAATTACAGGAAGTAAAATCAAGAGTCCACATCAATGCCTATCTCTCCTTTGCCTTTTTGAAGAATCCTCACCACACCTCATGGTAGAAATGTGTTTCTGTGAATAGGAAGGACTAGAAAGTCATGAAACAGGTTCCCAGATGTGGCCAGTCCTCATAGTCTCCCAAACTCCCAGACTCATGTTGTCCGAGTGGTGCTTGAATCACTGAGATGGAGTGGATTGCTTAGGCCCACCATGGAACACTCTAGGACCTTGGCCCACAGTCCAGGTACTGAACGGATCACTGACAAACAGCTGTCACGGGGCAGCCCTTTACTACATACATTTGTCCTTTGACTCTTTGACATATAGAGTATTGTGGAGAAAAAGACAATCTGTGGGGGTATATAGTTAAAAACAAGGCCTTACCAGAGGCTTTTATTCTGCACGTGAAATCTGCACAGTGGTAGTCCTTGGTGAATACCGCATTTTGATTCCATGCCTAACATTCGTCAGAGACAAAACTCATCTGCAGGTGAGGTAACTAACCCTCCTGGGCCCAAGATCGTGGGAGTGCTGGGGTTCACACCCCGGCTCCACAGGTCTCAGTTTTCTGGACCTTGGGCCATTAGTCCCCTGGCTCCTTCCTAAGGAAGTGCTGACATAAACTTAGATTCTGCCTGTATTGTCATTTAACTTGACAGAAGCAAATAGAAAGTACTGGTGAGAGCAGGTCCCGTAATAGTCTTGTTACTCACACTCTAGGAAAGTGATTAGATCTATGACCTGGAATTACCAGGCACCTGGATAAGCCCTACACTACTTTTAGCTTAATACCAAGACCATCATTTCCATGCTGTTGACTGAAGAACCATGGAACAGCTCAGGAAAGGCAGATGCCTCTAGGCAGTTGCTCAGGTTCTTCTGCTGAGGCCATGACCCTTATTACCCTCATGTACCCTCCTGAAAGTGGTGGTGGCCATGGTGTGCTATGCCCAATAGGGCTACATGAACCAGTGACGCACAAATACGCACAAACCTGGTATCCGGGACCCAATCTATATTGAATGCAGATCTTTCACAGAATCTCATATTTTTAAGCAAATTTAATTTATTGTGTACAGGACTCAGAGTTTTTTCCTATTCGCTTCTATTTTACTGAAGGAATCCTTGGCAAATCTATGGCAAAAAAATAAAACACTTGGGAAAGTTTTTAAAAACCACTTGCAGAATGACTCACTTAAATGAAAGGTTCAGAAGCATGGAGCCATTCCATCAGGTAGCAGCCCTTCTAGAAAAAGAAATTCTTGAGAGTATAACTTCTGAGCAAAGATGGGTCACACCTTCCTCCACTGGGAGACATGGGTAACTTTCTCATCAGATACTTTTTTGTCTGAATGAAGACATCCCCGTCCAGCCTGCTTAGGTTCACCCTGTGATCCAAGCAGTTTTTCACATATCAAGATGACCTAAGCATTGATAAGCTTTGGCACAGGAATGAAATATGCAAGAGAAGCTCAGGAGCTGTGGGGGGAGAAATGGTAATTCAAGTTGATTTGTAGAATACTTCTACATTCTCAAAGAAGTTGTTTTTGTTGGGGTGGCTGTGAAAACTTCACATTTGCCTTATCGCTGCTTGAAAAGGCAGAAAGGGAAAACACCAAGGAATCCACACATTGACAGTTATTTGGGGTTACATGACCGGTATCTCCTCTCAAGTTTTCCAAGCGCAGAGGCCAGGTATTTTCAGTTTTATGCACTCTTCTAAGTGTCAGAGGTAGAATCATCTTGGATGGAATAAACGAAGGATAAACAGCTGAAAATAATAGGTCTGTGCATTCTCCAGATGCTGCAAAGTCTAAGGGAGCCGTGTGTGAGCTCATAAAACAGTGGCTGCCGATTTATCTTTTTGAGAGGAGACTGGATTTTGACCCAGTGACCAACATGGCAGTAGTATTACAGTTGTGAAAACACCAGTGCTTTTTCTAACTGCCTCCAATCAAACAAGTCTCTTGTGAATCCATCTCCATAACACAGACCGTCCTCTCTTGGCCTCATGGGGCAGGTTATTCCAAACTTGTATACACTCATGAGGGCAGTAATATAGGAGCTGGACTTATTTTCAGATGTTTCAGATAATCTGGACTTGAATTTGGAGACTATCCCTTAGTCTGTTTGCACATGCTCACCCGCTTTGAAAAAAAAATGACCACCTAGGAAAAAATATTCTTTGACAATCAAATCTGTTTCAACAACTACAGCCAGCATTCATTTTTCATCCCTGTATTTTTTGGTTTCCTGCATTGTGGTTTGGAATAATCTGAAAATAGGCATCTGAAGGATTATGCACATAAACAGGTGAGATTTGACGAGAAAAATATATATTTGCTCATGTGATTATATAGAAGCGGTCCTGCTCCATATAACCACATTCCTCATTTACAATGTGCTGCTGTGTCTTAGAGCTCCCCTGTTCTTTTGAATTCTCATGGACTATTTTTCTGTTACAAGCTATTTATTAATTATTCAGCTCCGAATTTCCAGTGTTAATTGTTTAATTCTGAACTTATTTGTATGGAATTTCAATAACGAAGATTTGGATAGCACCATGATCTTGGTGGAAAAGGAATTTAGCAGTTTCCCTTAGAGTTTGCTTAAATGCATGCACAGTATTTCAGAATAAAACCTTAAAATCTTTGAAAACACATTTTTAAAGTAAGTCCATTTTTCTCCCTTGCCTTTTATTCAGAAGGCATTTCCAGCTGAGGTTTCCTACACTCAGTTTGTGTAATCCACTTGATTCTCAACGTTAACCTCGTGCAGTATATTTTGCTGTTCCCATTTTTAGATTAGGAAACTAAATATCAGTAAAATTAATGACTTCAAAGCCACATGGCTAATAAAAAATGAGGTCTTTATAGTGGTCTACAAGGCCAGCATGATCTGATCTCTGCCTCCCCGTCAGCTCACCGCCTGCCGATTGTTCTCCTGTCTGGGCACACTGCCTTCTCTCAGTGCCTCCAGGATGCCACTCTACATAAAGGCTTTGTACATGCTGTGCCATTTGCCTGGAATCTTTTTCTCATTCCCAACCTCCCCCTTGCTTACTAACCCAGTATGTCCTTCAGCTCCCCACATCCTCACTACCCACGGAAGCCCTCTCCAGGCCCCAGATGAGCTCTGCCCTGTGGCAGCCATCAAGTTGCAGGGGAGGCAGTCGTTACAGGTGTGGGCATATTTAGGTAACCAGCTTAGCATCAAAAGGAGCCAACGTCTTCCCAGGCAGCCCCCAGCCACTGACTGAACCCAGTGGAGGTCCCAGGGCCAAGCCATTTCTGCCCACTGTGGGATTCTGCTAATGGAATGGAGCCATCTCTGCCCCAGAGTGCCTCAGCGGTTTGGCCAAGACTTGGTCACCTATGCAAGGTGGTCTGAGTCCCTACTCTCTGTTCCTGCTTTGCTTTCCTAGGAGTCAGATCTGCATGATGGTCTGAAGCCTTTCCCTGCCAAGCCTGCCTCCTCCTTGATCTTTCATGATGTTACCCTCTAGTAAGCTTCCTCTACTCCTAACTCTATTTCCTCATCTTCCTTCCTAGAAGTCCTGACTGACACAAGTTTTCCTTTCTAGACTCATAATTTCCTACCGGCCTCTTTCATAGCACTTTGCAGTTCCATAGTGCTGACAGGGTGCAACTGCGTAGTGTGAGATCATTTTGTTAAGATCTGTAAGCTCCAGGAGGACAGGCACCTGTCTGATTTTGCTTGTCATTGCATCCCCAGATCTAGGTTTCTTCCTTTTATCCCAGAGTAGAGAGGCTTGTGCTCTGGTCTGGGGCCAGATCACCCCCCATCAACCTGCCCTGGTGCTTGCCCGACCCTATGTGTCCAGAGCCACTTCATACACCCTGCTGAGTGCCGAGGCCACCAGAATGGTGCTGAGAGTGGAACACTGAAACCTTAGTGCTGACCTGACTGAAGAAGGATGTCACATGAGGCCTGGACCAGGCCACCCCTGTGTTTAGGCCCTTTGGCTCCTTTTTCCTGCATGAAGTGCATGCCCTTTCTCCTGGAGGAGAAGGTAGGACTTTAGCATTTTGAAGGCCTTCTGAGTGAAAACATCTGTATCCGATTTTTCCCGTCATAGTGTATTAACGAAGTCCTGCTAAAGAGCAGCCTGTAGTTGACAAGACTCTCATCAGAAGGTGTCACTGCCATCAGCTGGAATTACAGTGGGGCTGTTAGAGCTGGTGCCCTCACCAGATGCCAGGCTGGGTAATTGCTTTTGGTCTACCTAAATTCCCTCCAGACTTCTCATCGGACACAGTATGCTTCATCTCTGCCCTGCACTGCTAGCGAGTATTTGCTAGGAGCCTTTCAGCTGCTGCCATAGCTCATTCCAAAAATGGATGCATTCCTGAAGGACCACTTGTCAGGGGGGACTCCTGCTTGGGAGAAGGGCTGGCCTGCTAAGGTGGACCTTAAGGCCCTTTCCTCTTCCAATCCCAATTCTGTGACTTGGTGCTTGTCGCCTTCAAAACATAATGTTCCTGCAACTATAGTCTAAGTGAAAAAACTGCCAGATCAAAAGGGTGGAACTCAGTAGGAAAGATGTTTAAATACACACACATTAAAAAATGTGGGTGCAAATCTAGATATCCCTGGGACCCAGAAACAGTCACAGCTGTCTTTCCCTCTCATGTGGATTTTGAAGCCATAATTAAGTGAAGACAAAAACATATATACGGTGAATGAAAGGCGTGTAATCTTTGGGATAATTCTGATGTAATTAACACAGCAGAACTGCATAAGGCCAATGTGCCATGAGTGGAATTTTCCAACATTGATTAAGCTGGACTCGAAGAGAACTGAGTCTTTGTCTGAAAGCTGCCAAATGAAAACAACTTTGGGATATTTAAATTCAGGTTGAAAATTGGTTTGAGTAAGGGATATTTAAACCACAGCTGTTCAAGGTCTAAAAACATATGAATATATGTGCATGCATGCGCACACACACACGCACACACACACACACTGCCTCCTCCAAAAACAAGTTAGCCAAAGGTGTACATTCCTTCTAAGTTCTCATGATCAACAGATGTAAATGTTCATGGTGCTCAGATGAATTATGGACCCTAATGAGATTTCAATACTGAGCAAACAATAAAAATTTATGCATTGCATAGTTGCCGTGGCCTTTGGCTCCATGGCTAGTGTTCCACCCTTTCAACAGCTTTAGTAATATAATATCCAGCTGGCTTCGGAGGTAAGAAAAATTTGAGGGGTGAATTGAAATTGTGAGAAATTATTTGATGGATTACTTTGTCAGAGTAATGCATGGCCTTGGCATAATTACCGTGGCCACCTTAACCCCTTGTGGCAGGTGGTGACAAAGGGCTGCAGGGCCTAGGTGCCCAGCCGGTTCCCACACGTGCTCCTTGCTCTCCGGAGCCCGGGTGGAGTCTAGGCTCTCCTGAACAAATGCCAAACAACCGCATTCCTTTCCTCGTCCAGTGAGCAAGCAGGACAGCCGAAGGGCTGTGCTTTTCCCCAGAGCTGTCATCGGTGTCAGAGCAAAAGGAGCCTTACAAAAGGCAGACCGACCTTGAAATAAAATGGGGTGAAAAAAGGGAAAGGGACGAATGATACCTTTTAAAACAATACGTTTAAACACAATGGTGGACACAGGCATGCTAATCCTTTTTCTCTTCTCTCTCTCTCTTTTTATCCGTTCAGACCTTGAACTTAATGGTTGTCTGCTTTGTACTTTATAATGTTCAAATCTTAACATGTGATTAATAGCAGATTCCCCCTGGGTACGTGTCAGGGACCAGATCTGTAGCAAATCCACCAGTATATTTCTTCCACGAGCTTTACTTTGAAACCATAAAGTAATTCCTGTTTTGTGAATGAGAATAAACCTATTATGCAGTAATAGAGCTGCACCCAGCATCCGCTCTTTGGGGAAAAGAAGTTGCCTATATGATAGGGCAGCTCAGATTTCAGTGTTCTGAAGCATGGCCTTCAACACTGACAAACCGCTCCTGCCCGTTTCTTGGTTTTATTATGATAACAGAAATATATTTGCAGCATGTTGACAAACTCCTGTGGAGTAAACAGAGTAGTCTTAATTGTAAGTGCTAATGTTTTAATGCTAAATCGGGCAGTTAAGTTGATGTTTCAGTTTGGCACAGTGAACCGCATGTTCTCCAAAAATAGCCTTTGACACTTGTTAAAGCAAGTTGGTGGTGTACTTAGGCTGTTCACAAAAGGCTTCATTCTTGTCTACAAATGGCAAACCTCCCCTTCATCCCAAGGGTGCCCAACTCAAGTAAGGTTGGAGAAAAATAGACACTCCCCTGTTTTAAGGCATTTCTCCAACTCTTACTCTGGTCGAAAAGGAGAGATTTTGGAGTATATGGGGAAAGCATGCTTAAGAAAGGGAATCTCAATTTTTATTTAACACACCCTCCCACTGACTCTTTTAAAGGTCCACCCTAAGTGTTTCTGCATAGCTGAAAACATATACTCCACCCTGGAGAGACCTCAGGGCTGTTCATGTTATACTCTGAAGCCCTGTGTTTTCATATCATGGCAAAACCCGAGATGTAAGCAGATCCTTTGGTCCCCGTTGGCTTTGGATTTTAGTCTTTCCCTTCTTCTCCACTATAAACTTACACAGAAAAAGAGCTCTGTACCCCTGAATATAAGCACGACCAATGATGTTTTCCTACAGATGCCAACAGTATAGCAAAGCAAGACCCAAGAGAGGTGGGAAAGGGAAGGATGAGGGGCAGAGGTCCCTGAAGGCTGCAGGTGGGAGTGAGGGCCTCACTAAGCTGCCCAAAGGCAGCCACTTTCCTGTGAGGCTTTCTCAGCAGAATGACAGTGGAGGCTGATCCCAGGAAACCTCTCCCCAACAAAAGCAGCTCTAGCATGTTTAGGACCCTGCTTCAAAACCATGTGAGAGGGTGGTTATAGAAATAATAATACCAATGCTTTACTTTTATACTGGTCACTATGTGCTCATCAGTTGATATGGTTCCTATCAATTAATCTTTACTACCTCTGTGGTAGGTCTTGTTATTATCCTGAGGCCTGGAGAGGTAAGGACTTTGTCCAGGGTTACCCAACTAGAGTTGCAGGAGCCAAAATCAAACTCAGGCTATTGGGCTGCAAAGCTCACACTCTTAACATCATACTGTGCCATCTTCCATTCTTGGGAGGCTGCCCACACTTGTCTTTTAGCATAGCCTGATTCAAATGTATCTGCCTCATGACATTCTCTTCCACTTATCAATATTTTAACAATGGGTATAAGATTTTATTGTGAGTTACTAACTTCAGGTAATTCACTATTCTTTTGAACTGTTTTGCTCAAAAAACTATTTTGCCCAGACAGTTCCTACAACTGTGCATTTGTGCAATTTTGATCCCTGGGGTAGACAGAAAACTCAGCTGGTGTGCCCCCCATGCTGTGTGTTGGGGTTTGACCTAAGTCCAAACATCCTCAAGGCTTACAGCCTTCCAAAACTGCTCTCCAGTGGACCCATCCTGCGTTCCTTTGTAAGTGCCCATGGTCGTCAGGAAATGTCCAGTCTGATGGATTCTGTAGGTAAAATGCCACCAAATCCCTTGCTCTGCTTCCCCTTAGAATAGTGGTTCTCACATTTTTAGGTCTCAACACCCTTTTACACTCTTAAAAATTATTGAGAGCCCCAAAGACTTCTTGTTTGAATAGGCCCCGTCTATTGATCTTTTCCATATTAAAAATTGAAACTGAGAACTTAAATATTAATTCATTTTCAAGTAGTGATAGTCAAGTGATTATATATGAGCAAACATTTTTATGATATTTTCTAAAACAAAATTAGTGAGAAGGAGACATTGTTTTATGTTATTACAAATCTCTTTAATGTCTGGCTTAATGGAAGACAGCTGGTCTCATGTGTTTCTATATTCAGTTTCTCGTGATATCATCCATCAAGTAGCCTCTGGAAAACTGCACTGTACACTCATGAGGGAAGGAGGGTGGGGAAGTCAGATAACATCTTAGTATTATTACAAAAATAGTAATTTTCCTAGTATTTTGGATCCTCTGAATCCATACGATTTATGGATCCTCTGAAAGGATCCCTGGATCACATTTGAGCACCATGCCCTTAAATACTTACAAAACCACGCTCTGGTTGATATAAAACCATGCTGATCTGAATAAAAGAAGAACAAGTTCTTATGCAATAAGTAGGTGGTGTCCTGGGCTGAGAATCAGTTTACCTTTCAGGGGCATCTCCTGTGCTCTTCTGGGCTCACAGACACTTGGTTTTCTGCCCCTTCCCTCCAGATTTGCTGTAGGCTGGGCTCTGCCACTCTGTTCATTAGATATCAGAATACCATGTCTTGTTTACTGGACTGTGAGCTTCTTGAGGACACGAACATGGTCTGTTTAATCTCATACCCTAGTATCCAGCACATAATACCTGGCACATGATAGGTGCATTTTGCTGAACTGAATAAGGTTGCATAGTAAAGATATTTGCAAATGATCCAGGCATAGGAGTGTGTTGATTTTTTTTTGATGATAACTCAAATATTTCTCCTCTCAACATCATTCATCTGCACATCAAATATTTATTGATACCCATAATATGCCAAGCATTGGAATAGATAGTGGACTACAACAAAGCCACGGCAGACTTGGGCCTTGCTCTTACACAATTCCATTTCATAGATGAGGCAATCAAGGAAACAAATAAATGATTACACTTTGAAGAATGTAAAGAAGCTGCCATTAACAAACAGGAAGGTAGGTGATTGGGCTACTAAAATCTGAAAGATTGACTTTACTTATTTACCTGAAGACCCATTTGCTGGTCTATGCACTTTCTATTTAGCAGCTGTATGGAGATATCATTTACATACCATAAAATATACCCATTATAATCCTAGAGTTCAATAATTTATAGTACATTTATAGAGTTGTGCAACGACCATGATCTATTTTTGAAACATTTCTATCACTCTAAATTGTTTCCTCATGCCTGTTTGCATTGCGTCAATCCCTACTCCTACTCCCAGCCCCAGGCAATGGCTGATCTGATTTCTAGACACTTCCTATAAATAGAATCATACAATATGTAATCTTTTCTATCTGGCTTCTTTTGCTTAGCATAATGTTTTTCAAGTTCCATATTGCAGAATGTATCAGTAGTTTGTTACTTTTTATTGCTGAATAGTATTCTATCGTGTGGCTGTACCACATTTTGTTTATCCACTCACCAGTTGGTAGACACTTGATTTGTTTTGCGTTTTTGGCTATTATGAATAGGCTGTGATGAGCATTGGTATACATGTCTTTTGTACTGATGTATGTTTTCATTTCTCTTGGGTAGAAAGGTAGGAGTAGAATTATTGGGTCATGTAGTATGAATGTTTAGCCTTTTTTTTAACTGCAATATAGGTGAGGACTCAATGTATTTGGTATTGCCAGTCTTTTTGATTGGAGCCTTTTAGTGGGTGTGTTGTGCTATCTCATTTTAATTTGCATTTTCCAAATGACTAATAAGGTTGATTTTTCATGTGTTTATTAGACATTTATGTGTAGTCTTTGGTGAAATGTGTATTCATATAGCATCTCACTACGCTGATGGACAGTGACTGTAATGGGGTTGGTGGGGGGGACCTGATGAAGGGGTAGTTTAATAATCGTAATATTGCACATGTAATTGTAGATTAATGATACCAAAATAAATTATATTAAAACAAAAGAAATGTGTATTCAGCTCTTTTCTAACTTTATAATTTTTTAATTGGGTTATTTGTCTTCTTAGTATTGAATCTTAAGAGTTTAAATTTATACTTCTGAATACAAGTTTATTACCCTATATATAACTTGCAAGTGTTTTGCACCAGTCTTTGGCTTATCTTTTTATTTTCTTAACAGTGAATTTTGAAAAGTAGAAGCTTTTAATTTTGGTGAAGTCAGTTTATCAATTCTTTATTTTATGGATTATGCTTTTAGTCTTATGTAAGAAATCTTTGCCTATCGCTAGGTCACATAAGATTTTTTTCTATCTTTCTTGTAGAAGTTTTATAGTTTTAACTCTTACATTAAGGTCTTTGTTCCATTTTGCATTTTTGTGTGTAGTGTGAAATAATGGTCTAAGTTCATGTTTTTAAATATGGGCATCCAATTCTTCTAATACTATTAAACTGCCTTGGGTCCTTTATCAAAAATGAAATGATCATAAATGTAAACATTTCTGGAATTTCTATTTTGTTCCATTGATCTGTATGTCTGTACTTACACCAGCACTACATGCTGTCACTTTATAGTAAATTTGAAATTAGGTGATGTAAGTTCTTTTTTCAAAATGTTCAGTTTGTTCTTTTTCATAATTGTTTGGCCATTCTAGTTCTTTCCATTTACATACACATTTAAGGCTTTACGTTTCCACAAAAAAAAAAAACCCTGCTAAGATTTTCATGAGATTTCATTGAATTTCCATCTTATTAATATTGAATTTCCCAATCTATGAACACAGACTTGGTCTCCATTTGTTTGGATCTTTAATTTCTCTCAGCAATATTTTATAGATTTCAATATATAGGTGTTAGACTTATTTTGTTAAAGGTATTCCTGTTTTGTGTTCTTTTTGATGTTGTTATGAATTAAATTGTTTTCTTAATTTCATTTGCATACTGTTCACTGCTAGTATGTAGAAATACAATTGATTTGTGTATGTTGATCTTATATCTTGCACCCTTGCTAAGTTTATTTTAAGTAGCTTTCTGTAACAGCTTAGGTTTTTCTACAAACAGAATCATGTCATGTGTGAATGAAGATAATTTTATTTCTTCCTTTTCAATTAGGATTTCTTTCTTTTTTTTTTTTTCATGTCTGATTGCATTGGCTGGAACTTCCATTTCAGGGTTGCACAGTAATTGTAAAGATAGACATTCTTGCCTCATTGCCAGTCTTAGGAGAAAAGCATTCAGTCTTTTATCATTATGGTGTTAGCTGTAGGTTTTTCATAGATACTCTTTTTCAGGTTAAGGAGGTTCCCTTCTATTCCAAGTTTGTTGAGAGTTTCTGTCGTGAATAGATGTTAGATTCTGCCTATGTTTTTTCAGTACGTAATGTTTCTCTTTTCCCCTTCGCCTATTTCCACTATCCTCCCAACTGCCCCCTTCTCTGTGGCAACTACCAATTTGTTCACTGTATTTGAGTCTATTTCTGTTTTGTTTGTTTTGTTTTTTAGATTCCATATATAACTGAAATCATAAGGTTTTTGTCTTCCCCTGTCTAACTTATGTCACTTAGCATAATACCCTCTAGGGTCCATCCACGTTGTTATGAATGACATCTAGGAATATTTTTTGTCCTAAAGTCCATTTGTCTGGTATTAATATATACATTCCATCTCTCTTAGGGTTACTGTTTGTATGATACATGTATTTCCATCTTTCAACTTTCAACCTGTATGTGCTTTTGAATCAGAAGTGTGTCTCTTATAGACATAAAGTTGGATCTTTTTTATCCAATCTGACAATGTGCTGTTTGATTGGAGTATTTAGTCCAGTAACTTTTGTATGATTTTTTATCTTGTTGGATTTATGTCTGCCATTTGCTATTTGTTTCCTGTATGCCTTATATCTTTTTTGTTCCTCTGTTTGTCCTTTACTGCTTTCTTTTTTTAAAACAGGTTGTTTTTGTGTGCCATTTTAATTCATCTGCTGATTTTTTAGACTATAATTTATTCTTACTTTCTTAGTCTTTGCTCTAGGAATTGCAACATATATCCTAACTTTTCACAGTCCACGTCAGCTTATTACTAATAAAATAAAGCAATTTTATTCCAATGTAACCAGTTTCTTCCCCCTTCTATTATACTATGATTGTCCTATCTATATATGTTATAAACGGAACAATACTGAATATAATTATTGTTTATACAGTCTTTTTATAAAAATTAAGTGAAGAAAAGAGAAAATATATAATTATACAGCTGTTTATATTTATCCACATATTTACCATTTCCATAGTTCTTCCTTTCTTTCTCTGATTTGAGTTATCATCTGGTGTCATTTCCATTCAGCCTGAAGGGCTTCATTTAGAATTTCTTGTAAGGCAAGTCCACTAACAAAAAAATTCTCTCATTCTTTGTTAAATCTAGAAATGTCTTTATGTCACCTTTATTTTTGGTGGATAGTATTGTTGGATATAGAATTCTTGGTAGACAGGTTACCCCTACCCTAACCCTTTTACCACTCTGAATATGTTGTTCCACTGAATTCTCCCTCCATTGTTTCTGATGAGAAGTCAGTTATCAATCTTACTGTTGTTTGCCTGTATGTAATGAATTATTTTTGTCTGCTGCTTTCAAGAGTTTCTCTTTCAGGCATTATTTCTTCGAATGTATTTTTCTGCCATTTTCTCCCTTCTTTTTCAGGACTCCCATTGTACATATGTTGGTATGCTTGTTAGTGTCACACAGATCTCTGAGTCTCTGCTCATGTTTCTTCAATCTTTTTTTCTTTCTTGTCTTCAGATTGGATTATTTCTATTGACAGATGTTCACATTCACTGATTCCTGTTTATTTTATTGTATTTTTCAACTCATCTTTTTATAGTTCCTCTTTCTCTGTTGAGGTTCCCTGTTTGTTGAAGGATTATCATCATAATTTCTTTTAATTCTTTGAATATAGTTACCTTTAATTCCTTAAATATGTTTGTAATAGCTGCTTTGACATTTTTGTCTACTAAATCCAACATCAGAGCCACTCAGAATCAGTTTGTATTGTCTGCTTTGTTCTCCTGAATATAAATCACACTTTCTCTTTTTGTTGTTTTTGTCATGTCATAATTTTTTGTTGAAAGCCAAACATTTTAGATGATATATTGTAATAATTCAGGGTTCTGATATTTTTAAGTAATTTGTGTGAACGTAATCTGAGGATCTATTTCCCCTGTGGTCTGCTAAGTTGTTGCTTTCTTTGTTTTTTTAATTCTTATTTTTATTGTGTGAACCTGGCTTCCTAGGGGTTGCCCATTTGTGTGCATAGTTTAGTGACCAGCCAATGATTGAGCAGAAGTTGTGCTCAGATGCCTTGAACTCTCTGCTAAGTGATCTGTATGTGGTTTGAGGAGAACATTCAAAGTTCAGCCAGTACTCAGGTTTGCCTTGGCTTTGACTTTTGTTGAGTCTCTCAGGTCTCCCCAACACATGCACATGCTTTGCCAATCAATGAGGTGTGCAGAGGGCTTATCTGGCACTTCTATGACCCTCTCATTTCCAGGCTCCTCCCCCTCACATTCTTGGTTGGACTGTCACTCACCCCAATCAGGACTGCAACTTTAAGCTAGCAGAACTGTGTGTTTACCCTCATTCATTTCTCTGCCAGGCTTGCTGCTTTTACTGACAATGCTACTAGGCATGGGTTTTGCCCTCTGCTCCAAATCAAGTCTGCCTTCTCCAGCAGCCACACCCTTTTAAAAACATCATTGTAGCCAACTAAGCTAGTGGGTATGGTGGGGATGTTCTTATTGGAAGTTCTGCCAGCTTTCTATGCATAAACACTTCTCAATTTGTTTTTTGCCTTTGGTCATTATCCAGAGCTCTAAAAGGATTGTTTTAACAATTGTTCAGTTTTATATTTGTTTTGTGGGGGTGAATTTTCTGGCCTCTTCGCTCATAGCTGGAAGTCTCTAGGTAGAAGGAGTTTTGCAAGTCTGTGTAAAGTGTTTGTATAAAGTATTTAGGATATGATTGTAATGAAACACCTTATCTATACTTCTTGTAGATTTTGCCCCTTAGTTCCCAGAATTGGAAGCCCTCCTCCTTAAAGCATTTCAGTGCCTGAGGTACCTTGAGATGGGTAAAGACCAGCTCCCTGAGCTTTCATTCCACTCATTCCACCATCCAGAGTTTGACTGCTGGAGTCTTATCTGCATTGGCTTACATCAGCTTCAAATCCAGGGTAGCTTTTTGCCCATTAACTGACCCAAAAGCAACAGGTGGGACCTGTTTTTGACGGAACCATTGAAGGAAAATGGCCTAGTCATCAGCTTGATTCACTTTCATTTATCTCTGTCATCTGGGAATACAATATAGATAGTATCGGGCCCAACAAAAGGTGCATTCTGATATTATTTTCAGTTTTTTGTCTAGACAGAGAACACTTGGATATCAGAAATACCTACCACAAAAAATAAGAAAGATGGGCTCAGTGGAAGGCCAGAGGGGGGTGGCACTGCTTGTTCACTTTCTCTCTGTATCTTCTTTTTTAAAAAAGAAAAAAGTTTAAACCCCACCACCCACTCATCAGGTGATTGGAGACTGTAGTTGTAAAAATGTGCTGCAGGCAGAAGTTCTGAAAAATCCCAGAAAGTGTTGAAAACATCTCTAAACAAGGTATTTTTCTCCTGCACCTTTCTTGCTAAAGGTCCCAGTTGCTGCCAAGAAAACTAGTGAGAATGTTAGCTGCCAAATAAAAAATTTATGACAGTGTTTGGCAAAGGACTATCTCACTGCTTGTTTTATACATTTCCACAAGGCACTTGAAGGCAGCCTCTTTTTTCCTTCCCCTCCTCCCCACTCCCCCACTTTGGGTACCTTACTGATCACTGTTCTGGGTCTGTTCTGCAATAAAAGAGCAAACTCCTATAAAGTAGGATTAAACAATATAACTTTTTTTCCTCTTCAGTAACCTCAGAAAATGTAAAGGAAATGTTTTCAAATTTCAAACACATTCAGATGTGTTACATGGAAGGGGAAAAAGAGATACTGGACTTGCTTGTTTAGAATAGACACATTTATAAAAAAATAATAATAACAAGAACCTTTTAGTTAATGACTGTCAACTCTTACTGGCAGAAGAAATCTTAGAAATCCCCCAGTCTTTGCACACATACAAACACACACACACACACACACACACACACACACCACTCTGCAGATATGGAAATGGGAAGCCAAGAGGAGACAGTGTTCTTCTAAGGTCACATAGGCATAGGCAAGCCCACCAGGGACCAGAGCCTGGCTCTCACCTCGGTGCCACACTCCACCCCCTACTCGGCACCGCAGCCCAACCTTGCTTCTGTTTGTTGGGGATCACACACACACATGCACTTACCGTGTGTTTTATGGACATTAGAATTCTAACCTATTCTGCTTTATGAAAATTAAAACATTTCCTTCCGTAAAAGTCTCTCAAAAAATCTAACGCATTAAAACGGAGTCATGATAGGGCAATGATATTACTGAAATGGCATTGCCTATCCATACCCATTAAGCCTCCTGGCTGTGTCATTAAATGTTCACATGAGCCTTTGAAAAGGGCTGGGGTGAGGGTGCTGTATTCAGAAAAAAAATTTGAGTTTGATGAACTTGAACTGAGTTCGGATGTTGATAGTCATAATTGCATAGGCTGGCGAACACCCTGAAATATTTGCCTGCCTGTCTGAGGAAGCAAAATTATCTGTCTCAGACTTTTTGAAACAGTTATCAGATTATGCTTTCAGTTGTTAATTAGTGCTGTTTAACAGCAGGCATTTCATCTGTTCTAACTTATTCAGAAGCCTTGCTGCACCTCTGCTCCTTTCCTGTACCTTGCTTCTGTCTGCAGAGGCGTCTGCAGGAATTGTCGCACACTCGGTGATGTGGAAGCACAGGGCAGGAGCTGTGTTATTTGATGTAAAGTACTGCGGACAGACCAGGAGTAAGCGGATTATTTCAGACAGCGTTAGGAGGTAACCCAAGGAAGATTAGCACGACATGAGGCAGATATCGTAAGCAAATTAGAAAACCTCCCCAATTAATACAAGAAACCCAGATTTGTGCTGTTTGTGATCTTCTGCTGAAAGGCAGAGTGTCAATATCATGAGCTTTAGTCTTGATTTAAGGTGAAATGTTGGCGTTTCCTATCAGTGCATGTCAGCCTCCGAAGCTGTGTACTGGCCTAATAAATGGAGTAAATCCCTGTGCTCCTCGGCTGCCAAGTATTCCGCACTCGGAGCTTCTATACATTGGGTGATATTTTATTTGGCCCTGGAATAATCTCAAGGGCATATTAGAATATTTCTATACTGGGAATATTCAACATGATGCTGATGTCCCGTACTTAATCTCTCTTTTGTTTGTTTGTCATACAGAACATGTATCAGGCTGAAGTCATAAAAATGAAGTGGGCAAAATGCCAGATGCTACAAATGCAATTAGATACTTAAAAATAGCTTCCTTGGTGACACTGCTTGAAATCTGAACTGGGCCTTGTTTTTCCAAACACGGTGGCACTTTTCTGCTAAGCTACTGATGGTGTGCTCTGATGGGAGACATGGGTCCACTTCTGAGGCCACCATGCAAATAGGTCATTCTAGAAATTACGCTGGGCACTACTGTCCTTCCAATGTCTTCACAGTCCCAGGCATGGTGTATCGGGTATTTTTCCCTCCGAGCACAGTGTGTAATCCCCTGCCTCTAGACCTCTGATGATTTGCAGTCAAGTTGTGGCAAAAGCCCTCAACAGGGTTGACAACTTGAGTAAAGAAAATGGGGATACCTATACTTCTTGTTTTAAGGTTTAAAATGCATTCCAAGTAAACATTATTTCACCAGAATTCAAACAGCCATAAAGTTCAGAATTTGTTTTGCCATCTTATCCAAGTAAGAAGGTGATGTCTTTGTATATGTGTATGGAGGTTGAACCTTTTTTTCCCCTGACTATAGAAATAGGGCATATTCATAACCAAAAATATTTGGAAAATATGATGAATCATAGATTTTTTTTAAATCTCCATGATCCCAACACATAGTCACAATCATTAACTTTCATTTCAATGTCTATCTTTCCAATTTTTTTTAAGTTTATAAAAACTTAAATGTATTTTCCTTTTTGCAAAATCGGGCTCATAACATACATACTATTTATAACTTTTGCTATTTACCTAATGCAATAAAGGCAAGAAAATTGGTGGTCTTAATGATGAGTAGGAAAGACAAGATCCCCTTACACTTTCTGAATCATCAAGAAAAAATCTGTTTAATGTAGTTTTAGTATTAATTCTACTTCAGTGTATTTATTTCTTTGGAAATTATCAGTATCCGAATGACATTTGTGGCAACTCTCAACTCACCAACGTTTATGAAATATTATCATATCACCATATTCCTTTGAGAAGAACTTTGCATTTTCTCTGTTCGAACATGTGTGATCCAATTTGAACATCACAAGAATCTATAAGGTAGGAAAACAAGAACAGATAAAATTATCCCTGATTTTATTCATAAATGCAAAGTGAGCTAGAATGTAAGATGCACCGTGATACCAGCCATTACTCTTCCCACCACATACAGCACATGTTCTTTGAAATTAAACGTGATTTTAAATACCAGCCTTGCCATTGGCTAATTGTATGATTATGGGCAAATTAACCTCCCCAAGCCTCAGTTTCCCTCCTCTGGAGAATGGGAATGTTGGTGCCTTGGTCACAGATTTGTGATGAGAATTAAATAAAAGAACTTATATGAAGTAGATATGATGGTGTAAGGTACAAAAAAAGGATTAAAAAATCAATTTTACCATTGTTTTTCTTTTTCCTCAAACATTTCCTCTTTTTTATAACATTATGAATAAATTGTTTCTTTTTCCAATTTACTCAGTTCTAAGTTTAGCATTATTTTAAATAATTATTATATATGTAATGGTATACAACTCAAGAAAACAGAAATACATAAAGACAGAAAACACAAAACCTCCACCACCCAAACATAAACACTGTTAACACTCGGCTACGTTTCCTTCCAGTCTTTTTTTCTTTCCTGTGCAACATCTTGCCATCTGTTTTTAAACATGTCAACTAGTGCCTTGTGAACTAATGAAATATAGGTGTTTTAGAGGATGTGTTCTATGTGCTGCCACACTCTGTTCTTGCTTCCAGATTATAAAGAGGTGCCCCCTTGGAATCCTACTTCCATTGTCAGGAAGCTAAAATAGGGTATCAGATGGGTGGTTATAGTGGGGGTACATGAGAATGTCTCAAGAACCTGCGGTATCTGAATGTGCTCATGAGTCCCTAACCCCCTGATCCAGTAGCCTTGAAGCAAATTGTGTAAAACTCAGCCCACCCATTCACAAAACCAGCTTCTCTGACAAAAAAAGAGGGTCTGGACAAGACTTCAGCAGGGGACCACCATCTGTCACGCTCAAAGTTGGCCTTGTCACCCAGGGCAGGGCAACTCAGAATTACCACAGTGGAGTATCTCCAACCACTGCCAAGAAGAGCTTTTCCAAGACCTTTAGAAGGTGCTCTGTTTAGGCCAAAAGGAAAACTCCTGCCGTCAAGCATCTCCTGTCAGCTAATTTGATAGTGCTTTATCAACTAAACCATTAGTGGATACATCAATTCTTTTTTTTTCTCCTTTTTTGTGGTTCTGCCTTGGCTATTCCCAAGATTTCTCTGAACCAGTTGGGCAAAATTGATTTTTATTAGTTCCACTGGCCTTGTGGAAAATTATCTCATGAACTGGTTTTTATAGGAAGACTCAAAGCACAGCACAGGCTGAGAAATAAGCCTATAGCAGTCAAAACTGTTGTCTGAAATGTCTCCAGACTGGAAGGCTGAATTTATTGCACAAAACAAGTTACTAGCAAGGCAGAGGTGTGCAGGCCTGCTCATTATCAGTGGAGAGGGGAACCAAAAAGCCGAGTAAAGAAATTAAATTTTAATAATGCCAGTGATATTTTCTAAATCTTTCCTGACAGAAAGATTCTCATTATTTTTATCTGTCTCTGAGTAGGTTCTTTTAGCTCCATCTCAGAAATGGCCTCAGCTGTGATTGTTTTCTAGGCTTTAAAGCCTCTGAAGAACCAAACATACACAGAGAGAAATATGCTTTAGATTGTTCAGGGAAGGGCCGTGACCGTGCTGACATTTCGGCTAGCGTATTTGCAGCCAACATTTGCTGGGAACGCCCTCAGCTTTCACAAAAGAGATCCATGTTGTTAAGACAGTTGAAGTAAATCCCCAAACAAAGGAGACCCACAATCCACCGCACTTGGCCGTGGAGGAACCCAGGGGCCCCAAGTCCTAAGTTCGGGTTCTTTCTAGAAATCGCCCCATGCCAGCCATGAAAGGAGATTCAAGAAAAATAGAAATATCCTATTGTTTTGGTAAACGTGCAGACTCGCCTTCCAAGTATCACATAGTACAGACTTGTTTGGGGATACGAGGAAAAATAAAGCCAGAATCATTAAAGTAGCCAACCCCCGAGGATGAGAATTTTTTTTTTCTTAGTTCTTCAGTGCCTGCATAGAAACCTCTCTTGGTCCCCAAAGGATTTACTGCAATTTACCTAAATATATACAATGTAATAGATTTTCTACATATAAAATGAAGTCAGCTGTGAGGTTAGTACACAGACTATGGAATAGCCGGTACATTTGTGAGAGGTAGGCCACAAATTTATCTCCGGGCATTCTGGCAGCCGACTTGAAGAGGGAGATGGTTTCAGTTACATGAGTCAATATCCATAAGATAAAAACACAGCTCTTTCCCCTACCCGGATGAGAAAGAACACCTTCCCATGGGACCTCATTGCAGGGACCCACGCTGCGCAGGGTAATAAACAACATGTTCAAGAGCATCCTTACAGGAAATACGAGTTCCACAGGGCTGTCTCTTACTGTCCCTCTGTGTAAGCTGGTGGCGTCGCACCAAGCAGGTGGACTCCCAGGGGCTCCTGCTCCAGGGGGAGACTCTAGCATCTCCAGGAGAGGTGGACCCCACTTATTAGGCTCCTTGGTCAACACCGTTTCTCTCAGCTGGACTTCTGCTGGGTGCTCAGTGGCAGAGTTTGAGGTCCTACCCTCTGCCAAGGCCCTGGAGTGGCATCGCCTTCTGTTGGTAATGAGGTCCTGCTATTGTCCAGTAGCCAGTTAGGGGGATGAATTTCACCATCCGTTTGTAAAAATCAAGGTCAGGCAACTTGAAGGCAGTACCTCCAAAGAATGACAGAAGAGAGGGTTGCTCCTTCGTGACTTTCAGCTCCCCATAAAGATCCCTCCTAACTTACAGCTGCTTTTCCTATTTATTGCAGCTAAGTGAAGGACCTGAGACAGTGCTCAAAGGCCACTCTGCTCCTTGGCAATTTATTGTCTTTATTTTTATCAGGTCCACAGACATTGTATGGTCCTCAGTGACCGCCCTTGGGTGTACCTGAGTCACATATATTTACTATCATTTTAGAGATGGGAAAACCAAGGTACATTTACTTGTTTTTCACAAGTTCACTTAACAGATTGGGAGTAGAGGCCATCCTGCAAACCTCTCTTTGCCCCTCACCCTCCAATAGAGACCGCTTGGTTTCTCTTCGCAGACCTGCAGGCGTGTAAAACATTGCGTCTACCATGTACACCATCCTCCTTGAGAACAACCAGCTGGGCTCTCCATGCATTCTGCAGGCTGTGAAGGTCAAGGGGGCTATAGCTGGGCAGTCCGGCCTTGACCTCTGCCTGTGCTTTTCATCACCTAGTGAGAGGTCTGCAAGGCACACAGAAGCTGGTCTGCGGCTTCTCTTGCCCTCTCCCTGGCCTTTGACTCCGTGGTCAGGAATCGGTTATGGGCTAAGTTAGAGGCACTCAGTGGGGCCCCTGGTTGTTGATGCTCAGGCCGAGGCTGAATTTCAGACTTCTGCGGGGTCAGGAGGGCTGGGCTTTGCCCGCCTCCGAGGGACTCTCCAGTGAAGTAGGGCAGAGGTGCCCTCACCCACCCACCCCTTCCTTTTAGTTTGTTCCTTAATAAGTAGTCAAAGGTCACAGACTGAAGACACACAGGCCCACTGTGCCCCCCACACAGATGTGCTTTCTTTGGCTACCAAACTTACTTAGTTGCCAATATTTAAAACTTGGGAGATTTCACAGAAAGAACACAAGTTCTAGCTTCTCTTGGCAAATCAGCTGTGGCAGCGCTGAGCACACTTTGAGTCCCACTAGCAATCAGGAGCAGGCTGCTGGTTCAGAAAAAGGGCAAACACCCCCGGTTCTCTCAGTCCCCTCTCCAGATGCCTGCAGCCCTCAGACTGGATATGCACCCCTCTCCGCAGGAATGCCTTTCTTAGTTAGAATAAGACGCATCCCAGGCCAGCAGGCCGTGGCTTCCCCTGCACACACCTGGGGATCCTGCTGTCTGATCGTCCCCCTGCTCCACCCTCCTCCCTTCCAAAGAATCGAGTCAACCATTCTGCTTACCGTTAATAGGCCTTCAGAAGAGGCCTTCTTAACCTAGAGTTCACCTGCTCCAAAATGATTAATGCTGCTTTAAGGTATGTAAAATCAGTTTAAGGTAAAAGATTGTGAAGGAGATACTGTTAAGTTTGAGCAGACAGTGCACACCCTGCTGGGTGTCTCATGCACCCCCCCAAACTGGAAAACAGAGCAGCCCAGGGCTTTTAGCATCAGCAGGAGGTCCCACCCCAGACTGAAGGGACCAAGGGAAGAGCAGTGTGCCCAGGGCCCAGGACTACGGCCACCTGATGGAAGCCGGAAGCATGGAGGGCCGCCTGTCCGTTAGAAACCACAGTGGAGATGGTGCTGTGGAGAAGGCAGAGAAAGAACAGGAGGAATACCCTGGCTTCCCTCTCCCTCTCTCCCAGAGTCCTGCCTATGCACTGCCCCACCCCCCACTTCACCCCCCAACCCCCGCACCCAGAAAGCCAGCCTACAGGGGTTGGCATGGCAGCGGGAATCAGCCTCGATGATGGGAACAAAGTGACAAAGGGGCAAAGAAAGGATCTGAGAAGAGTGGGGATTTGAGTTACAACTGGTCCCACTCAGCTTGCCATGCAACTAAATCTGGACGAGAGAGAAGTTCTGGTGTCACGATCGAAAACATTTAACCACTCCACATCCCTCCAGAGCTGACAGAGAGATGCAGGTGGCTGATAAACCTCTGTCAAAATGTTTCCCCCCCCCCTCCTGACCTCAGGGAAGAAAAAAGGTGTAACTCCATGACTATTAGGAGATAAAAATCTAACATCAGATGATGCAGGATAATAATGTTACAGCTCATCACAAACGCCAGGGTGGAGTGTCTCCACCAATGTAAGCTCAACTAGCTATGTTCCAAAAGAGGCAGCTTGAATGTCAAGGGGTATTCCCAGGGAAACTAAGAGAGCTGGAAGGGGCAGCCTCTGCTTCCTGGGTAACTCAGGAGCTGCTAAAGACGGGGCTTCCAGGAGACTGGCTCAGCCTGGACGCCACAAGACAAGCACTTCAGGGCCAGTGCTGGGATGTGCCCTGCAAGGACCTGAGAGGAATTTCCAGGCCACGGCACCTGAAGTGGGGGACTGTCTACTGGGGTAGGGACCAGCAAAACAAGGGGGAATTTCAGGGCACATGGTGTGGAGATTGATGAGTATTAATAGGAGTGAAGTAATAATAATTATCATAGCTGTTTACTGAGCAGTTACTATTGCCAAACCCTGATCTAAGCACTTTACATTGAACTCATTTACTTATTCATGTAACTCATTGACCAAGGTACTGCTCTTATTAGCCATATTTCTCTGCTGAGGAATCTGAAGCATTGTTTCTGTGGAATGGTCAGATTCCTTGTATTGGTAAATAGAGGATTGTTTGCTTTTTATTTTGCCAAGTAAGGGAGCCATTTCCAAGGAGAGAACACATTTCCAATGTCCAAGTAAGGACATCGGGGAAATACTGCCATCTGCTATCACCGTCACTCCATAGGACATTTCCCACTAACACACTCTCAAAGACTTACCCTCAGAGAAGTAATGAAGTGACTTACCCAGGGTTACACAGCCGGTGTGTGGTGAACCCTGGATTCGAATCTGTCAATTGGGCTCCAAAAATGAAGGTGACTGATCAGCTTCTGCCCAAATGTAGTTCATGGCCTCTCTGGAGGGTGCAGAGGGCCAGGGCCCATCAGCCAGGGAGGAGCTGGGCGGTCAGTTCATTACCAGTGCTTCACAGTACACAGGTGGAACCAATGGAAATAGGGCACCTCCCTCAGGGCCCCCAGCAGGGGGTGGGGCAGGGAGGGCGAGAGCCAGCTGACCTGGGGGTCAGGAAGGGGGGTCATGCTGGCCTGACACTAATGATGGTCTGCCTTGCCCGGAGAACGCTACCAAAGCCACATCTGGAGTGCACCCTGCCTTCTCCCTGGGTGGGCCTGAGTCACCATATCTGAGTCCTAATAAATCAGGATCATTGTGAAGATTAAGTGGCATCACATAGACAATAAACATTCAAGACCAGAAAAAGACAGCCTGCCTTTTTAAGACTGTCTACAAGTTATATAGCTGTCCACACCCAATGTGGAGAATACTTAGGAGATTCCTTTATTTTATTACATGGATGGCTAAGTTCAAGAACAGAGACATTTACTCCTTCCCCAAAATCACACAGTGAGTATAGATAATCATCCCACCTGACTTTCTTTTCTGTCTAGCACTCTATTCCAGCAGATGCATTAAATTAAATCTTGAGCAGACCTGGCATGTTTCCGTAGCATATCCCCTCATCTGTATGGTAGGGGGTGTTCACATAATAAAAAATCGTGTGGTACAAGGTCACTGGGGAATGGGCACTGGTGAGCCACCTCCAGAGGACAACTGCCTTGCCTTCTGTCCCTAGATTTGGTGAGAGACCAGGGGATCCCCCACTTACCTAGAAAAGAGGGGCAGAAAGGACACAGCCAATGTGCCAGTGATGGAAGAAAGCTGGTGAAATATGCTACTGAATAAAAATAAATATTACCTTAATACTTGACTGTATTTACGCGAGGCACTAAGAAAAGAGCTGACTTGGTTAATTAGCATTCTATACTTCTAACTTGCATACCCAATTACTTATAGATACAAGATTCTAAAGATGAAGATATCAAAGACCCCCACCCCCTTCAAACAACCAAGGGGTGTCTGCTAGCAAACATAAGGCAGAGGGGTTATGTAAATGGCCACTTTGTTATTGGGGTGTCCTGCAGGGGTGGAAAATAAGACTGGAGAGCTGGGTCGGGGCTTCGGGCAACTCCTCTGTAAAAATGGGGGTGATGACCATCTCCACCTCATTGGATTGTTGTGACGGTTCAACGAAGTGTAGAAAATGCCAGAACAGCACCTGGCCGGAGTCAATGCTCAAGCAGCACGACTGGCTTGGTGTTTCTGAGGCCATCCTCACTGTCACTGACATTGTCACTGTCCCCACAGCATCACGCTGCAGAGGCCTGAGGCACAATCACCAGAGTACAGCTGGTGGCATTTTCTAGCTCCGGGGTTCACGAACTTCCACATTTCCTGGATTGGGACTTTTTTCTTTTTAGAGAACTGGTGGAGAATATCCACTTCCTTTGCCAAGCAAAAGAGAGTAATTTCCAAGGGGAGAGTACCTCTGCAACGTTCAAGTAAGGACGCTGGGGAAAACATGCCCCGCACTCTCACCATCACTCCAGGAAATAAAGGACCTCTGAACCCCAGTGGGAAGGACACAACCTCGGAGGAAAGGGCAGTCCTCTACAAGGAGTGATCTTGTCGTCAAGAAATAGAAGCCTTCTCTGCTGCTTTTGCTCCTTGCTTTGGCTTCAGCCTGAAGTTTGGGAAATGCTGATCTCAGTCACCCCGCATTCCTCTTCATTTTATATGGAAGTGGGACTGGGTTAGGCTCGGGAGGAGGTGGAGACCACTGACAGGTTTTGAGTTGTGTTTCATGATTTTGTTGAATGGTCCCAATCATCAGAACACTTGTTTGGAATTGCCGTGTGTGCCGTCGCCATCATGGTGCCACATGAGGGTGAGTATTACAGTAAAGCAAGAAGGGCCCTGAGGGTCTGGGGACCTGCTGGGCCCCAGATGGTTGGCCTGGGACATGTCCCTTCACCTCTCAGGGCCTCAGGGTCCTCAGCTCTGAAATGAAGAATCAGACTAGGGTGTGGAGATCTTTTCCAACTCTAGCATCTTTAAACCTGTGAGGGATTAAATATACCTTGTGTTTCTAGAGCCTCCTTATTTAATTCTCTTCAAGTTCTTTCCATGCCTTCCAGGGGAAGTGAGCTGCCTTGATCCTGTTGGAAAGCCCGGCAGCCAGCAAAGCCACTCTCCAGGCCCCCTGCCATGGTCGAGCCCATACTTAAGAATGGCACAGCCGTGGTGGCCAGGCTGTAATTGGATGGACACTTGGCCACATAGAGTGCAATGTAACTACATATCACTGATCAAAACTCACCGGACTTAACAGTGGGCTTTGACAGGTACCAGTTGGTGCCTTCCCAGGCTAGGAAGGTGTCCCTGAGCCAGCCAGTGGGACACCCTCCCTTCGCTTTTGATGTTTATGTTGCAACCTCAGAGAGAAGACTCAGCTCTGCTGGGCTGAGTGTCCCCAGGAAGCCAAGAGAGACTCTGGTCTGTGGGCACAAAAGCCTGGTGGACCTGAGGGGGCAGTAGCTTCCAGGACTGCGGCCTCCACCTTCCAAACAGGCCACTGCAAGTTTCCCAGGCCGACCTCTGACAACTTGCCTCTAGTCTCCCGAAATGGCACCTTCTTTCACAGAATTATTTGCTGACTGCACACATGTAAAAGGCTTTGACTTTTCCAAAGTGCTTTCTAAGCTTTAATGAGCTAATCCTTTTCTCCCTGGGGTGGTTGGAGAGCTTGCTGATTTTGCTTGGGAAGAAACGGAAACCAAAGCGTCATATAGTGACTGCTCCAGGTCACTCCAGCCAAACCCAGGACTGTGGGCACACAACATATTGTCCCGGCCCTGGCATTACTCCAACTGTGACCTTTGTTGTCAGGTTTCTGTAATTGTGATACCTTAAGCTCCCACATGACAGGGTCTCTTTTTCCTTTTTTCTTTGGAGGGACTTAGCCAGACCTGCCATACCATCTGTGCAAGTCGAAAGACCACCACATCAACCAGTAGATGCACACCTGCTTTGGAGAGCTTTTAGTTCTTAGACCAGAAGTGGACAGGCCACAGAGAGCAGGCCAAATCTAGACCACTGCCTGTGTTTGTATGGCACACAGGATAAAAATGGTTGTTATGTTTTTAAAGGGTTAAAAAAATCAAAATAATAAATCTGAATTTGAAAATTATATGAAATTCAAATCCCAGTGTATCCATAAAGGAAGTTGTGTTAGAACACAGCCATATTCGCTTGTTTACATATGATCTACGGCTGCTTTTATACTACAAGGGCCAAGTTGAGTAACTACTATGAATACTGTATGGTGAAAAAAGCCTAAAATATTTACTATTATGGGTTTAATTGTGTTCTCTCCTCCCCACTCCTGTCTCCCAAATGCACATGTTGATGTCCTAACCCTCAGCCCCACAGAATGTGACCTTATTTGGAAATAAGGTCTTTATAGATATCATTGGTTAAGATGAGGCATATTAGAGCAGCGTGATCTTCAAACCAATATGACTAGTGTCCCTATAAAAAGGGAAAATTTGGACACAGATGGCATACTCAGGGACAGCACCATTTGAAGATGAAAGCAGAGATCAGGAAGATGCATCTACAAGCCAAGGAACTTCAAATATTGCCAGAAAACCACCAGGAGCTAGGGGAAAGGCATGGCCTAGATTCTCCCTCACAGCCCAGGAGGAAGCAACCTGCCAGCACCTTGATCTTGGACTTCCAGCCTCCAGACCTGTGAGACAATAAATTTCTGTGGTACTTTCTTATGGCATCCTGGTGAATGAATACATTTACTCTCTGGCCCTTTATAGAAAATGTTTGCTGATCCCTGTCAAAACCAAGTCGAAATTTGGAAAGGGGGTACCCTAGCCCTCACTCAGGACCTAACCGAGGTATGCTGGGGCTCAGATACTGTACCTGTCCCCTCAGTGCTTGGCTGGAGAGTGTGCATGTTTCTCTACCTAGGAAAACATATCCCTCCCATGTCTCATGCCCTCAGCACTCCAGGATAACTGACGACTCCTAAACTCAGGTCAGTAAATGGGGACTGTCAATGGCATGTGAACTATGAATGACTTAGAAAGTTGGCCCAGTGATTACGTCTGGTTATCTTCCAGAGGCAAGGCTGCTGTGGGATATCCCCCCTCAGGTCCCTCATCCCACATGGCTCTGGGCAGCTGCCTGCTCTGTTCAGGAGTGGAAATCTCATTCTGAGGTGAAAGGACCAACAGCTCCTGAAGACAGTGAACCCCACAGCTGTATGCACAGCTTCCAGGGACCGGACTGGGACTGTCCTGTCCTCTGAGGACTTGGTGCAGAGCCATAGTAAATATATAGTGCAGTGATGAGGAAGGGAATGGAGACATAGGGAATGGTTATCATGAAGGCCACGGTGAGTTGGCCTGGTCCGTATCCTGGTCTAGAGCCAAGAACTCTGTATGTTCATATCCTAGGGCAGCCCTAACAAAGTACCACAGGCTGGTGGCTTAAAACGACAGAAATGTATTTTGGAGGCCAGAGTCTGAAATTAAAGTGTCGGCAGGCCCATGCTCCCTCTGAAGGCTCCTGGGCAGTATCCTTCCATGCTTCTCCCCCAGATGCTGGTGGCCCCAGGTGTTCTTGGCTTGTGGCAGCCTCACTGCAATCTCGGCTCCCAGCTTCACATGGCTTTATTCCGTGTCTCTCTCCTCTCCTCTTCTTATAAAGACATTAGTCATAGGATCTAGGGCCCACCCTACATCCAGGATGATGTTATCTCAAGATCCCTAACAAACTGCATCTGCAAAGGCCCTATTTCCAAATGAAGTCACTTCTGAGGATCCAGGTGGACAGGATTTTGGGGGGCTGTGTGTGGGGTGTGTGGATAGGGCCACCATTCAATTCAGTGTGATTATTATGGTTGAAACTGAGAGAGAGAGAGAAGGCTCAATGAAACTTGCTCAAATCGAAAGGGAATTGGGTGGCTTCTATAATGGGGAAGTTTAAATGTGATTCTTCAGGTTTCAGGCATACAACAAGATACAGGGGTTCAAATAGTGCCTCCAAGAATCTGTCTTATCTTCATCTCTGGGCTCAGTGTTCCTCTGTGTTGGGATCCTTCAGGTAGGTCCCCATTCTGCATGGGGGGACCTGGCCACTCTAGAATTTCATTGTCCTTACAGTCAACCCCAGGGAAGAGAATACTTTTTTCTTGATTTTCCAGAAAGAATCTCCAGGGGACTCTATCTGGCTTGGGTGGCATGCCAATTCTTGAACAAATAGTTGTGCAAGGGATAGAAAGCTTTAATTATTTGTGCCTGCCTGGCTAGTATGTCCACCAATGGAATCAGAGAGTAGGGTTAGCCCCACCTGAACTGCTGGGTGAGGCTGGGGATCCCTTCCGAAGACACTGGATGGGCATCTCAGGTGGCATAACAGCCACACAGCTCTAGCTCAGAGGTAACCATGTACCTGGCTTTGAAAGTAATGCTTCAAATTAAAGTTAGAGGCTGATAACAATCAACCATTTCCCCTTTTCTGTTTTCATTTCTTTCTGGTGAATACCAAAATTGAATTGGACATAAAACTTAAAGAACCTTTCCTTCGGCCCTTATTTTTAGGGAGTTCCCAGAGAGACATGGATATAGGCTCCTTTGCACAGAGTTTACCCCATGCTCCCATGGTTGCTAATTGTCCTACCAATTGTTACTGATCTATTAGACCCCAAAGGTGGGGCATCATTATTCAGGCCTGGTAGGCCAGGTGGGAAAGCATGTACAGGATGGGGCACTGAACCTATAGAGTGTCGTGCACTCTCCAGCTAATGAATGCAGACTTGTAAAAGGGTTTGGACACTGCTGGCATCCTTAATAGAATGGTGTTAACTCCTAATGCTGTGCTTATCTACAAGCAGCCCTTAGAAACCAGGAAGAATACTACATGGACCTTCAGGGGGGACACATGTAGGTAGAGTCTCTCATACATGATTTAGCAAGCATTTTTTTTTAAGAATATCTAAGCCAAGTTCTGCTTTAGGCAGTTGGAATGCAAAAGACAAAGGTGATTCAGAGACTAGAATGTCCACTTTTATTGGAGAATTGGAGAAAACTGCACAGAAACAGAAAATCAGAAAACCATGTGCTCAGTGTAGAGGTGAGGAAAACATGCTGAAACCTGTTTTTGAAATCAGGGTGAATCAACCTAAAAATTCTTTTTGGTCTCAAGTAACCAAAAGACCAACTCCAACTGGCTTGCAAAATAAAGTTAATTTACTTTTTCATATACCTAAAAGTCCAAAGGAAGGGTGGCTTGATACAGTGTTTCAGGACTGGGGTTCCATTTCTCTGCCATTTTTTCAACTCTGCTGCCCTTCATGGGTCAGCTTCTTTCTTAGGCTGGCTTCCCTCATGGAAACAAAATGCCTGCAGCAGATCCAGGTCTAACATCCACACACCACACAGACAACCAGGATCCAGATGACCCAGGATCCCAAGCAAAACTTCTGAGATCCACTCTACTAGACTGATTTAGTTCACATGCCTGCTTCTGGTCCAGTCACTGTAGACAGAGGTATGAAACACACCAACCTTCTCAGCCTAGGTCATCGCTATGTCCTGGGGGCTAGAGGTAGTGTCAGATGTTTAGAATGGAGAAACAAAATGCAGTCAACATATGTCTGTTATATATGGGAAGCAGAGTACCTAGCTGAGCTTACTGAAACATTCATCAACACACAGTGGCATTGGTGACAATTGGAAGAAGCTCTTAAGTCTTCAGTGAGAAGTGTTATGACTAAGTATGAACAGAAGAGGATCCTAGCTTTTGAAAACCATGAGGCAAAAACCTCTTCTTAAAGAAACAAAGTCATATCAGCCCTTACCAGACCATGGCTTCTGGAGTATATTAAACCAGAGGCTCACTTGGCTTGGCCAGATACCCAACCTTGTTGGAGAAGTTGGGGGGATGGTTAGTGTATCACTCAGGGTAGCTTATGTTGTGCTCTAGTAACAGAGAACCCCCAAACATCATTGTTTTAATACAAATCCACTGTGAGTCCAGGTGAGTTTCCAGGACAATGGTCTTCCATTAGATGACTCAGGGATCCAGGCAGCAGGAGTTCCACCAGCCAACCTAAAGCTGGAACATGACAGCCTCCTAGATCAGAACAACAAAGGAAGAGCCAGCTGCAGAGTCAGACACTGGGAGTTAAAGGCCTCCGCCTGGAAGGGACACCTTGCACTTTTGCTCATGTTTAATTGAGTAAAACAGGTCATATGGCCGCTCGTAACATCAAGGGACAGGTAAGTGCCCTGTGCCTGGAAGTAGAGGAAAACTGGATACTGGCGAACATTGGTAATGCCTGCTACAGTGGAATTCCCGGGCTCCTCCAGCAAGAGTAGAGAACTGTGCCAGGTGCGGTGCCCGCCTACTTCCCTTTAACCAGTCGTCTGTGATTCCTGCTGCCACACGCAGGAGCTTGTTTCCAGAGGGGGAGGAGACAGGCAATGGAAAAATCAGCTGCTCCCTGGGTTCCACACAGGGATCAGTATTTTCAATAGTACTTTGTGAGTTCAGCCTCAAAGTAAATGGTTAATTCATCTTGTATCAACAGCACTGTGATTCATAATGTAAACTTGGAGGATCCTTGATGTTTTGGGCCCACATTCCTTTTAATTTGGCTCTGCATTCTTTTAAAGCCACAGTGTGCTCACTTAATAGAATGCAGCATGCAAATGCACAAGTTTTTGCCTGGAGGCAATTTAGCCTGGCTGTTTCAATGGATGTCTTCTTTCAAGTGTATATTCTTTCTTAAATTATTTACTGGGTAAACACACTTTGCATTTTCAAAAGGGAGATTAAGACTGCTTGCTGCAGACCTAGTAGAACATAAAGCACCCCCACACCCCAGCCCAGAGTTAGAAGGAAGTTCCTTTGGGCTTCCCCAAAGTTCCTTCTCTGGCTCCCTAGCTGGGACCCACCCACCCCCTTCCTGGCTTATTTTGCTGATTCCCTCCAACCTCTACACTCCCTTCTGCTTTGCCTACAGCAATACCTGCCAGCAGCCGTGTCTGTGACTGTACTCCAGGCTTCCTCACAGATGGGGCCCACCAGGGCCAGCCTGTGTTTCCCTTCCACCCAGGCTGGCTGGGTCCTATCCACAAGGCCCAACAGCTAACTTCTCTAGTCCTTAGAAACACTGTATGTGTCCAATACCTTTGAGGTCCAAAGCCGGGCTGATAGCCTAGCCAGAGCCAAGCTTACTTTCAACTCTGTCCCACCTCTTCTTTTGTCCCACTATACCCTTCATCCCAAAACTCTGCCAGCCTTTGGTTTGAAAGCAAGTGCTCTCTCCTGCCAACTTCCCCCACTGCCAGCATGTGCCTCAGGTCTGTGAGGCCCATTCTTTCCTAGCTTCAAGGAGAAGACCCAATAGCACACTGAGAAGGCACCGAAGTATGAAGTTTATCTTTGGGGATTTATTTCAGCTTTTAACTTCAGCCTCTTCTGTGCAAACTCCCTGAGATTTTCCTGCAAATTAAATGTGCACAGATTTTTTTTCTCCATTCTTCTTTGAAGGGAAAGATTACAATGATGGTGGCTGGGTTCTTTCATTATCATACTTTGGACAGTTCTCTTTCAAGTTCCTGTGTGCCAGCCACTGTGCTGTGTGGTGGGGTCAGAGGTCACACACCAACCCGGGGGTGGACAATTCGGTCTTCCTGAATGTCTGCAACCCAGTAGTGAGGTCAGGCCGTTTGGGGATGGGCTGTGTCCTGCGTGAATTAAGATACAAACTGTTAGGAAAGATCACCCCCTTTGCCTTGGGATGATGCCCAATTAGGAAGACCAGGGAAGAGCTGAGGATTTAGGGATTCCCATGTTTTCATTTTTCTAACCATGCCTCAGATGAAACAAGTAACACCCTCAGTTAATCCTTTATAAATTAGCATCATGGATGCCTTGGGGCCCTCAACCCACCAATAAAATGGTTGTCAGCCAAGAGACACACTACCGTATATTACTTAAGGCAGAATTTTAAAGAGTTTTCATGCTTTTAATCTGTTTCACTGCTGAGTTTCAATTTTGCTGATTTTCTTTGCAAGTCTGAAGCTGTTGACTGTGGTAAATACAGATTGTGACAGTGACTTGGGCAAACAGGATGTGTAGAGACTGTTCTGAAGACTTCTGCCCCTTCCAGAGAAAAGGGGAAAAAATCAATTTGGGTTTTAAATCGAGCCACCAAGTAGCACCGATCAGTGTTTCATAATTAGCCTCACTTTAACAAGCCGTGAAGTCCCATTTTTATTTATTTATTTTGGGGACAGAGAATCTCCCTGCCTCCCGAGCAAATAGGGTCTGTGAAGTCTGAACTAGCTGTCATCGCAGAAGAATTAATGTTGGGGCACAGCCTTTCTAGTGGGGAAGGGGAGAAACAAACGAGACAGATCTTCACTGAGCCTTACGTGATAAATGAGGGCCGGGCAGATCATTCATCTCCTTCGAGGAAAGTGGACACGGGCTAAAGCCGTTTTGCAGAAGACATGCCAGCAAATGCGATCATTTTGTAACCTGTCAGGAAGAGAGGGAGCCAGTCCTTCCCGGGGACTGTGAGGGAGTGGGCTTGCCTCATGTGACCATCTCCAGCCATCCATTTAGGCTTGGGGAGGAAAGGGGTGGGTGAGAGGGAATCTGTCTGAAACCACAAGGATGTCATCATCCTTCCAGGAAAGAAACTCATCCAGAAGCTGAAAAGGCTTTGAACTCCCTGCAAAGATTTCTTTGTGAAGATACAAAGTAGGAGGGTGGGGTCTCTGTTAAATGGGGGGCCTGGTTCATCCCTCCTATCTCCTCCCTGTGGAAGCCCCCCATGCAGTGTTCTGTGTCTAGACGAAGGCAGCAGAAATTTTTCTGCTTGATATTTGGAGGACGGGCGGATGGGGTTTGCTATGGGGTCTTAGCCAGGTGCACAGCCGGCGAGACTGCCAACCCCTGTCTCTATTTCTGTGTGGTCGGTTCTGTGGGGGGAGCATGGGTGAGGCGGTTTGACCCAGGTTCCCTTTGAAAGTCTCAACAAAGCATTCTGGTGTTCGACCTCTTTTCTCAGAATGTGGTAGCAAATTCTGAAACAACTTCATCAGAAGCTCTCCACAGGCATGGTGGAGCATGCGTCCCCACGCGGGTTCTCCAGCGTTCCCGCTTCCCCATCAGCATTTGGCAGAGCCAGAGCTGAGGGGGCTGAAATCCCTAGAGGTGAGGGCCCACCAGCCAGAGCAAAGGAGACACTCGGGTGCTTTGTATTATTGCTCATTTCCATCTCTTTTTGTTATGGAGCAACTGTCATGTTCCCTCCCAGTATAACAGAGCAGTGAGCCCCACTGACAGATGACGGTTTCCCAGCCTGAGCTGTAACTTTGACACTTGCTTCTTAATCCTGTCCTTTTCTTCCTAAATCTCTCTTTTACTTTTCTCCGGGTATTTTTGTACAGGTAAGTACCTTACTGACATATGTTTCTTTGGAGTCTTTTACTTTATCAGGAAAACTGCAAAAAAAAAAACGAGGCTTGTCTCACATTTTATATTAAAAAGGGAAGCTCACTTAGGGCCCTTGATCGCTTAAAGATTACTACATGTACCCCAAGCCTAGAAAGCCATTTGATTCGCTTTAGCTTTGCAGTAAGCATTTCTCCAGGTGTAGTAGGGTGACGATCACTGTGGAGTCGTCATTCATGTTCTCATGGATTATTTGTAGAGCCAAGAAGCTGCATGGGCACATACACACACACACACACACACACACACACACACACCAGAAGGCTGCATGGGTGCACATGCATGCACACACACACACGCGCACATGCACACGCACACACACATGCCCCACACCGGGCTCTCCGCCCCCACCTGTGAAGCCATCTTTTGATTAGCCACCTTGGTCTTGGGTGATCTTTGTCAGAATGTCCTCCATCATTCTGTGTGACTTTTGTTCTGTTTCCTTTGCTCTCTCCTAGAATCATCCAGAACCGCATCCTGGTCGTCATCCTGGCCATCGTCCTGGTCGCCACCATCCTGATGGCCATCACTTTTTCCGTCAGAAGACACTGATGTATCTGCTCTTCCTTGAGGAACAGCAGCAACGGCTTGTTCTGAGTAATTAAGACAAAATGGTCACATGAATCATTCTTTTGCGCTGACAGGCCCTGAATGACCCTCCCTCTCTCTCACCACCGTTCAGCTGAAGTGCAAAGAGTGTAAAAATGTTTTCTGTTCCTGTTTGCATGTGGTTTGGTTTCCTTTTCTAGGTTTGTCTTCGCCCAGATTTGTTTTTTTTTTAGAGAGAAAGGTAATTGTTTATTTGCCTTTTGGTAATTTCACCTACTAACCAAAATAGCCTTGGTGACATCCTTCCTTGCCTGTGGATGTGTCAGGGGCCATGATTTGGGAGAGGGCATGATGAGTCGGTTGCAGAGCCTTCTGATGGACTGTGCTGGTTGTCACATACCTTGTGTCATCCAATTGCCCTTCTGTGATGTCTGAAGATAAAAATGCAAGGAAAAGCAGGGGCCAGAGCCAGTGACCAACTCCAGCAAACCAGCCCCATTTCTGCCCAGGCATAACGAATATAGTCAACCTGCCTGAGGGCTTTCATTGTAAAGGTGGGTATTTAATGTCCCTTGTGCGGGAAATTGACTCAGCACTTTCTCTGTTTTTCTATACATAATTTTTCTTACATGCCAAGAATATTTTTGCTGAGCCTGCCTGATACCTTCTTTTCACAAGTTCAATTGCTGGCTACAGGAAATATTTTCTTACCTTCCAAAAATTCCAGAGTCCCCAGAATTCGCTGACAAAGTGTGCCCGGGCATGGTATTTACTTGTGACCTTCTCCCCCAGACCTGTGTAAGCATCTCTGTGTCCTTTCGGTCTTAGTATTTGCACTGCCAAACGCAGCCCTCCTACATGCAGAAGGTCTGACAGGGTCCTCCCCACACCCATTCCAGGATGTAGAGAGAACGTGAATATTTCAGGAAGAGCAAGGACATGACTCAGTCAGTGTGAAATTTCAAATGTGATTATAAATATGGTAGAATCAGTGCTAGAAGATGAGCCACAAGAAATAAATTTTGTGGAGAATGTTCACTAACCTCCTTTAAAAAAAGAAGGGACTGCAGTGTGTTACAAAAGGACAGCTTAGGTTTTTTACTAACAAACGTTGGCACAGCCTTCCTGAAATCACTGTGTATTCAAACCTCTCACCTGCTTTGTAATTTTCTTTGATTTCTTTTTGTCTAAGGTAACCAGGAATTGCGTTCAAAATGAATTCGCTTATCATCGGCTTAAAGGTGCCGAAGCTGAGGTCACTTTCCCCCTAGTCATAAAGCAAGTGTGTTCTTCTTAAGGCTTCATAGACACTTACAGGGTCTGTGCTATCTTTTGAATACAGTTAGAATCTCTGAATCCCTGAAAAGCAAACCTGTTCCCTTCATTAATAATGCTAACTGCCTGTGCCCACGGGTTGAGATCACTGGGATGCAGCATGGCAAAATCCACCAGAGAAATCATACTTACCGAAACAGGCCAGGGCCTGATGTGTTCAGTTAAATCATTTAGTACTGTGTAAATAAAGCTGCAGCCTTCACTTCTCAGGGATGGTTTGGGATTTTGGCAGAGAGAAGTAGGACCGTGAAGGAGTAAGAAGGCTGGGCTCATTTTCCTATCAGCTTAAGGGATCTAGCTCAGCAAGAATCTTTTAGTCTGATAATGGAAATCTGAACATGCTAAACACATCTAAGAAACCATTAAAAAGCAAGGAAACAACCAACCTCCTTCTCGTTTTGAGACACTAATGTTGGGGAAGTATTATACCAAACTCTCTGGTGGCTTCCTTCGAAACGGTTCATCTAACCTAGAGTGTATAACCAGTTATCCAGCTACACCTCATTCCTCCAGACCCTTCCCAAGGCCACTTAGCAAGCTGGGTTGATCTGATCATCTAAACTTGCTGCCTTCTAAATATTTCACTAAAACCTTGACATATGTTGAAATAGATGAATGAGGAGGGAGCACATTGCTCACCTCCCAATGGCTTTATCTTTCCAGTTCTCTTTTTCAGCTCTTGCCACAGATTTTGCCCCATTTCAGCCTTGAGAGTGGGAAGAATGTGAACAGATTACCCTTGGCCTAACAGCCCCATCAGATCCACCTCGGGAGGGACCCCCTGGACTGGGGTCGTGAGCGCTTTGTAGGCAGCTGGTCCAAGGTCCCCTGAACTCCTGCCTGGCCCTCCCAGGGAGCTCCAAGGGAGACAAATTGCTCTCCCTCCTTCCCTTCCCCACTGGGGAAGGAAGAAAGCCCACAAATTTGAAGCAGGTCATAGATCTGGGAAAGGTTCTAAGAACTTAATATGTAGACTTTGATAGATGAATATTTCTAAAGTTGGGAGCCTTTGTTAAAAATGATGTTGGAGAGGGGACAGGGGATAAGGAGAAAGATGAGGAGGAAGCCCTCACCATGTAAAATTCATAAAGACTAAACAGTTTCCCTGACAGAATAAATAAAGCCGATGCTACCGTGCTCCAGAATCAAAAGCAATTTAATTAAAGTCTCTTAAGTTGTGAAGAGTTTTAAATGTTCCACGTTGAAGGCGAATGCGTGCAAATGCAGTGGGCTTGACGTCAGCCGCCGGGTCTGGGCTGGGAGGCCATTTGCTATTCTGTTTAAGGCAGGCTGGATTGTCTTATTTTGGAACCAGCTTGGTGGGGGGTTTGCTTTGCTACTGCTTCTGAGCCCTGAGCTTCAAAGGCTGAAATTAATGGTGAACAAAATTGTACGGCTCTGGTCGTCCCATGCGGGGCAAGCCCATTGAGGGTTATCATTAAGTAAAGAAATAAAGAGGGGGAAGAAAGCCTGCCTGCTCCAAAAACCTCATCAGATAATGACCTCAGTGATTGGATTTTCATTACCAAACAGTATCCAGAGATTATCTACCCCATAGAAGAAGGGAGGGGGGGATGAAGAAAGAAAGGAAAGCAACTGTCTTTCTCTCCCTCCCTTTCTCCTTTTCTTTCTTTTGCACATCTTTTCTTTAAAACTGTCAGATCATTTCAGTATTTCAAATCCGAGGAAAACAGCCTGCCTGCTGCTGTATTTGAAGTTGTAATGGTGTCAAAAAGTCACGACTGACTGACAGCCGTCAGTCCCAGAGGGGCTCATTAAATCATAAAAACTTGACAAGGAAATAATTGCGCATCGCCAGCAACTTGGCGCCTGTTTAGACGTTTTTATTTTCTTTCATTATTAGTCCCCACCATTACGTTCATTAACAAATTGCATTAAACAACTGTTAAGGGCTAATGATTTGTTTATCGCTTTTTATTATTATTATTATTTAAACATCAGCTGTGTCATGTGGTACCCCAGCAGCCTCTTGCCAACATCTGACTGAATATTTTTCCACTTGGAGCTCTGGGTACTGTTGGAATATGAAATAGATTATTCATTACTCTCCTCTTTGCCACTGATTTGATTTCATGTAGCGTCTTCCACAGAGAAAGATGAAAACTTGTCAAAAATAGGTTATATCTTATTCGAAGGGGCAACAATAGCAGCAGGTACAGGCATGCTTTAATATTTAATTAAGGTGGATGTTAACCCCTTTAAATGACTTTAGCTGTAAGTTCTATTCAAATGCAGAAGAGGAAAATAATTGTTCTTAATTTGCAACCTGTTCAGCAGGCCTTCTTCATGGAGTTAGCTGGAAATTTGGAGCAGAATTTTTAAATAATGAAATTTCCCATTATAAATATTTATAGATATTTGTCTACGTAGCTGGGAATTAACTCCAAGCCATGATTTCCTCAACTCCTTAGTGTGAACTGTTAGCCTAGTGGGGCACTTGGTGCTGGGGAGTGGAGGTGGCTTTCCTGGGAGAAATGTGTATCCATAGCCAAGCCGTTGGTTGATTGTGGCTGGGGCTGGTGTCAAGGGAACAGCTGTGAGTCCCCTGTCTCTGGTCTACTTGCCTCCCCATCGGGCTGAGTGTGTGGTTGCAGGACTGTGGGTGGAGCAAAAGGAACTAGGGACTTCTTAAAGGAACCCTTGTGTATCTGCTGGCTGGTGCAGGGAGGACATGATGGGGGATGTCTGGGGCATCTCTGTGTGGTCGGTGAGCTCATTGCAAACAGTGTCTCCCTCATAGACAACAGGAGCAATGCTTTGCTGGGATTGACCTTCCACCTTTTTTCCAATGATGAAAGGATGAGCTTCACCGTGAGCTGTGAGCTTGAGGAGAAGAAGCTCCATCATCATCACCATCCCAGGTCAGAAGTCAATGGCATTCTCCATGCTGTAACTGCTCGCTGCACCTGGCCACTCTGTTGGATCATAACCATGAAGGCCACCCTAGAGGCCTGGTTCATTGGCATTCCAGGGCTGAGGTGCTCTGGTCAATATCAAGGCACAGGAAGTGCTTTTCTCCTAGCCTGTTTTACTCCCATTAACCCATCCCGAGAGACAGATCCTTTGGGCAGCTACTCCGTGGATGTGAAGGAGAGAGATGATAAGTGCTTCTCGCTCAGACAGCATCTCTCAGCATCACCCACCCAAGCACAGATGGTCCTACAGGAGCCATGGCACATGAGGGGCCAGTCCAGCAAGCATGAGCCAGACAAGGCCTGACCTCAAGCCCCATTGAGCACATGGGTATAGAAACGGCAGACACACCAGGGCCTGGGGATCTCGAGCCTCCATTCCATTCCGCTCCAAATTACCCACATGACAGCCTGCCACCCCTTGGAAACACCTACTGATACGGAGATGCACTAAGGCCAGGTGAGAGATTCTGGAAATATTGCAGTTTTACCCACACCGCCTTTGGAATGGACTCACACCTTAGCAAAAGGCATGCTCCAGGTCATTTTCCCAGAAGGAAGGGGAGCTCTGGCGAGCCATCCCCAGTCTGACTCCCAGAGACACTGGTGAGGGTACTGCCTGCGGCAAGACACCAGCCCTTAAGCTCAACCTCACCCTGCGCTGTAACTCATTAACCTTAAACTAAACCACAGGAAGTATTCTTGTTTATATGGCTTTACTCTGTCTGTAGCCCATCAGGCTCAAATCAGTGGTATCTGCCCGAGGCTGTCCACACACTGGGACTAGTCAGGTGGCTCCTAGACAGGATGTCACCCGTTTTAAAATGGGGCAGGTGACTGTGTGGACAGCTCAGAAAAGTTCTTAAAGCCACAGGCACTGCACCCAAGAAGGGAGATACTGAAGGGTAACCAAAGGCAGCCAGGCACAGGCAGGAAAATGGTGTGTGTGCCTGGAGCCCAGGCTGGATACAGGTTCGGAAATGGGCGATGGAGTCAGTCAGGGGCCTCTCCTGCTATGGACAATGGAAGACACAGCAAATGCTGGGAGAGACTGCCCATGTGCATTGGGACTCCCGGTCAACAACAAGATGAATGTCCCAGAGCCAGCTTATCAGAGTCCAGTAGGGCCAACAAAATGGCAGGGCAGGTGGCCTGGGAGTGCGTGAGGAGGTGAGGAGCCGATGGTGCACAGGTTGCAGGTGGATTTCCCAGCACCAGTGCATAAGAAGTGTGGTCAGCGGGGCTCATGCCAGCGAAGAGTCAAGAGGGAGGGGCAGGCAGGCCCAGTTGGTGCCATCCTGGGTCCATCATTGCCCTCCTTCAAGGAGAGCCAAAGGAGGGGAAAGACAGGGCACCCGTGTCCTGGGACCCCAGCACAGCCCCCGTTCCCATGCCTCATGGGGCTCACGCTGCGGGGAAAACACTTCCTCATCCTGAATCATCTCGTTACTTGTGCTACATAAATAACGAAGGCATCACAGAGGGGGGAAACGCCGAGAAGCTGAGCTCTGGACTGTGATTCTGTGAACTCGTGCACCCCCTCCTTGCCTTCATCCAAACAAGGCCCTTTGGCGTGAATAATAGCTCAGCGGCCCGAAGCCTTATTGATCAGCTGCATACACGCCTCTGCTGAGAGCTGCCTACACTTTTCCTGGGGGCAGGACACGCACCATTCAGTAGAGCCCACCTCCCTCCCCTCCTCCCCCGGCCTCCCTCAGGTGTGCTCAGGAGGGGACAGTACTGGGTTGGAGAGTGGGCAGGGGGGGTGCCCAAGGCCTTTCTCCAGCTCAGTGCAGCTTTGCTGCCTTAACTTTTTTGTTTTTAACTTACTTTACTAGGAAAAGTACCCAAGTTGGAAAGAAATGTTTTTTGCATGATGAGGCCCCACAGAGTTGAGGATAAATACATCCTCAGACTCCAGCTCCTCTCCAGAAGATTCCGCCAAAGACCCAGGTCACAGAGGCACCCTCAGCTGACACTGCAGAGGCCTATTTTATGCCCAGTATGGGGCTAAGCCCCGTGGCACGCTGTACTGCATTTTCCTGTTCATTTTCCCTGTCTTACACCATCAGACGGAGAGCCGAGAATGTGGTTAGAATCTGTTACCTCCCTGAGGGGTGGGGGCTATTGCTGAGTTTGGTGGAGAAGCGTCAGCCATAGGCTGGTGAACCAGCCCTACTCCCGGAGGCTCTGGCCACACTAGCCCCTTCCCTCATCTGCTTGTCTTCTGGACACTAGAAGTGGCCGAGGCCTTAGCCCTCTGAGGGCTGTACAACTGTAAGGTCAGCAAGGCCCCTGCACCATGACACCCTCTGGGCTGGTAGATGCCTTGAAATCCTACCTTTAAAAGTTCGCTCCTCTGGTTTCTGACCTTGAGCCCTGGAAAAATGCAGGCTCATTTTTCCCCACGGCGGCTTCGGTGCTATTAGTCACTGACCCCTCTGGGTGAGTTGACTGACCCTTTCCTAAGAGCAGATTTTGGATGTGGTGAGAGAGACCCACTCCTTGAGGGAGCAGTTAATGGTCTTTGGGAGAAGGGGTACAAGGGAAGGGGGCCATGGTTCCCTGGAACCAGCTTCCTGGAGACTTCTCATGGGATCAGCTGCCTTTTTGGGTAACAGATGGGTTCCCAGGGACACCACCTTGCCCAAGAAGCCCCCGCACACCCTGGCAAGAGCCCACGCCACTTGGGCATACACGGGAGGTCTGAGAACCCATGGGCTCTGCCGAGGAGCACTAGCGGGCTGAGGGTCCTCTGGCTCGCCCCACAGCAGTGCTCTTGCTGAGAAGGGGAGAAAGCAGAAAGGTGGGCGTGGCGTTAGAACAGTCAACCCTGAGGTCCAGCCAATTACTTCCCTCAGCGTGCTGCCCCAGCTATCTCAGCCCTGCCCTGCCGAGGTGAGAGGAGGCCCAGGCCTGCACAGTGTCGCATTTGGGGAAGAGCCGAATGATCCCCTGTACCCTGAGCAGACCTCCCGATGCTGCCCGTCCAGGGGTCTTGGCACAGTGGGGACATTGGGACCCTCAGGGCCTCTCTCTGCTTGATTTCTGTCTCCTCTTCCTCACCCAAGCCCACCCCTCATGAAATTACAAGGAGAAGAGAGCTGCACGGCTTCAATAAGCTCATTATTGCCTCCAATAAGACTTCTGAATAATCAAACTTTTCCCTGTTTGAAGTTTGGGAGGTGTAACCATATTTATTCATCTTTTCAGTAAATATTTATTGACCATCTACTATGTTCCAGGCCCCAGAGATACATGGCAAGAGGGTAGATAAGAAAACAAGACAGTCCCACAGTCCTGGCACTGGAGGTCAGAAGGCCATTCTCATCCCCACTGTCCTGACTCGCTGTCTGATCTCAGGCAAGTCACTTTCCGGGTCTGGAAGCCACACTGTGGCCACGCTGCCCCTGATGCCCCATCTCCATGAACGGCTCAGCAAACCCTCTCCAGCAAGAGTGCTGTGTGCTCCTTCCTCCTTGCAACTTCCATGCCTACATTCGCACAATTACCACTTTGGAGCGTAAGTAGAGTTGACACTTGCCTGCAAGTAAGTCGTCACCAGCCCTGGTCCCGCATCCAGGACAAGCCCAGGAGAGGCAGGGGACAGGAATGAGGGCCATTTAGACCAGGACTGAGGTCTAAGGATTTTTTTTTTTCTGCCTATTAAATAGTAAACGTTTGACTTGTCAGGCCATCGGGAACTCAAAATATCATAAAAGGGAACAAGTTGCCGCCTGGCTAAGAGGTGCCCCACGGGAGTGTGGCTGGGCTTGTGGCGAGGTGAAGTGCTCAGCAATGGTGCAGGAGACACTTTTCAAAGGCTTCACTCCCCTTCTTCTCCTTTCCCCGTCCCCCATGCGGGAAGGGAAAATCGAAGCAGAATCCAGATTTGGGCACGTGGCTGATTTGGGCACCGTCCCCCACCACCACACTCCAGACAGTGGAGAAACTTTGGTTTGGGGACCGGAGGAGGCTCGTGGCCCAACAGAGGCGGCTTCACCTTCCCAGCCTCCAGACTGGCCTCCCTGGCTCCTCTGCAAGAGGAGACAAAACCACAGAGCCAGGGAGAGCAGGATTTTGAAATGAGGAAACGTGGGGACTGTGCCCTCGAGCTCCATGCTGGCCACCTGGACAACAGTTTGGACGGCAAAAGCCAACCAGGCGGACGAGCTCAGGTTCATGGAACCCTCAAGCTGTGCAGGCTTTTAGGGACAGTTTTGGACAACCTGCTCATCTGCAGGTGGGGAAATGGGGCTCAGAGAGTGGATGAGACTTGCTCAAGATGACCCAGCAAATTGGTAGCAGAGCTGGGAGTGGACTCCAGGTCTTCAGCCTCTGGATGAGCTTCTCTCCTTTGCACTAAGAGATGTAACTTCAAGTGGCACCACATTCTGGATGCCATGCCCAGCCACAGGGCCTCTGGTTTCCTTGGCAAAGCAGGCCTTCACAGCATGGGAGCTCATATTCCTCTGTTACGTTTTTTAAACCGTCATGTACAGAAAAACTCAGTTCCATCCCTGTTGGCTATGATCATTTTTTCCCCCACCAATGTCAGCTCTTTGCTCTTTTGAGGAATTGGCAGGGGACACCCTGGGTCTCTCCTAAGCTTAGCTACTAACATCACCTGAGAAAAGCATTTCCGTCCTCAGGTCCACTGCCACTAGCCAGCCCCCTCCACCAAAAGATTCTCAAGAGAAACAAGTAATAATAAAGCCCCCCCACCCCCACACCCCCACTGCTGCTGAGCCCACCGGAAGCCCTGGAAATATCTTGGCTGCTGACACTCAGGGCCTGTTGCTTTAGGCCTGGGGGACGCCCCGGAAATGCTCCTGGGCCCGGGTGGTTGTGGCCGCGGTGCTTCCGCACACCTGGCAGGGAGACCCCAAGAGGCCTTGCTGTTTTCCCAAAGTCTGGCATCTTCCATGCTGCATCAGATCACCGGTACCCAGAGCTCCAGGCCCTGCAGTCCCACCAGCACGACATGGTCTTACGTCAGCCACACCCTTCTCTAGCCTTGGGTTCCTAGTCCAGAAATGGGAAAGCTACACCAGCAAGTATCAGGAAGGTAGGTCTCTGTCAACGTCAGCCATCCATAGCATTGAAAAGGGAACATTCCTGACAAAGCAAGGACCAAAACCTCAGGGTAAGATGGCAGCCCCCTGTGTGTAGAACCTCTTTCTGGAAGACCAGGAGGCTTGGTGTGCTGAGTTCTGGGTAGTCTTGGATGCAGGGCTGGTATCATGGGTGTATGACCAGTCACACTGGGCCCTGTACTCAGAAGAGCCCACATTTGGGGTTTAATGCTCTGCAGTCATTGTCTTGACATTTGTGATAATTTTATTATAATTGTGTTTTGTAAATAAATTCCAAAGGGAAAACGGACCATGAACTGGGGGCTTGAGGCCTCAACTCACACACAGCCCTGCCTCGCACCACCTCCTTGCTTCTAGGGTCTGGTTCTCAGACCCCTGGAACCCCAGTTCCACTTGGCCTTCCCCTCCCCACCTCCACCCAGCCACCACTGCCAATGTGCCTTAAACCCCGTGGGCACAGGCATGGGGACAATCAGGGCGGGGCAAGAAAGTGCATCCCACATCCTCTCAGGGCATGGTGGCTACGCGTGGTGGCAGCATGGACACATTTGGTGGGGGACACAGTGGGGATGAGCCTCTACCCAACCCCAATCCAGGCACCTGGTGTACCTATGCACCCTGGCTCAAAGGGGCGATGCCCCTGAGGGCTATCTGTCTGCTGAGGGTTGGGATGGGGGCCCAGAAGGTGCTGATGCCTATTCAGCCTCCTGGCCCAGGACTGGGACACAACATGTCCATCCAGCCACCAGGAGAAAGGGAACCTGACCAGACTCTAGGGCACATATGCGCCCCAAGTCACAAGTTAGGAGCCAGCTCCGTGCCTGAGGGAATCATCTCTTCCTTCTTCCAACCTTCTTGAGTCTGTCCGTCTTGTCTATCCTGGACAATTCAAAGCACCCTCTTGAGATGAGCCATGAAATACAGTGCATAACTTTGGTGATCACACCAGGGTTAAATATTCTGATATTTGCATTTAAAACTGCCATTGTACAATATAAAAATGAACAGTAAAATTTGCACTTGTAGTTTAAATTTTTGACTTTATTTAGACAGACATTAACTCAGAAATTTAAAACACCATGACAAGCTGAGAGAGAGAGAGAGCCCGGGGAAGGAAGGAAAGAAGCATTTTTCCTTGCTGTTTGAACAAGGGTTCATATTTGGGGTTTGCTCTGGATCTCAGATCATGGAGCCCCTCCTGCCTAGATGAGTGACTTTCCCTCTCGGGTGCCCAGGTCCCCATCAGGAAACCAGGTCATTAACATTGTGCTCACCCCTCCTTTGCTCATGGGCATCATTATGAACATGCACTTGGACAGAATCCATGAAAAAGATTTGGAAACTGGGTGTGGTGCCAATCCTCGGCCTTGGAGCACGGCCCTTCTTTCTAAGAGGGGGTTCAGTCCCCCTCATGTAGGTTTAAACACCATTGACAAGTCAGTTTCTCCAGAGGATATTACGTCCTAGAACTAAAGCTCCAGTTTCAGCTCCCCACCTCCCAACATACTAAGTAGAGGTGCAAGTTCCCAGAGATTTAATTCGGAATCCAAGCAAATTATGAAATGGAAAGATGTCAGCCGGCCCAAGAGCTGAGGCCTAACAGTGTGCAAAGACCAGTCATTGATGTCTGTACTCATCCATTTTATTTTCCAGTGAGGCCCAGAATTTCAGAGCTCGGTACAAAGGTACCAGCACCAAGGACGGGTGCCAACCAGGTTTGGGTTGAGGGATCATCTTGAAAATGTCAACATCCTGATTCCACCTACTCTTCCAGGGGGAAGGCATCTTCATGTCAGACCTGTTTCCAAAGCTACCGGCACGGGGGTTTCAAGTACAGTCTTCAGCCTGCCGTGGCTGACATTTGAGGACTCAACTGTACAGGGGTGGAATGGGTCCAGACTCACATCCTGTCATATTTTATAAAAGTGCTGTTACTTTAAGATAGCATTTATGGAGTGAGTGAATGAGTGAATGTTGGTTTAGATCAAGTTGCCTCAAAGTCCAAATATTAAGTTGCATACTCAATGGTGTCATTTCTGAAGAGATGAATAATTTACATGACCCCTATTTGGCTTCTTCCACAGCTTTTTCCTGAAAGTGGGTGCTCTGTATCATTTTAATGTTTTGGTGTTTTCAGTTTATCTTATTTCACTTCATTTCATTTTGAGTGATGTCTTCTGGCCCCAGCTCAACTTTCTGCAGATAATTCATTAGACCCAAGAGCTGCTCCAGAGTGGGATTAGAACCCGTGTAGTACATAGGTGCTTTAAACCGAGGTCTGCTAATTAATCCCTCTTCTCTGTGTATCTGAGAGTGCGCCCTCCCCGAGGAAATGCAATTTCATGGCCCCTAATGATAGTGCGATTTACATTATCTGGATCACTGAGACTGTGGGTGTCAGGAGCAGTGCTCAGAGCCTGTCTCTAGGATGGGAGAAATCACTCCTAAAACCACAGGGATGAGGGTAGGAGTTAGAATATCTGTTGCGAATTTTCGTTAACATGTGCTGTTTTGTACATCCCCTTCAGGCATTCAATTTCAAGTTCCAATTTCCCCCATTTCCACAATGCTTCCTTTGCTGAAACCTCACGTTTTTTCCTAATATTCACAGGGTTATTTTTTTTGTAAAAAATCTATTTATTTGCTATATTCCACAAAGTAATTTATTTCCAGCATTTATTTTCATTAGATTTCTTGGAAATATGGTTCTACATATTGTTAGTATAAGTAATACATGTCTATTGTTGTTTCCTGAACTAACTTGTATTATTTGATGAGTTAAATAAAATGCCTAGTTCCAAAGTCTGCTATTCCCATCTTTTGCATCTGAATTATTTATCTTACTTCCATTCCCTTTCTAACTGAAGGGGAGTTATAAATCTTCAGTTCAGTGCTTTGTTACAGGTTCTCTACGGTGCATATAGACACTTTTTTTTTTAATTTTGGTATCATTAATACACAATTACTGTCATTTTTTTTTTAATGGTGAAACTTGGAAAAATCATGTTCCAGGTTGCCTCTGAATACAGGTCTTGTTTTTTTTCCTTCTTCTTGAATTGCCCTGAGAGATGGCTTCACTGAGTGATCTCAGACCCGGATGTGTGCTGGTTCCCTCCTTGCTGAGTTGGAATAATCTACTTATCTCCTCACTAAGCCTCAGTTTCCTTGACTGTAAAGTAAGGAAAACATCACGCACCCCGCAGGCTGATAGGAAGATTGAATTAGGTGACCCACGGAAAGCACCACCAGGCGTGTGATAAGCCATCACCACTGCCTTCATTGTGGTTAAATCATCTGCTCTGGAACAACGTGGTAAACAAATGTTATCGGGTAGTGGGCAGTTTTAGGTATTTTTGTTTTGTTTTCTCTAAAGATGCCTCATGATTATGGCCTTAAGACATCTGACAAATGCCTTAGATTAATAAAAGAAGGATTTTATTTCTTCATTCATTAGAAAAAATAATATTTTTTGAAAGTTTTCAGATTAGTTGTTAACACTAAATGTCGGACATGGCACCAGGAATCAGAAAACACCACTGAACCACAAAACAAAGTCTCTGCCTTGCCCAGAGCTCACAGGCTGACAAGGGAGACCCAGCAGTTACCTAGCCATTACCTGCCATAGGAGCTCAGTCACAGACCGACCTGGGGAGGAAGGCAGTCTTGATTGGGTGGACTGCTTTGAGCCTATTCGTTTGAAATAGTGAAAAAAAAAGAAAGCTGTTGATTGAGAATGAATTAATGAATGAATGAGAGACAATTTCTGTCACTCCAAGTGACCCTCCAAAATTTCACCAGGAAGTTCTCAGTTATCATCTGTCCCCCACAAAGGCAGAGGCCCTGCAGATTGTGCGGGTGGGAAGACACGTGGGAGCTGCCCTCCCGCTGGGCTAGAGTTAAGTCATGAAGGGGCACTGAGTACCAGCCAGCCCCGATGGCTGTGGACAGACCGCCCACCTCGGGTAAACTGGTTTTCTTTAGGAGTCTCCTTTTACGCGTCTAACTTGGTCACCAAGACTCTCCCCATCTTTCTGGGGAGCTAACAGCTTCACAGGGCTTGCCTCGTTTGGGTGCCCAGCAGTGAATTTGTACCCACTGAGCTGCCAGCGCTGATATTTCAAAACCTACAGTACACTAAACGTGAAACTTTTGTTCAAATTTCAAGGATTTTGATAGCCCAAGTGAATAGACACTGCCTATTGATTTTTCCCTTACAATGACTCTTGGATAACCTATTTTCTCATTTATTTTTAAAGACGGCTCAAGAGATTTCATAGCAATTCTGCCCAACCTCCTAATATCAAAATCCCTCCTTGACCCTGAAAATTGTAATTCTGCTATAGATCACAGCTGCTGAATATTACCTTTTACTAAGCTGGTTAAATAAAATATGTCCAAATCACTAGATCCCACAAGCCGTGGCCTGCAAGTGTAATGATCCAGGGGCCGAGGTTTCCACCGCTGCATGCCCGCCAGCCCAGCACTCTCGCTGGCCGGCTGACACGAGAGTGTGGGAATCAAGAATATCAGCTCAGGTTTGGAATTTAAGGAGGAAGAGAGAGAAAGGATAGCTCAGCTGCTCTTCAATGATTTTCTTGTAAAATTTTTACAAGGGAGACTTGGGTTGTTTGATGCGTTCTAGACGATGTGATCCCCTCCGAGTCTGTGGCAGAGTGGCTGGGGTTTTCTCCCGAGTGGAAGGGGGACATCCTTGATGCCTTCCACACTGGTAGGTCAGATTACACTCAGGAGGTGGGGAAATACAACACAAGAAACATGAAAAGGGCCACCTGCCCTGGAAGTCTCATTCCGCCACTGATCTGGCAGAAGAGGAGCCGTGCAGCATTTAGGCCAAGGGGGCTTGTCCCCCACGCCAAGCACCGTTGGTCTCTGCATCGGGATCTCACCTGCAGGAAGCACTGAAAGCCCCGCGTTCTCCCAACCAGCCAAGCTGCCCAGGCGCTCCTTTGAGTCAGACTTACTTTTTCTCTTTCTCAGAAGAACGAAGGACAACCCCACCCTAAGTTGGTTCCAGAGGACTTGTGAATATTTCAAAGCCAACGCTGACATTAAAAATCATAACCTCTGGCCTTTAGGTTGTCCTTTTGCCTAACCTGGGAGGCCCAAATATCCAATATGGTAATGTTTCCTGGAGAATCTCCCTTATTACAAATGAACAGAGTCTGAAACAGCTCTGATGCAGCAGAAATGGGGCATCTCCCAGCAGTGGTCATTGGAGCCCGTTGGAAATGGCAGGACACGAGAGGCTCTTTTGGGGGCTGCTCTCCCTGCTGCCCGGGCCCTCCTGTGACCACCCGGCCCCCGCCTCCCCTGCAAGGCTGGCAGCCAGGCTTCAGCAGGTGACAGGTCCTGTGGAAAAGACACAGGAAATCACCGATATCAGCACCGGGTGAGTCAGTCAGTGTGAGCAGGAAATGGTCCACAAAAGTAAAATTAATAAATACCTGCAAGTCTCCCCTCCATCACCTTCCCCCATCAGGAGCTGACAGGTCAAAAGAGCTACCACGTGTTACTGTCCTTTAAGCACACCTTATGCCGGGGATCCAGGGATGACAAGCATGGAGCACAGGTCACTTGCCTTCCCCCTACTTTCCCAGATGACGTTGCTAATTGGTCCTGGCTCTTTCATCCTCAGAATCCTCTTCAGCACTCCCTGCTGCCTCTACTCATCAGTAAGAGTTGATTTGGGGGATGCAATCTATTTACCACCCAGCCCACCACGTTCCCACACCCCACATCCTGTGCACGTCACTTCTCTACCTGGAGGGCAGAAGTAGTAGCCTGCTTCTACTCCCTCAAGCCCCATCAGAGTCCCTATTTCCTCGAAGAGTATTTGGGACCACCCCTCTCCAACCCATCTCTCTGCCCCCTACACCCAGGTAGAGGAATGGATAAGAGGCTAGGAATGTGGAGACATCCAAGCTCTGACGCCAGCTGTGCTCTGACCTACCTAATAACTCTGGAACAATCAACAATCGCTTTCCTTCTTTACACCTCTATTCCCCATGTGTAGATTAATGATGGAGATGCTACGATCCCTAAAGTTCATCTCAATTCCTCCACCTTGTGATACATCCCACTCTTTGGCCCATTTAATATGATCCTTTGTTGTTACTTTCTTTTTCCACCCAGGTGAGCCCCTAGAGGGCCGGAAGCATGTCTGGGGCTGACCTGTATTCCTCCTTGGGGCATCAAAGTGCTGGAGGTAGAGTATTCAGTACCTACTGGCTGTATGTTCAGTTCCTGTGATGTTGATCATCCCTCAAAGAAGGAGAGTCCCTGAAAGAATGCCGTGACACCAAGTTAAGCATTGTTCCAAAGGGACTGATTCCACCTTCTACCCCTCCGAGGGGCTTTTGAGCCACTGCTGGGAGCACCGGACTGTAGCCATTGAGGGGTAAGGGAGATGGTCCAGCATAATGGCCAAGGCTCGGGCACAGGAGCCAGGCTGCTGCCCCATCACTAGCTGTGTGAGCTTTAGCAAGCTAGTCAGCCTCCCTACACCCGAGTTCGATTCCCTGCAAGTTAGGCATGGCAAGAGCACCTTCAGTCAGGGTAGTGGAGCGAGGACTGCGTGAGGGAACCAGGGAACGCACCCAGCTCTGAACCTGGACAGCAGCAGCAACGAATGGGGGCAGTTACCAGAGCTTCTGCAGAGACAACCAGCCTGGGGCTCTGCCCTCCAGGCATCTGGTCTGTTCAGGGGACTGTTACCCACAGAGGCTCGTTCTCTCAGTTCAAGTGCGCTGCCTGCCTGCTCTGTGCCAGCCACCGGGCTGGGAGTAGGAAGGGGAATGAGCAATTCTCGCCCCGAAGGAGGAATTTAGAGCTTCAAGAACAGTAGCCAAATGTCAGACAATGAGGTCCAAATTCTGACTGTGCAAGATGGACATAGAGACACAACCCCTAACCCCCAATCAGCTTGTAATCGGCTCCAGGCAAGGAACCCTCCCTGTGGCAAAGGCAGCCCCTGGTGAAGCAGAGCCCCCTGCTGCGTGGGCAGTACCTGCCCCTGGGGAAGGATGCCAGCCTCTGGGCCATCAGTCTTAGCTCTTGTCACCACCTCTCCATTCTCTTCCATCCTCCCTCTTGATCTTGCCCTCTCTGCTGACAATAAGCTATGGTTGGCATTTAGTGGGTTTAAAACCAGGAGAGCTTCTCTCTCCCTTCAGGCTGGAAGCTCAAGGCCTGGCTCACTGAGGCCTCTCGAAGCTGGGCCCTGGATGAGTGCCAGGAGACCAGCTCCCGAAACCGGAAGGGACCTGCATTGTTGAACCAAAATAGCAAATGTGCAACATGAGTCTCATCGGGCCCTCAGCAGGCTGGCAGCTTCCGGTGGGTGCTCGGCACAGGCCGGCCCGTGGGAGCAGACTGGAGAGGCCCTTGCAGCACTGGAGAGAGTCCTTCCCTGTACATGACTGTTCTGTCCCTTAGCTAGATTAGCTCATCCAACTGAAAATGGACTTGAGCTATCCTTAGCGAAAAAATGGCATGTCTGGGTCAAATAAACCAGGCTCATACACAGGGTCCATGTGCTTCCTGGATGACTTAAATCTTCCCATCTGAAGCTTATTGTCCCTGGATCTCCCAGGACCAAAGAGACCCCCAAACCCAAAAGGACCCCTTTCCCAGGGACGGCAGCCACACTCTTTCCCGTCATGAGGCCGGCACGCAGAGTTCCAGCATGTCCCTTCTCTTCGCAGGTGGCGCCCAGTGGATTACTTATCAACTTCCAGAATGTTTTCATCTCTGAAAGAAATGCGCAAAAAAGCAGTTCTGAAAGAGGAATTACAAGGCTTGTTAGACACGGGCCTTGGGTCAGGGTAGGTGGCCTATCTGGGGGACTTTTGAGGAGACATGCTGGGTTGTTTTTTTTTAAGCCAGCCCTCTCCCCAATAGTCACTCTTAATGAAGCTGTTGTGCAAGCCCCTTGGAGGGCCCAGAAGTTCCAAAGCAGGAACAAGTGTCCCATTACTGTGAACGGCCTTTTATTTTTAAACTAATGCTATATTTGGAAAGCAGTAATCCTGGGGAAATGATACTGGGACTAATGGGGAACATACTATCTTTCATGTGTTTTTTTCATGTTTAAGGTTTCTTTGTTATTATCTGAGTAGCAAGGTTCTGCATACACTCCTGGGCAAAAAAATCAAAATAAGCCTTAAAGCAATAATATTTTAATATGCATCAAATGTCCTCAATGAGATAAAAGTATTATATGGTGTTTTGATATTGGGCTTTAGTTAAAACCTCATTAAAAAAAAAAGAAAATTTCTCAGATGTATTGGGATGGGGGAACAGTGAGGTATTTTTAAATTCAGGTGGAGAAAGAGGTCCAGTTCAGGTCAATTATGCTAATTAAATGTCACAAATGACTGAAATTGCCAGCAAATGGACGTTCTTATTTGTTGCTTTCACTGTTTCCATTGATCAAAAACAGCAGCTAATGACCCTTGAGTCTGCAGGAACTGCAGTTCCACTCTGAATAAACATTGGCGCCTGGATGCCGATCACAACCCTTGGGTGGCAGAAATAAGCTTTCGTCCAGCCCTCATCCGTCCCTGTCCTCTTCGGTGAGATTTCCAACAGCCGAGGCTGCTGGCCACCTCCCTGAAACTCAGATTAACTTGGTCAGTGAGAGCCCAGTCCTGTTCCCAGCCCCAGCTGGGAAGTGCTGAGGGCCCCAAGTTATGAAATGAAACCAAGTCACTGATTTCTTCACCCATGACCACGAACCCGGCCAGAATCACGGCTCCTTCAAACTGAGCGGAAGAGCCATAGAGATCCTTGTTTATATAAAATGAGGAAACTGAGGCTCAGAGAGGAGAAGTGACCTGCCCAAGGGCACACAGCAAGCTAATTGCAGAGCTGAGAATAGAACAGCAATTTCCTCACTTTTGGTCCCATGCCTCACATGCTCTCCTCTCACTATGATAAAAGAGAACTTCAGCTTTTCTCTCCTCCACCCTCGCAGCAAATTCCCCTCAGCTTTCCACTGTAGTTTCATATCAAATGCTGGTTAGGTGACGTCAGCACAAACCAATAAGACCTCAGGTTTGGAATCAGGCCTGGTATGTAGCATGATTTGAATCGTTTCTTACCCTGGTTGCCCTAAAATGGAAGTAAAATTTCAGTTGCAAAATGAAATGCTCTTGACTTTGGATAGATCAGACCTCAAAGGGGTTGAGGGGATCCGTGGTTTCAGCTTGATACAGGGACCCCACCATCCTGGCTTTTTCCTCTGAGTTGGAGTACAAACCATATTCCATGCTGTGGCTCTTAGTCATTGCTGCCTCCCGGTGAATAACGTCTCTGAAAAAGTTTACCGCATGAGGAGTCAAAGAGATCAAGAACCTAGAGGGAGACAGTGGAAGGTTTTAGAGAGGGGCAACTAAGGATGTCACAAATACACCTCTGTCATTCATTTCCTATCCTACTGAGGTGGGCCCCCAAGGGCACAACCCTGTCACCTCCCTGATTTCCAGACATCAGTGAGTGGGACCCACCCTCTACTTCCAAATCAGAGCCACCAGCCAGCTCGGGGAGAGCACCACCCTGAGCCTCAGGAACCCCATGCTCTGCTCCTGGCTCTCTCCCAGCCATGCGACCTTAGCAAGCTGCTTTCCCATCTGGGTCTCAGTCTGCAGATCTGCAAAATGGGAGGACCTGGGCAGGAAGGCTGGAAGTAGAGTGGCTCTCCAGGAACAGTTGCTGATCTTGGGGACACAGGCCAGCAGCTCCGATGAAACCAAGTCCCTAGAGTCATGAAGACAATTCCCAGCCACAGATAACCCGGAAGTCATATTTGGGGGCTTTGCAGGGACTTGGAGGGTTTGGGTTTTGTCTCTGAACCAGAAGGACCAGATCAACCATCTGAATTTGGCTTGTCTCAGGGTCATCATGAAATGAAACCATCTGAAGGCAACTGTGGAGAAAGAGAGACCCTGGGGACGGTGGTGTCATGGGTGCCCAGGCCAGTCCAGGCCTGCACCGAGCTGACGCTGTGCATGTGCGTGCTCTTGGCCTTACGATACCAAGGCTCAAGCCCATGGTAAAGTGCCTGGCCGTGGGCACTGAGCGCTTCTCCCTCCGTGAGTGCTCTCTGGCTATGCTCAGGGCACTGGAGCAGCCCTGCCCTGGGTGAGGGCAGACCCAGAGAGACTGGGCAAAGCCTCCAAAGCCAGAACCCCTCCTTGCCCTGCCCATTCTGCTCCCAGGGAGGCCCTCAGCTGGGCCTGGGTCCTCCCAGGGTCGGAGCTGGAATCCACCCCAGGCATGTGCTGGGGGCAGGGCAGGGGTCGGGGGTTGGTCCCAGGGACCTGGGAGCTGAGCCTTCTGCACAGACAAGCTGAGCAAACACTAGGATGTGGTACCTGCTGGGAAGCAAGTTTGAGTTCCCAAAAAATGAAAAGTCCTGTTAAATTGCACAATGTTCATCTATAAATTTGTAGTGATTACAAGTGATTTAGAAACTGGAAATGATCCCATAGCAGAGATTTTCTTTCCTCAGCTAATTTGTACTTAGTGTGTCCAATACTTTGTTGAAAACACCAGAGACCCCCCCACCTCATAGTAACACATGAATGGAAGGGAGTGGGGGGCAGGGGAGCAACTCTGCCATCCTTCGGACCCTTCCTCAGCCCTGTTGGGTGACAACAGGCTGAAATAAACTCCAAGGCCAGGAAAGAGGGCCCAGGAGGAAGTGGGGGGGGGGCAGGAGGGGTGGCCGAGGGGCAGGCCTCAGCCCTCAGCACTGACTGGGCTTCCACGCCCATGGCTTAGAAGCGGCAGCCCTGGGTGATACCCCACCTCTGCCCCTCAGTAGAGGGGCTGCAGATGGATTGCTTCACCCGCCTGAGCTGCATTTCGTGGACTGTGCCATGGGGATGATGGTAAAATCAACTTTTTGGGACTGTCACCAGTATATGACAGGACCCAGTGACCCACCCAGCCTTGGCATGTGGCCCTCGTTACCTGCTGTGGGAAGCACCCAGGGTCTCCCCTGAGGGCAGCTTGCCCAGTCACTGCCCAGCTCATCCCGAAGAGAGGGGCCACAGGCCAGGCAGCCACCAGTCAGCCTGAGGCTGGCTCTGGCGGTCACCTCTTCCCCCCCTGTCCCCCGTCCCCTGTCCCCACCCCCCATCCCCCGTCCCCAGGTCAGGGAAGGAGCTGGAGCACCGTCTCAGGAATATGAAGAGCGGCCATGGAGGGAGTCAAAAACTCATTCGCTTATTCACTCCCAAGATGTCTGCTGAGCACGAACTATGCACCAGACACTGAGAACACAGCAGAACAGGGCAGGTCACATGCCCCATCGTCCCAGAGCTTTCATTCTGGCTGGGGAGCTGGATAATCCACCAACAACTGAAAGCCCCTATTGGCTTGTATGGTGAGAAGTGCCATGAAGGGGTGATGGGCCCGGACCTTCAGCAGCAGCCGCTTAGGCTAGAGGAGGTGAGGCCTGAGCTGCATCCTCCGGGACGCAAGGACCAGAAAAGGTGTCCCAGGCAGAGGGAGTGGCCGGAGCAAAGGCCCTGAGGCGAGAAGCAGCAGGGTCCCAGAGGATCTGAGCAAGCACCCTCCAGGCTGGCACAGGGCCTAGAGGAGCCCAGGGGGTGGAGGGGCCCCAAATGCAGGCAAGGTTGAGTGTGCGGGCTTGTGCGTCCCCAGTGGAGGTGGGATCTTATTCTACGAGAAAGGTTTAAGCCAAGTTTAATGATGCCATCTGATTTATGTCTTTAAGGATCGCTGGCTGGTGTAGGGGTGGATTGAAGTGGGGACATACCTACGTAGAGTCAGGGGTCAGGCAGGCCCCCCTGCTGAGGGAGCTCAGGCATATTACCTGACTTCCTTGGGCCTCTGTTGCCTCATCTGTGAGATAGGCTGCTGTGTGAATCAAGTGCTGAGAGACTGAAAATACAAACCCACATTGGCCGGACCATGCATAAAAATAAAACTTTGACCCACTACCCCCAGCAACCCTTTGCCTGGAATAACTAACCCAGGAGCCAGCCTGTTGTAGGTCTGACTTGCAGGAAGCCAGGCTGCTGTCTCTAGTAACAATCCAGGAAGCTAAACAAAAACTTCTGTAACAATGGGCCCAAAATGGCCAGGGCTCAATTACTGACAGCTTCCCTAATTTTGTCCCTGCTTCCAACTTAGGACCAATGAGAAAAAGCCAGATATAGCTCCCCTAACCAACCACATAGGACGCCCCGCTTCTAGTTAGCTGCCTCCAGTTTCCCCAGGCTGACAGCCTCCGATCAGGGCTCACATGGTTTCCTTTTCCCTCTATAAGCTATCCCAGCCCTGCCCGCCTTTGAGTCTTCACCAAAACGCAAGTGATGGAGGCTGCCTCCCTTGCTGTAGCGAGCCCTGTGTAAATAGCCTTTGCTTCTTCTCGTTTGGTTGGTTCATTTATTTCCATGGTGTGAATGTTCAAAAAGCTCCTAGCACCTCCGTAGCACTTAATGGGTAAACCTCAGTGAACTTCTGCTGCTCCCTCTCCCCACCCACTGAGAGGTTCCCCTCACCCCCTACAGCTGCGCCACTGCCTACCCGGGAGTGTCAGAGCCCCGAGCGGCCAGGCAGGCCAGGCACACAAGAATTAGCAGGTTCTCAGAACATCTGCCTGGAGGGCCAAGTGAGCCTGAGATGGTTTTATATTTCCTGTGTGTGTGTGTGTGTGTGTGTGTGTGTGTGTGTGTGTGTGTGTGTGGCAGGAAGGGGGCACTGAGACAGGGTATATTTTGGGGAAAGAGCCTAGGACAGTGGGAAGAGACTGGGTTTTGCCTGGGTTCAAATCTTAGCCTTTTGCTGTCTGTGTGGCTTCGGCGCCAGTCATTGGCTTTGTTAAGTGGAGATTAAATGAGCTAATTTGGGTTAGATGCTTAGTGGCACCTGGGAAATGTGCTGTCGACAGAAGCTGACAGCCGGCAGCGGTGGCGACAGTGGGAATGTGTGGCCCACCAAACTAGCAACCAAATGAGTTGCCAACGGTTCAGAAAACTGTCTAGAGGACCCTTGTAAAGGCACAGCCCCGTGAGCTGACTGGCCCCTCAGTGGGCCGTCTTGATCTCAGGGGAAAAGAAAGACGAACTGAGAGGACCCCTGGGACCCAAGGCCATGACCCCCTCCCACCTGGGCCCCCACCTCCAGGGAAGCAAGGGTCATTTTTCTAAGGGCTGACAAGGGGATGACATTCCACCATAAGGTATGGCTCACAAAAGTGTTAATGCAGCATCCATTTAAGAGGGCTAGACAGGATGTTCTGGAAAATAACCCAATTGTTATTCATTCACACAGAGGAGGGAATGAGAAAGACTTGGTCTTTATATTTTAATATATATTAATAGGAGGCAAAGCCCTAAGTCCAGAGAATCTCCATTAATAAGAGTTTTCAGGCATTTGGGTAAAAAGAAGTGATACCAGATTGAAAGAAGAGAAGCCTCTGAAGCCACACCACCAAGATGGAACCTGCAGTGGGCATTGGTCATGGGGCTGCCCCACTACAGAGCCCAGCAGAGGACCCTCTAGATGCCAGAAGTCAGGGTACAGTGGGCATCTGGCCTCTCCAGATGCCCCCAAGCAGGCAGTGAATCTGGAGCAGGCAAGGTTTCAACACAGAAAGGCGGTGAAGAATTCATTCTGAGAGTGCCCATGGCAGCCACAGCACATTCAGAGGCAGCTGCATCGGAAGGAGGTACAGCATCCCAGGGTCCTGCCAGCAGTGGGCGCTCAAGCACCCGGGGTTTGGCAGCATCCTGGGGGCTTTAGCATCCACTCTGTAGGGCAGAGTTTCCCAGTCAAGTTCTCCTGACTTCCTGGTTATTCTGTGCTTCCCCCAAAAAGTTCTTTCTTGGCTAACCCAGTGGCTTGCCTCTAGGAATCTGATCCAAGGCAGCTCGCAGCCCCAAGGTAAATGGAAGCAAGAGGATGATTACAACAGGACAGCAACACAGTCAGTTCTGATTCCATGATGTGATTCCCAACAAGCAGATACAGAGAGGATTTCTTGAAGATGAGTTGCCTCTTAACAGACAGAAGTGTAGTAGGGTTTCCATGGTAGGGTTAGGATTAGAGCAATACGGCTTTCATGTTCTTGTGGGGTCATGAGACCTGCCCCACACTGCTTTCCTCTCCCGCAGGAAGAGTAGGAAACCCATCCAGTCCCTCCACCTACCTTGGCTTGCCTTTACAGCCAGGCAGTTCCTACCTCACATCCAAGTAGCCAGCCTCGTATGGGATACGTTTCAAGCTGCCTGTGCCTTACTTGTAAACTCCTAAGAATCCCCTCGTTTGAGAATCTGGGGGCCAAGGACGAGAACTGGTCCAGGTCAGAAGGCCCGGATTCCAGCCCCAGCTTTGGGACAAACTCGCTATAACTCTCAGCCTCAGCTTTTCCCATCAGTAAATGAAAAGAACCCATGTGTTTCTGTTCAAAGGTCCTTCTGGTTCCAAATTCTATGATGTCATTCTGATTCTTTGCAACTGTCCCTCCCATTGCTTCCTTTCCTGCATTCTGTGTAGGTGAACCACCGAAATAACAGAAAACAGAAAGGTTAAATTCAACAAGAATTTGTCTTTCTTATTTAGCAAGGTGGGGAATGTCTATCTTGCTGCCAAGTTCTGTTCCCTGCCCTCAAAGTGTTAGTGTTATTGTAGCCTTCAGGGATTTTGTCAGGAAAACAGAAACCACTCTAGGTATTACAAATAGGTAGGGTTCCAATACGGGAACTGGAAACTTGCACAATTGCTAGAAGGGCTGGAGGAGCAAAGGTCAGACCAGCAGCTGCTAGAGGCAGGTAATTCACAGGAGCTCACCTGGAAGCCGCAAAGGATCCAGGCTCCTAGCAGTCGCTGCCACCACCAGCCTCAGCAGCCTGAGGCACCAGAGCCTGTGATTCTCAAGGGCCCAAGTTTTGCCTAAACATCTAGCTGCAGCTACTGTCAGAGAATCATAACTGTACCCCTTCTCCTCCACCTCCCAATTTTTGTAGGACTGCCTCTCATTGGTGGATTCTAACTTGGAACTTGTTCAGAGAAAGGGATCTTGAGAAATGCAGTACCAGGCTTCTCCTTTGAGGTGCAGGCTGTGAAAGTATGTGGCCATGGTGCCAGAGAAAAGAGACAATGAGTTTGCTTTCACAGCCGTAAACCAGAAAAAGCAAAAAGATGCCATCCCAAGGACCCACTCTTGATTAATTGGTGATGGCTGTCTGGAGTGCTGTGTTGAAAATAACTTTGAGGTTGCATCTAGGCTCAGTAGAAAAGGGTGCTGTGATTGATTAGCAATGCCTGTCATGGTTGTGGAATGGGAGTGGGGAATTGTGTGCAATAAATTTGCAATGGTGCTCTAAACTAATGATGCGAAGGCTTTCTAAAGTCACTGCCATTTGTATTGGTTCCTTGAAACACTTAGTAAAATGTATAATCTGTAGTCATCCATGTGTGGACTTAAACTCATAAGCTTTGAGCTCAAGAGGGACACTGGAATTGTAGCAGGGGAGGACGTGGGGAACCTGTGGGGTCTCCAGCCTCCTGGAATCATGCTCTGCACAATTCACACAGTCACAATCCTCAAGGTCATCTCATGGTCCATTCTTTCACCACCTCTCCACTGTCCCCTGCCTCTAACCTCAGAAACTTCATTTCCAAGTTTCTAGGTCTGCTTCTGCTATCATGTCTTCTTGGAGAAACCTCCAACACTTCTCCAATGAATCGCTGCCCCTCTCTGAACCTCAGTCTCCTCATCAGGAGTTGGGTTAGATCTGTAGTTTGCAGACATTGTGTTGAGGAGCCTGGAATGTTCAAGAGGAGGAAGACTAGGGGAATGCCAAGCCATGGACATCTGAGAGGCAACACTTGTATTGGTTTTGGATCTGTGCTATTGCTTACAATGTTCCTTGGGAAAAAGGCAGCCAGGGAGGGGAGGTCCTGCTGTTTAAGATATAGATAGATAGACAGTAAGAAAGAGAGAGATGACAGATAGATATAACCAGAGAGATAGAGAGATAGATGATAAAGACAGAGGTGATAGAGATGATAGGTAGAGATAGATGATAGAGAGACATGATAGATAGATGATACAGATAGATGATGATAGATGCTGTATGACAGAGATGATGATAGATAGCTAAAGATAGATGACTGACAGATAGATAGATACATAGATGGATAGATACATAGATAGATACATAGATAAAAGGTTTGACAAACCCTCTAGGGTCACTTCCAAATGTAACATTCTCTGGTACTGCTTAGTTTGTCTACCCCTGCGAACACCAGCCCTTTCTCTCTCTCTACCTCCTTTCCTCATTTCCTTTTCCATTTCCTCTCTTCCAAAGATGTGAATTACAAAGGCTCTATCTTAAATTGCACACTTGGGTTGAAGTCAAGAACCAAACTTGAAGCCTGGTTCTTGTCATTATGAGATGCTATGAGGTCATGTAAAGGAGAGGGGGAAAATAAAATCAATATGTACCTTTCCCCATTTTCCAAACATCTGGTGTGTTTTTGTTTTTGTTTTTAACTGAAAAATACATTGGACCATAGAAAATTTAGAACTTGACATCCAGGAGTGAAGAGGCACTCCGGCTTTCCCTTTGCCATACTGTGCAGCGCAAAATTTTGAGAAGTAGGAACATGCTGCTTTGAGTTTCACTGTTTTTAATGACACCACAATGACTATATGGTTTTATTGTTGTTTTTTTTAAGGCGGGAGGAACCATTCAAATAGGTTTTTCTGCTCAAAATGTACTTTGGAGTTCCATCTTGGGGAATAAGGATATTTTTTGTTCCTCTTCCCACTGCAATTTCACTAATACTAGCTCTAGAAGAGTCTGAGTCAGCCAAAAAAAATATGTCCATTCAGGAAAATGACAAGTTCATTTTCATTATTCCTTCTGGAGGGAAAGGGGCAGATTCAAGGAGAGCCCTAGGGGGCTGTGCTTGAGGAATGGCGAGTAGAGCCTTCTATTCTGCTCCTGCTCTGTGGGGTCCTCCCGGGCCATAGGGTTTAGCTCCAGGAAGAAGTGGCTGGAACCGCACCCACTCCGGGGCAGCCCCTGCCTGGTGGAAGTCCAGGCACCCATGGGGTCAAAACCAACATAATACATGACACTCGACTGAAGCGCTTCTGTCCTGGTTCCCCTCAGAGGCCCTACTGGGCCTGAGTGTGTGCACACTTTGCCTGCCGGCTGGCTGGAGCCCACTGCCTCCCACTGGCTGGTGGAGATTGGCATAGGTAGCGGGAGAGGGCAGGGCTTGTGGTCAGCAAAAACCAACTGCCTCGCCTGTTCTCTGGGCCCCAGATGTCCCTGCTAAAAAGAGAGGCTGCCTGAACTTCACCAGTGCCTGGCCTAAGGATGGGGTACATATACACAGTGGAATATTATTTAGCCATAAAAAGAAAAGAAATCCTGCCATTTGCAACATGGATGGAGCTGGAGGGTATTATGTTCAGTGAAATAAGCCACAGAGAATGACAAGTACCATATGACTTCACTTATTTGTGGAATATACAAACAAAGCAAAACAGAAGGAACAAAACAACAGTAGATTCATAGACACTGAGAAGTGACTGGTGGTTACCACGGGGGAAGGGTTGGGGTGGGTGGGTGGGGAGAATGAGGGGGAAGAAGGGGCACGAAAATTCTTAAACATAATATTAGTTGGTCATGGGGTTAGCAGTATGGAGAATATAGCCAGTGATTCTGTAACATCTTCCTATGTTGACAGATAGCAACCACAATAGAGGAGGTAAGGATTTAATAATATTGGTAATGGTTGAATGACTGTTTTGTACATCTGAAATGAATATAAGATTATATATCAACAATACTTCAATAAAAAATTTTAAAAATAGAAATATAAAAAACAAATATATAAAAATATATATAAATATGAAATAAATAAATATATATATAAGAATTAACATGTATTTTATCACCCCTTCCCCCTTCTGAGAGCTCCTGGATTGCAGAGCTCTTGGTCCAGGACACAGAGGGCCTGGGTGTGGGGCCAGAGGAAGTGCCTCAGCTGTGGAGCAATTGAGCTTGAAATGTGCCTAGTGTCACTGAAGAGCCAAAATTTTCATTTAAATTTAAATAGCCACATAGGGTAGTGGCCACCATATTGAATGATGCAGTACTACAAAATCTCATTTGGAAAGGACTCCAGATAGCCTTTGATTCAGGAAGTCTCACCCAGTGGCATATCTTCCTGGGCTCTCTGGAAGTACAGTTTGCAAAAGCCTAAGCCTTATAATTTTACATTTGAAAAACAAAAATAAATTTGCAGTTTTGCCTAATACAGACCTTCAGGAAGGTTAGTTTTGTATTTATCAAAAGGTATTGGAACTTTGCCATATGGTCCTGCAGTCTGAGTTCTCATAGTCACACTGATTTCTCTGCGGTGGCCTGCTCTCATCCCAACAGACCAGTGGGAACTGTTAAATAATAAGGTTCTGCATATAAGGCCCACCTCGGACATACTGTGGGTTCAGTTCCAGACCACTGTTAATAAAGCAAATATCGCAATAAAGTCAGTCAAATGAATTATTTGGTTTCCCAGTGCACATAAAAGTCATATTTACCCTATGCTAGAGTCTATTAAATGTGCCATAGCATTATGTCTAAAACACAATGTACATACCTTAATTTTGAGATATTTTATTTCTAAAAAATGCTAAGCATCATCTGAACTTTCAGTGAGTCATGATTGTTGATCACAGATCATCGTTAACAAATGTAACCGTACTAAGAAAGTTTGAAATATTGAGAGAATTAGTAGAGACACAAAGTGAGCAAATGCTGCTGGAAAAATGAGCTGATAGACTTTCAGGATGCAGAGCTGCCACAACTTTCAATTTGCAAAAGCAGCCCAGCAAAGTACAGGAAATAAGGTGTGCCTGTGTGACCCTAGTTTCCTCATGTCCCAGGGGCCTTGGGTATATGGAAATACATGGCAGACGTTAATGGCCCTTGTTCTGAGTCCCCATCCAGTATTGGTCCTGCATTTTAGAGCCGCACCCCCAGTCTTCTAGTTTCCCACAGGTTCTGGGTGGTTCACAACCTTCTCTGGTGTCCTTCTTGGCCTTTTTAAGGTTGGCACAAACATCCCACTTTTATGTCACCGTGGTGGACAGAATAATGGCCTCTACAAATACCTATACCCAATTCCCCAAAACCTGTGAATGTTACCGTTTATGGTAAAAGGGATTCTGCAAGTGTGAATAAATTGAAGTTCTTGAGGAAGGGAGATTATGCTGGATTATCCGAGTCCTTCTAAGGGGGAGCCAGGAGGAGCAGAGACCATCGTAGGGGATGCAGGGGGCCTTTAGAAGCCAAAAGGGGCGAGGGAACACAGCGCTGCCAATGCCTTGATTCAGATGTCTGACCTCCAGAACCCTAAGGGAATGAATCTGTGCTGTATTAAGCCACTAACTTTGTGGCTGTTTGTCGTGGCAACAATAGGAAACTAATACAGCTTCCATTCTGGGGCAGCTGCTGCTGTCAACAGGATCCACAGAATTGAGAGAATGGATGGCAGTGACCTATTTCCCCCAGATCTACTTTGCTGCTTCTGTTTTCTGCAGCTAAAGGGTCTCTCCTCCCTCAGGCAGGTTTTTGCCTTTTGTATGGATCCCCCTTGGGTAGTTGGAGCAGCCTCTCTCTCCCTTGGTGCTCAGGAGAGCTGACCATCACCTCTGATTTTGCTTTGCCTGTCTCCTAAGAGGCCTCAGGCTACTGAAGCAGACCATATTTCCTAGAGTTTTTCTTAAGCTTTTAACCCCTACCTTCACCATTCTCTTCTCATCTCTTGCATCCATTCTCCCAAAAGTCCAACAAGGAAAGACAGAAATTCAGGCAAGAATGGGAATCAAACTCCTATTTCCAGTCAGGATGAAGGAGCAAGGAGGGCCTCTTTCTGGAGCCTAGGACAAGAAAAGTCACTGACCCACTGCACCTATCCCTGTCCTTATAATGTACCTTATTTTATATTGCAGACCGCAAAGGCTGCATTCTATAGGTAGCTCCTACTTGCTGCCAAGAAAGACCAGTCCCAGGCCCCGTCTCAGGGTCCTCAGGGAGCATTCTCTCCCAGTTCTGAGAATCTTCCTCACTAGCACTACATTCACTATCACCAGGCCAGGAGCCACACCCTAAAGGGCTAACTTAGCTATCCTCTCATACAAACCGCAGGTTTTATGTATACTCATTTAATCATTCTCCCACTGAACATTCCCCTACAATTTCCTGGGTGCCAGACACTGTGTCTCGTGGCTGGCAAAACACACCTCCCAGCTGAGACATCGGAAGCTTTGTGCAGAGCAGCCATCTCGGAAGTTCAGAAGCCCCGCAGAGGAGAAGAACCACCCAGCTAATCCCAGGCCAAAGTGCTGACCAGAAGAAAATGAGCTGTTGTTTCTTATCAAGTAAGTTTTCGGGTAGTTTTACATAACAATAGATAATTGAAACATTCACAGACCCAGCCTCCGTGTAAGAATGGAGGGCTTGTCTCTTTCAGCAGGTTCTTCCTGGCTCCTCGGCCCAACTCTCACAATCCCTTGTCTGTCAGCTGCCGGTGGTTCTGTAACGAGCAACGGGCGCTGTGAGCACCTGCCTAACCAGTTTTTTGTATGGCCAGGTGTAATTAAATTATCAACCATTTGTGAGCCCTAGACAAGGGGTGCCATTGACCTTCAGCCTCCTCCTTCGATGAGGAGCCCTTGGGGCTGGAACTATTAGGCTGGGCACAGATGTCCCTGCGGCGATCCCAGACACAGAGCCCAGCCTCATGCTGTCACTTACAGGAGATGCCTCCATGACGTGGTTGCCATGATGACAGTCACTCATTCCCAAAACGTGCAGGCCAAAGGAAGTTTCATGCCCTTGATGCTCCCAGGACCAGAAGACCTCCACGTTGCAAAGTGTGGGTGAGGCAGGGGCAAGCAGAAAGAATGGATGCCTCCATTTTCTCAGATTCCTCTCACATGAAAATTGGCATCTCATTGAGGGCAGAGACCAAATGCATTTGTCTCGGATGGACAGTGTATAGGAAGTCAAAATTTACACCAGCCAATTGTATGACTACAGATGGGCACCGCAAGCTGTCTCAAGGCAGGAATCTATTCAGGAATGGATCCCATGAGGGTGCTGTGTAGATCGAGTAGGCAGCGACTGCCTGGCAGGGAAGGAGGACAGACATTGTATGGTCCTCAAAAGCTGCTCCTCCCCATATCACACCGGTTGGTGTACGGAGCTGGTCGCAAACTTGGCAAATTTGCACAAGAACCAAAGAACCTCCTGGAAAGGAAAAAGGTCTTCCCTTTGGAAGACCACCATTTCTTAGATCTCTGATGTATCTAGAAGGTCCCAGGTAAATTAATAGGCAGGAAGAACAGGAAAACATGCCCAAGCCCTGGAAAAGTCAATGTGAAAGAAGAGGGAGTTTGGGAGTTTGGGCAAACAATGCTGATCAGATCCTGGAGAAAGGGGAGGCTTCCAACATACAGAGGGTGTCATGAGAAATAATGGAGAAACAAAAGAAATGTGACCATGTTCTCTACAAACTGGAGAATTCAATCACAGCAGTTATGGGCAATCATACATTTACTGTGGATAAGGTCACTTGGACTACTATTTATTCAATAAACAATCAATTATTCAACTCAGTAAACATCTATTTAAGAGTTGGTCATCACAACCACGAAAGCAAATCAGAGAAGCTGAAAAATGATTACGATGCCATGTGATAAGCGCAGAAACAGAAGTATATACAGAGTCCAGAGACTGCTTTGGGGAGAAAGGGAGGGACAACTTTGGGGGGCATCCAAGAAGGCTCCCAGGAGGTGGTGACCAAGGAAGGATAAATGGAGTTCTCTAGTCATGGCAAAGAGTGGGTTTTGAAGGGTAAATGGAGTTCTCTAGTCATGGCAAAGAGTGGGAATTCATCTCTAATGGTGAATCTTCAGTGGCAGTCCATGGTTTGTGGGTGGGTCTACCTGGCTTAGGGATAAAGGAACAAAGCCAGAGTTCCACTTTGAATTTCCAACCAACAGTCATGTTGACTGGATGGTAGGTAGAGATGAGCTTCTGGTCTCATCATCAACTTTGGAGATAACATCCACTGGGGCCATGGCATGAAACAGCCTTAGAAGGAGCAAATGCTAGAGGGCCAGTCCCAATGGTTGTAGTTTCCTCTGAGTCTTTATACGTAGAAGGAATCAAAGAAGAACAAATAGAAAACAGCACGTCCAAAGCTGTTCATCAGCAACTGGCAAGACTTCAAGTGGTGGTCGTGCTGGCTGGAAGCCCCTGCACCTGCCAGGGAAGTTTCTACATTGTCTTCACACCTCAGCCTTCATCCCTCCATGTGGCTCTCTCTGCCCAAGTCCTGTGGCAGCATTTTCAGTTCTGAGACCCCATATGTGGAGATGGTCCCTCTAGGAAGCTGGTGTCCATGGTGACCCCTTTCCTTACTCAGTAGCATGAAGTAGACTGAAGCCTCCAGGACATTGACCAACACAGGTCTTGAATGGTGACTCAAGCCTCCTCCTCTACAGCTGGTCCTACCTTCGAAAACCGTCTTTTGACTGTGGAGAGCTCTGTCTGGGCATCCATTGGAGGGGGTAGCCCTAAAGTAGATAGAACCCCTTTGAAGAGAGCAGACTTTATTCTTGTCACTTTAAATTAACTTTAGCTAAGAGGGACTGACAGCAACATGATGTCAGGTGAACTATATTTGACTGATACTCTGCCAAATAGTGCATGGGGTTGTGATCCGCAACTTTCCCATCTGCTGCTCCAGTCTGAGCTGCTGAATGCACAATGGCCTAATTACCATATATTGTTCTGATTTCCCACTCTCAGATCAGAGCCCGAGAATGTGAAATGTGTCCACAGAAGAAGGAAACCCTGGTGGGGTGGGTGCAAGGGCGAGGGCATCCCTCAGTTCTTCCCTTGGGGAGAGCGGCAAAGAGAGATGGGCTGCCCTGGAAGGCATCCCAGCCTTTGCCTGGAAGGTGCCTATACTGGAAACAAAAGAGGAAGGTGGAGAATCAGGAGTAAGGAGCGAGATTAAGATCACACAAACCTGCAGCCCTTAGAAACTGGCTTAATCCGTTATATAAAGAGTTGGGAGGGTTTTTCTCTCTGTGAATATAATACCTTGCACATCTGATCAGCTTTTTTCCCAGAACATTTCAAAGCTCTCTGCAAATACAGCAGAGTCTCCCTAGATTAGATCATAGCCTATTATTACCTGGCTTTGGAGACACCCAGGTCAGTGGGTCACCTGGGGCCCTCTGAAATAAGACAATTCCCTACAACAAAAAGCCTGGTGGGATGTGGTTTGTCTAACTAGTGGTTTTCAAACTGTGTGAGTCATGGGACCCTTAAAAAAAACAGCTAAACTCCTAATTCAGAACAAAGTGGAGCTATTCTGGTTAAAGCAGAGAGATGCAGGAGGACAAAAAAATGTGCCCACTTCACACCCCCAGCCCCAAAACTCCCAGGACCACAACTGCCCACCACAGTTTGAACACAGTTCTGGAGGTCAGTCCTGTCCCCAGCTCCCAAGCAGAGGGAGGTTTTCTGTAAAGCTAATAGGACTTAAGTCTCTTCCAGGTACCTTTCAAGGCTTGGTACCTAATTTTATTTCTATCATTTCATGTTGTTTTTATAATGAGGGATCCCCAAGTGATATGTTTCATGTAAAACCAGCTACATAATTTGCATAGCCAAGTGCAAAATAAAAATTGGGGCCTTTTGTTCAAAATGGATGAAAAACTTCAAGATGGTGACAGTAGACCGTTACTGCTTACGTGGCACACCGTGATGGATCTGCCCTTTCCTCCAACTTTGCAAAGAAATGCCAATAGGTTCAAATGAAGTTCCACTTCCCTGGAGCATTTTCTTCCATTCTAATGAGCCAGGCTAGTCAAACTTGCAGCCAAGTGTGAGGCCACTCCCAGATGCGTGCCTCCTTGCGCTCTGGCTTCCATGTGGGAGAGTGGCCTTCAGACAAACGACTGCATCTGCAAACAGAAACCACAGCAGATCAACAATCTGCTTTATAACTGGGTGCTGGGCCTGAAGCAGCACTTGGGGAAAGCTGTGGATCGATCCTTAAACCCCCAGAGTGTGGACAGAATCCTTCCAGGGTGCTTCTCAAGGGCCTGGGCCTCATAGACTCCTTGTCTAAGTTCCCCATGATACGGCCATGGTATTATTGAAAATGTGTCTGTGGAACAAACACATCCTCAGTTCCAATGAGATGAAGTGCCTGCGGTTCTCTGACCATGAGGTGTCACCATCAGTGACAAATCTTTGTCATTTCTTCCCCTGTCCAGAAGTTCTTCTCCCCTTCATTAATCCACGTCATACCTACATGCCAAGCCCCTGCTGATGTGTTCCCTTCAGGTGGCCCTGACTTCCAGATGAAATAGGCAGCCCTCATTGGGAAGTAAGGAGTACAGTTCCTGGGATGCCTGGGTTGAGGCTGGACAGCTGGTTAGTGAGCGTAGAATCACTGCAGGCAGATTCTATGCAAGAAACAGGAGCCACCCAAGTACTGAAATCAGAGGGGTTTGAAGGCAAGAATTGGTTTTGTAGGAGACAGGAGAGCTGAGAAGCCAAACAGGGTCACTGAGACAGCCTAGTGACCAACAGCATAGAAAGCCACCAGTATCAGCAGCAGGAGGGGCACAGGGAGAAGTGGGGGCCCAGAGCGAGCCAGGGAACCCGGGCACAGCTCCATCCACAGGGGTCTGCCCAGAAGAGCTGGAGCCAGGAAGGGAACAGAAGTTCTCTGTGGCCCTTTCTTACATCATCCCCTCTCCCTCCAGTGCCACCCACTGGCCTAATCCAGCAGGAAGCCTGAGAGATGAAGCCTTGGGGGGCCAGCCCCTTTGGAGGCAGAGCAGAGCAGAAACAGGTCACAGTATGGAGAGGACCCAGGACTGCATACAGGGATATTGTGGAAGTGATGCTCCAGAGAAGCCGGAGAGAGGCATCTGAACTTGATAACCTTTGGGAACCTGTCCAGCCCTGAGGAGGGCACTTAATAGCAACACTTCACTTTCTCCAACAATTCATGTGATAATGACCTTAGAAATAAGGTTTTTCATGCTTCGTAAAATTACAGTGGGAAATGTTTCCATTGGATGTTTAATGTTCCACCAGGTTAATTTCTTTTTATAACTTAAGAAAAATGTTGTATTTTCTGACTTGCAGATTCACTTCCTTTTAGGAGATGATGAAAATTATATGATCCATCAGGTTTCCCTTTTTGCCTTAGCTACCAGGAAGCTCTGCACTAAACTTCAAACTTCCCAAATACAGGTTTATAACTATATATCCTCCTTTTCTACATTTCTTTAAATCCCCAGTTTCTAGTTGAACATTCTCATTGATTAAATGTTTTCTAATATGAAATACCTCAAATACTTTGAAGTAGCAGATAAATTATACCTTTTTATATTTATAAAAAGAATTTATGTTCTTTTTAATTTAAGATGATCCCGACAGTTCCTACCTCTCTAATTCTTCCTTATGTTTTGGTCCCTGCCTGTTCCCCTTCCCCGACAAAACTTCCTAGTGATTTGTCATTTTCCCACGTTGAGAAAGCCACAGGCCCTTCCCACTTCTCCATGGCACTCTCTAACTCCTAAATTGTCACTGTACCTCTTTCACTTCCCCTTGAACTGCCCTCTGTGGAGATTTCCTCTCCAGCAGGGCATGAACCCTTCCCAAGCAGTGCCAGCATCACGGGGCCCATTAAAGAGGAAGCCGAAAGCTTGGACAGAGAAGTGAAGGCTGCTGGAGGTGGAGGGCCAGCATGTGGGCAGGAGCGGCAGCCCATGGGCTTTGGGTCACTGACCTGGTATGAATCCAGCTCTGCCACTCACTTGCTGAAAACAGTGGTTGTCTGCTGTACCTCCCAGCTTCTCCGTGCAGTCTCCCTTCCCCTGCTTTTGGGAACAGCACCCCAATTTTTCACTAAGGATTACTCTTCTCCCACTGCAGCCAGTCTGCGTGAACCTGACTTGCAAAGTGCCATGTCCTTCCTGCACAAGGGATGGTCAGGTGACCTGGCCAAGCTTGGAAGACTCTCTCTTCCAAGAGAGCAAACTTGGAGTGGAGGGACACGTTGGAGCTCATTTATCTTGCCTACAATCCCTGGAGATGGTCTATCAGCTCCTACCACCTCCAGCCCCAAAGTGGACCCCATCCTTGTCCTTGCATGGCCTGTATGCCCAGTTTTTCCTTGGGTTTTTAAGAATGAGTCTCTGTTGCTGCAACCATCAGACTCCAAGTGAAGCAGGACTTGATCCTGGGCAAGTCACATGACCTCTCTGGGCCCTAGGTTCTGCATCGGTATATGTCCTGGGGTGAGGGGTGATGGGTTTAGTCCATTATAGGAGTCTCACAAATATTTCATCCCTCCTTCCCTGCCCTGTGAAATAAGTGACCTGCAAAAAGTGAGGGAACCTGCCCCCGTTCCACCAGTGGCCGTCATCGATGGTGAAGTCACCTGAGATTTCATGCTCTTCTTCAGAACTTCTGTGCTTTTCAAAGAATTCCTTGGGGCCTCACCAAAGGGTGAGTGGTGGTTTACCCATCTGAATGGGACAGAAGCAGAATTTTTAAAAAACTCATCATGGGGACTGAAGGCATCAAATTCTCCAGCTGTGGCTTTTGCCAAAAGCCCTGGCCCAGGCTCCTACACAGCAGAGCCTGGCGGATCCATCCTTCCACGAAAGTGCGACCAATTGCATAGCAGACTTGGCTTTACGTTCCCACTGTGACTCACTGTTGGTGAGCACTGGAGGGCCTCCAGGAAGACACAGCATGCCCCCTCCACCCTGGTCAGTGTAAATCTGGAGCTGGGTACATCCGCTCATGCCCAGCTGCCTCCCTGGATCCCTGTGTTAACTCTGAGCCAGTCTCTCGTGAGCAGTGTTCTCACTGAGAGAGGGAGAGCTAAAGAGTGGTAGTCCTAAACCATGGTAGGCTTGAAAACGCTGGCCACAAAGTCCTCTTAAAATAATAACTATTACCAGTATCACTGCGATGTATTGCCTCACATCAGATAGGAAGTAAGTTCATTAGCCTTATTTTACAAATGCAGTATCAGGCTTAAGAAACTTGACCAAGGGATGATTACTAAGGGATGGAGTCAAAAAGTCTCACCCGGCTTTACCTAACTGCAAAGCCTGTGTGCTTAACCGTTATGCTACACCGCATCCCTATGCTTTTGGAGGGAGGCCCACGAGGGCCCCATTTACAGCTGCCCAGTGGATTTCAGCCACCCTGAGATCATGGAGAGCAAAGAGGAGTGATTTCTGATGCAGCTGCTCAGAGGCTAAGTGGCTTTGGAATGTCACATCCTCTCTGATTCTCAATTCCCTCCTTTGTAGGGGAGAGACACCAGACCTCCTCCTCAGTGGAATGAGACCATGGACAAGAGTCTACACAGAAGCACAGGACAGGCCTTACCGGCTTGGAAAAGACAGACGTGTGGGATGAGGAGACACCAGCAAAACAGAGAGAGCAACGAGAAAGGAAGGAGAAGGAAATGGTGCGGGGAGGTCAGCTGGAACCCAGACATGGTGCCGCCCGCCTGCCTCCCGCTGCTCAAAGCAATCGTCCCAGCTGGGATGCCGCCTCCCGGCCTTCTTCAGGGAGGGGCAGGAGCCCATGATGGGTTAGAAACAATAGGATTCTCTGACGTCATGGGGAATCTTCCTGCTGTGGGCCTCCAAGCAGCCCTGCCAGTTCTTTTTCTCCAGTCTGCTTGGCTGAAAGATCTCCCTGCTTCAACAGGGAGGGAGTTGGTGACACCTGAGTGGGATGGGAACCCCAGGCCTGGAACTTCCTGCTCTGACCCAGTGACCACAGCATTTTCTCTGCCCTGTTCTGGCTAGCTGAGTGGCTTCCCCACACCCACCCCTCCACCACCTCCTCATAATGGAACAAAGGAAGCTGGCTCTTTCCCTCCAGTCCAGAGAGGGTTCCTAATTGGCTTTCCATTAAAGAGAAAATAGACTACTGTTTCCACCTCATTATTTATGAGCCTTTCTGGAAGTGCATTTCCATGCACTCTGGGATTTTGCTTGGCCATATTTTATGATCTGTTTTATTTATTCAGGCCGCTATTGGTTACTCACATCTGAAACCAATTAAAAACCAAGAAATAGGAAAAACCAAATAAACACCTGGAGATGTCCAAACCCAGGCTTTCTGAAGCCTACAACGGGGCTACTGGCATGGCCAATAATCTAGGCCATAGGAAATGGCGAGGTCTCTCCTGGAGCCATCGGGTGACCGGGCCACACAAGATGGCAGCATGTAGATTCAAAACCTTGCTGACACAGGTTGGGCTGACATTGCCTGATTGCTTGGCTCTCAGATCTCCCTGCTCAGAGCAAAAGCATTGCTGATTCATGCTTTGATGCCCCACTCTGCACATGGCAGGAACTCATCACCTCTTTGCTCAGCCTTGGGCTCACCACCACTGTAACTGCTGCGAGCACACATGTCTGTCTGGATCGTAGCCCAGGCTGGAAGGGACAATATGGAGACCTGTGATTCTGGGGATAGTTTGCCTTTTATAAACACCACCTCCAGCTCTCCTCTGGATGAATTCTTAGGGGTAAACATACTCTCTTTCAGTCTCAGAAAAGCTACTGCTCAGCTTGGTTTTCCCAGAGACCAGCAGTCTCATGAGGACTTACCTAGGTGGAATGGGGTCTCAGGGAGAAGGCAGGGCCTCACTTCTTTTTTAGCAGAGTCTGAAGCCATTTCACACATCTTTGTAGGATGTGCTTTGGCATCTGTGTCCATGGACAAGCCACCCTGAACCTTGTCTGTCTGTGAAGATGCAGAGAAGCTACTCCTTTCATTCCACCTAGGCTCTTTCTCCGCCAGCTGCATCCCTGCCAGAAGTGGAGACCTCCCTCTGCCCCACTCACCACCTCCACCTGCAGGGTCAGTACGTTGGTTGGTGGTGTCTGTCCTGAAGCTAAATGCTCCCTCCTTCCCATAGGCTGAGCTGCCTATGCAGACAGTGTGGAAACTGACAGGAGCAAGGGCCAGCAGCAGCTGTCCCCTGGGGCGGCAGACAGATGGTGTAAATGCCAGTGCGTTGTGGCACTTTGTAGGGTTTCTTTTGAGATTAAAAGAATTGATGCAGAGTGAGAGGTGGGCAAAATGGGTGAGGGGAGACAAAAGGTACACATTTTCAGTTATAAAATAAATAAGCCATGGGGATGTAATGTACAGCATGGTGACCATACATAATACCATATTGCATATTTGGTGAAATTTGCTAACATAGTAAATGTTAAAAGTTATCACCATAAGAAAAAGAATTTATAACTATGCCTGGTGACAGATGTTAACTAGCCCGATTGTGCCGATCATTTTGCAATATATAGATATATAAATGGTAAATCATGTTGTTCACAAATTAATACAATGTTATATGTCAATTATACCTCAATTAAAAAAAAGAACGTAATAGAAAGGCATTGAACTTAGCCCAGAAAAAAAAAGAAGAAAGATATGATGTATATCACATCTCTGATGTGTTTTTCTCTCCAGGATATTTGTGATGTTTATTATAATCTGATTTCATACACACACACACACACACACACACACACACACACACACATTAGGGGATGGGACTAGGCACCTGAATTCTTAGGGATAATGTTCCTTATAGACATACCCCTCCCAATCTCCACCTTAATATAAATCCTTCCTTCATTCATTCATTCATCTGTTCATTAATCCAGCAATGTTTTGCATGCCTCTATGTGGCAGGTACTGCTGCACATCTGATATAATGTGAAATAATATATAATAGACAATTATATTAGAATGGAGTTACCAAAATATTTTTAACATTGCGTTAGAGTCATTTAGTGGTACTTTATAAATATATTTAAATAATAAGGCAATGCATTTAAAGTATGGGCAGTGCTAACTTACATTTTATTTTTTAAAGACATATCTATATGATGGCTCTTGTTTCTTGGCTTGATCCTGGCCAATGTGACATGCTTATCTTGGAAAAGACAATGCACGTGTAATGTTGGACACTTAATTCATTTTAGTTTTAATTCTGATCATTCCAAGGGTTAAAAATACTGAGTCACAGAGAGAAATTGTTGAAAATGTATTTTTAAAGTCCACAGCTTGATTTACAAGGAACACCCGAGTCTTCCAAACTTTATGGATTTAAACTGCAATTGTGGGAATACAGTTTCACCCTTTGGTAGCTGAACTAGGTCCAGAGTGGCTCAGGAGTTGACAAGTTATATCTCATAAGTTTCCGCAGACAGGAATGCTGTGTACTCTGTGATTTAGGGGCAAATACATTACTAGCATCATTTCAAAGCGGAGGATAGATGATTTTTTTTTTTATCATCTTGCATCTTTAATAAACAAAACCATCCTCATCCTAATCTCTGAGCTGCAGTGATACACACCCTTCTGCTCCTGGTAAAATCTCCAGCCAGCTCTTCCCCACTTCCATATATACTTAGAGTGAGTGGAATTTGTAGCAGAAATCAAGGAAGGGGCTACATTTCATATTTGGGTCAATCCAGGTGTGTGATAAATCCACCTGTCTATGGAACCAATTAAGCTGAAGTGAGAACCTGGGCAGAGAAGCAAGGTTCACCTGGAAATTTGCAGACTTTCAGGGAGGCCTTTGGACCTCCACGGGTCATGGAGTTCCAGTCCAAGCTGATCTCATCTAGATCTCAGGGTCCTGGGGACCCCTGCAGCCCTTAGGTGGCATCTAGAAAGCTCCCAGGCCTCTGGCATAGCAGGAGGTCAATGACTCACAGCTGGAGGAGGTTGCAGAACAGGTGTACTGGTAACCCCTTGCCTTCCCCACTGCTTTGTCGTGGCACGCAGCACTTCCCTGTGGCTCAGGCATCCGGAAGAGAGGCAAGGCCTTATCTGGTTTGTGATGCTCCCATCATCATAGCTGAGGGTTTGGCCCTTTCAGAAATCTGAGTGAGATACTGGCTCCTGGCAGCTGCCACCCCAGGCAGGCTTTGCTGAAGCAACTCTAATGAGAAGCCGACAAATGAATCCCCTTCGCCCAGCCCTGCCTTCAGCAAGCCCACCACATCCCCACGCTGTCCTCCCCGTGCTGGTTTCTAAGCTTTCCTCCTAATCTCAACCTGAATTCCTCTTTCCCATTCTTCTAAATGTTGAAGTCACGACCTTTGCAGTTTATGGGCCACCAGAGACTGAACTAAATGTGTTAGCTCTGAGTCCAAACAAGTAATAGCCGGCCAATTAAATTAATAATCCATATTGTTACAGTGTTTAACCACAGCTGTTTCCTCAGCGGTCTGTTTAAATCACAGCCAAGGCCTGACCTATTAAAATGAATAACTGGAATTATGAGAAACTCCATTTAATAAACACAGCAAGGAACGCATCACAATTGGGCATGAAATATTTATTACCACTTGAAGCAGAGAGCTGTTTGGGACTTTAAGATGGCCTTAATGAATGCGTTTTAATTTCTGGCTCATAAGGTGGGAGGTGGGGGCTGGAACCAGGGGCCCTTCGGCAGATTCCTGGAAAACTCAGCTCATGTAATATCTTCCCATCGTGCTGGGGCTATTTGTCCATGTGTGGGCCTCCACCAACCCACTGTAAGACAGGCACCTGGTCCCCATCCTCTCAGAGACTTAGTACTTGCTCAGTAAATGTTCATTGGGTGGGTGATAGATGGAACATTTTGACACCTTAGTGGCTACACTTCCATGATAAAGGACAGCTAAGACACTCAGCACAGTGCCTGATTCACACTTCGCCCTCTCCAAATGGTAACTGTCATTAGTCAGTAGAACAAAGTCTGGTTAATTTACTAGAAAACCAATGTTCACATTTGGCAACTCCATGGGAAACCCAGGACTCAACTTCCACCCTGACTGGCCCATTTATCTTTGTGCTTGGGAGCCTGTTTTAGGTGAGATGTTTTTGTTGGACTGTTTTTGGCTTTTTGCAGAAGGAATTGCTCCTTTCCCTGGCTTCCCAAAGCTCAGGGTCTCAGCCCTGCATTTGCCCTGGTGATGTCCTATTTTCTCAGGTATGACTATATTTCACAGGGTCTTCCCCTTTTCCCAGATGTCAGCTCTAAAGTTTTGATAATGGGCTTAGAAAATGTGGTTTCTGTAATGATACCCTTTAGCTAGTCATGGAAGCAGGGTTGGCACAGGGGATCTATGGCAAGATAACCAGGTCTTTCCAATAGAAGAGCTCCAAATGGCAAAAGGATGGGTCGGCTCCTGCCAGAACTCGCTTTCCTGAGAAAGTGGAAAGCAGGCAGACCAAGCCATAAGCTGATGCAGCACATTCGACACCGAGGCTGGGGGGAGGTAAGGTAGAGGCACAGGAAGGCCTAGCTTTGAGGACCAGGGAGCAACTCCTGGAGACCACAAAAAGGCCCCTTAGGTCCGGTCACCACAACCCCAGTCTGAATGAAATGTATTAACGAATTCAAGGCACGCAAAGGGCAGTCGCATTTTGTACAGAAAGAATCTTGACACTGAAAGTAGAAGAAGAGGAACGTTGGGTTGTGTTTCTTTCAATGAGGAAAACATGGTTCCAACCTTACAGAAGGTTGATGGCATATTCCCACTTCCCCATTACATTCGAAAGTCAAGAATGGTCCCAAATAGGAGTGTCTTAAGTGGACAACATGGCCTCATGGGATGTGACACAGAAAGTTTGCCTGACCCCAAGTGACCTTCAAGAGATCAAGGCTCCCAAGGGCTCCCTCTGTCCACACTCTGCAGGGCTCATGTTGTCATTGTTACTGTCTGTTACTTCACTCTCTCTAATCCTGAAGGATACTTGCAGGATGATGGCTATCAAGGCTGTGTTGGGATCTTGTTTTCTATTTGATGGAGAGGGCTTCTGTCAAATAAGAAATGTCTATCCCAAAGATACCTTCATGGCAGAAGCCTTCAGAATGAAAGCATAAAACAGGGTAGAGTTGTTTCTTATCACCTGTCCCACCTCTACTAGTTGTGAGTTCCTACAGAGTAAGACTCTTACTCACCTTTGTATTCCCTGCTGTAACACATACAGTAGCTAACATCTTCCCAGTTCTCAGTAAATGTGTGTAGTAAAAAGCCACTATTTATGGAGCTTTTATAACAGCCCCATGCTAAGTTCTTTGCATCTGCTCTCTCATGTAATATTCCCAGCCACACTGTGGCTCTCTATTACTAAGCCCTATTTCGTAGACAAGGACATCGAGACATAAAGAAGCCAAACACTTGCCCAAGATCACTAGATAACAAATGGCAAGCCTGGAATTTGAACTCTCATCTGTATGATTTCAGTGGCTTTGCCTTCATTGTCATGTGTGCTGTACAAGAGCCAAATGCACGTACAACTTCAGCCACTGAAACAGACCGTGTGTGAAGAGGAGGTTGAATCAGAGAGGAGGAGGGAGATTTTTTCAGAGTGTCTTTGCCTCTCACTTTTACAGTTTTCTCTAGTCTGGAAGATGTATCACTTTGTTTCATATCTCCCACTGAGCCCCTGTTGCATCTTCCCTGCCTTTTGTGCTGGCTGAGCACATTGCCACTAGCAGCTGATACCTTCCCTCAAATCTCATTATATGTCCATGGGGTTTGGTGGGAAGGCCTGGAGTAGAAGGCAAGAGGTGTGGATTCTTGGCCTGGCTCTGCCACTAATGTGCCGTGTACACTTGGGTCTGGTTTACCTGACAGGGCCCTGAAAGGGCTGGCTTAGCTCATTTTCATCTCCCTTCATACTCCGTAATTCCTTAGAGAGGTGATCATGAGATTCAGTATCATTTTCCTAGCCAATTTGGACTGTTCTTCAAGACAGTGACTAAGTGGCTCATGGGAATATGTATCTACTTTCTCTAGGATTCCAGAAGCCCAGCTCCAGCTGCATAAGTAAGAGACCAGCTGATGGTAGAGCATGACCACCACATGAACAGGACTTTTTGAGGTCAGGTGCTCCAGGTCTCCCTGAAATCTGCCCTGACCGACAGCCACCAATCTCCTGTGCACGTCACCCCTCTTGGGCTTTGATTTCATTTGTAAATTGTTGATGGTAAAACCTACCCTACTTACTCCCAGGAATACAAGAAGGATAAATAAGACTGCAGATGCTTTGAAAGGAGGAAACATGCTAAACAAAGTGAATAATTTGATTATTATTAACTGGATTCCCCTCTTGGGAAAGTTGAGGTACCTCAGTTAAATCAACTACACTCGGCCCCTTCTGGATACAGAGCTGATGATTTTGGGGATATAACTTATCAGTCATTAGATTTGCTATTTTGGATCTGGTCAGAGTTGAGAGCTTACCAAATCAGCTTAGATATTTACCCAAATGATGGTTAAATTCTATGCCAGGGTAGTTTTCTAACTAATCCATCAATGAAAAATGCATTTCAATAAATTAGGTAAATCCATATCATGGAATAATACCTGAGACATCTAAACATGTCCTGAGAGATTGTAAAATGAAAAGTCAAATTGCTTTATGCATATCTATCGCATAACCCCATTTGAAAAACATATATATACATATAAATATATACATGTCTGTAAGTCTCTGCATGTGTGTGTTCATGAAAGCTTAATAAAAGACCTGGAAGGAAATACACTACATGAATACCCTTTGCCCCAGGAATTCTACTTCTAGTAATTTATCAAAAGAAATGATCAAACAGGGTACAAGATACCTGGTTAAGAATGGTTTCTTAAAGCTTAATGATAACAGCAAAAAAATGTTTAAATAACCAAAATACACACCAATGAAGAAATGGCTTTAAGACCAACAAATATCCACATAATGGACACATACAGAGCCACTAAGAACTATTATGTATGTTTATATGTATTAGTATGAAAAGATGTCTCAGAGCTACATCAAGAAGGGGAAACAACAAGTTTCAAAGGCCACACATAATGATATACTTTTTATTTTGTAAAATGTGGAAGGAAAAACTGCTAACAATGATTATCCATTGCTCGTGAAAATGTGGATCATTTTTATTGCTTTTTTTTCATTTACCTTTATTTTTTCATTTTTCTAAAGAATTGTGAGTAATTTTCGAATGCTAAATAATGAATTCCTATGTAATTAAAATAGCCTTTGCCTAATGAAATGACATGATACCTGGAATTCACTCCAAAGTCATCTAAGGGTGGGCTATCGATAAAATAAGTGTGGCTATGAGCTGACAGCCCTTGAAACTGATGACTGAATGTGGAGGTTTCACTTCACTTTGTGCTCTACTTCTGTATGTTTTTGGAATGTGTTGCTGTTGTTTTTTAATAGTCTTTTTCAGGACAAAATGACATCTGGTCATCTCTGGTTTCTGCCCCTCCCACAACATACTCCCAGAGGTCACCAAGGGCCAGTGTCATGCCCAGAGGCATTAACACTGCTTAACATTTCAATCAGTAGAATGGCTCACCTCTCCATTGGTCAGAAAGGCAATGAGTTGGAAATGATCTCCTTGTGAGATTCCCTCCCCTTTCCAACCTCTTCCCCCAGCCACATTTCCTACCAACACAAGATAACTGCCTGGGGCCAGGGGTGCAGACTTCAGCCAAGAGCGAATTGGCCCATGCAAGAAACACACTCACAGCCTTAGTGCCTGCATAAATGTGATTCCTGTGTCACCCTACCTGCCAGCCATTGCTCCCTCCTGCAGGTGGGCATCTCTTAGAGGAAGTATGAAGAGGTTAGTGGATCTGGCATGCCCAGGCTAAAGATTGGTTCTTCTCACTTGGCTGCTGCCTGATGCTTTCTTACCTAGACATGTTGTCTATAAACGGGCTAGCATGCAAAAACCACCAAGAATATTCATGAAATCACATTACAAATAAAAGTTCTTTAAAAATGAATCATCTTTTAGCCAGTCCCCCTGGAAACTGAATTCTTCTCCTACACTTTGAGTCACTTGGAGATTGTGAATAGCAGTGATCAGCAAACTGCAGCCCATAGATCCAAATCTGGTCCACCATCTGTTTTTACATGGCCTGCAAGGCTTTTACCTTTTAAACAGTTGAAAAAAATCAAAAGAAGAAAAACATGTTGTGACACATAAAATTAAATTAAATTCAAATTTCAGTATCCATAAATACCATTTTACGGAACATAAGACACACTCATTTGTTTATATTTTGCCTGTGGCTGATTTCACACTACAATGATAGAGTAGAGCAGCTGTGATAGAGACCACATGGTCTATGCAGCCTAAAATATTTACTCTCTGGCTTTCTAGAGAAAATGTCTGCTGACCTGTAGTCTATAGGCTTGAGGTTCTCCTAACTAAGCTTGTGATGCCCTCTTGTCTAATAGAGCTGAACTGTAATGCTAGACATTGCCAGTAGGTGATGCTCTCCTCCACACATCAACCTGAAACCACCCAGATGTAAGGCTTTGGGCTTTAGAAAATCCATTCATCCATACAACAAACATTTAATGAATGTCAACTTTGTGTCCCACGCAGTTTAAATTCTGGACTTATAGCAATACATGAAACAAGTAAAACAACTCTGGTTTCTTGACGCTGAGACTCTACTGAAGAAGGACGACCACAAAGAAGATGATATGCTAAGTGGCATTAAGTGCTATGGAGAAAACAAAGTAAGGCAGGGGGTACAGAGATCAGGGAAGGAGAGTAGCAATTTTTAATCGGGTTAGGAAAGACTTCATTAACAAGGTAACATTGAGTAAAGAGAGAGGTGAGGAGCTAGTCATAAATATATCCAGAAGAACACTGTAGGACAAGAAACAGCAAATACAAAAGTCCTGAGGTGCACTCTGCCCATCAGAGTCAAGGAATACCAAAGGCAATGAGAAGTAGCATTGAGGTCAGGGAGGCAAGGGGTGGAGAACAGATCATATGGGGTTTTGTAGGCTGTACTGATGATGTGGCTTTTTCCAGTGTGAGATGGGAAGCCAATGGAGGATAAGAACAGAGAAATAGCATAGTCTGATTTCCAATTCCTTATTTAATATCTGTCTTAAATATTTTCAATGACTTTATGTAAATGAGGCATACCTTTCCTTGTATTCTGATTTCTTAAGTTTAAAGAAGGGTTAAAATGTATGAGGATGAGTATAAGAAATTGAGTAAAGGGAAAAAAATCACATCAGAGAATGTTTCAGTTATCCATTGCTGCATAACAAATCAATCCAAAGCTTAGTGATTCACAAAAACAATGACTTATTATTTCTCGTAAGTCTATGGGTTGAGTGGGATCAGCCGGGTGATTCTTCTGCTTTTTGGCATCAGCTGAGGTCACTCATTCATCTGAACTGGGCTGGAAGGTCCAAGGATTCACTCACAAATCTGGAACTTCATTGTTCTTCCATATGGTCTCTCCTCATGCCTAACTCGGGTTTCTTCATAGCATGGTGGTCTCAGGGTGTCAGAGTTTCCAGGATGTCTTTTTGTGGAAGCTGGCTTCATTCAAGAGGGAAAGCCGATGCTGCCAGAATTCTTAAAGGCTAGACCCAAAACTGGTACAGCATCACTTCTGCTACATTCTATTCATTAAAGCAAATCAAAAGCCAACCCAGATTCAAGGATGGGAGAAAAAGATTCCATCTAGCAATAGCTGCTTAATGGGTTAAGCAGCGTGCATGTACCTGGAAGAAGAAATTGATAGTGACCATTTTTGGAGACGATCAGAGTGGGCAAGGAACAGTTTTTCTTTTTCCCACATAAAACCACGTAACTACTGAAGTCCTTTCTTTTCCTTTTGACCACTGCATATGTGCGATGTTGAAGAGTGACTGGTAGACTATGATTGATGGACTTTATATTCTTGAATCATGAGATTCCCTGAGTCTTGGAAATCATTCTGAGAAGCACACTGGTCCTGCATCCAGATAGCCCATGCTCATTTTCCTTCCTGGCTCTGTAAGCTCAGCTGTCTGGCTGAGCCTCCTTGACATCCCCGGGCACTGTCACACTCCAACAGGCAGCTGGGCTAATCTCAGAAAAACCGGGTGGGTGGTGTGGCATTCTGCAGAATGTAGGGAATGTGATGCAGCTCTTGCCCCAGAAGAAGCCAAAGTTGCTCAGATTGGCCAAATGTGCATGTGCTCAGACCCGGCCACGATGCTGCCTCACGTCCCTGAAAGGAAAAGACTTCAAGGATTGTATCTTTAAATGAACTAGGCTGTAAAAACAAAAGCAAAGCTTTTTGGGGAAATAATTTTAGATTTATGGAAGAGTTACAAAGACAGTACAGAGAGTTCTCATACATACTTCAGCTAGCTTCTTCTAACGTTATCACCCTAGATAACCATGGTACATTATCAAAACTAAGAAATCAACATTGGCACAATACTATTAACTAAACTACAGACTTACTCAGATTTCCCCAGTTACCTCACTGATGTCCTTCTGTTCTAGTATCTCATCTGGGAATCCCACAGAGCACGTAGTCATCATGCCTTCTTGGTCCCCTCCAGTCTGTGGCAGTTTCTCAATCTTTCCTTGGTGTTTATGACCACTTTTCAAGAGCAGGATCAGATATTTCGTAGAATGTCCCTCAATTTGGCGTTGGCTGATGTTTTCCCATAATTAAACTGAGATCACAGGGTTTGGGAAGAGTATTATGGAAATGATGTGCCTTTCTCATTGTATGGTCCTGAGGGCGTTTGACATCAATTATCTTATCACTGGCAATGTCAGCCTTGATATTAACCTTAGTTAGGATGGTATTTGTGAGGTCTTGCCACTGAAAAGTTACTGTGTTTCCCTTCCCATTCTCTACTCCTTGGCCTTGAGTTCAAGGGGAGGATAATTGAGCTTCTGGAGGAAGGAACTTCCGGCTTTAAAAATACACTAGGGCAGAGTTGCCAGAGCAGGGAGGGCCAGGTCTGCCCACTGACTTGCTGGTGACCTTGGGTGAGTCACACAGATTCCCAGAGCTGGGATTTCCCTCCCTCTTATGAAATCCATGATGGCATCCCTGCCCCACAGCTGTCTCCCAGGAGCCTCAGGAGGCTTTGGCTGCTAACACTTCAAGTTGCTGGAGTAGAGATCTGAGGAGGAACAAACGGTCCTTGTTAATCACAGCTGAGGTCCTATTCCTGTTCTGTAAACGTTTCCCAATCTTGACGCTCGTCATCCCTACAACAGGAGAGCCCCTTAGAAGTGATGAGGCCATCACTATTTTTATAAAATGATCTTATGTTAATAACATGCTAATAAGGGTTTGGTGTAGAAAGAAATACGGCAAGGAAATAGCATTGTAAAGTGAAGCATTCTTTTGTTAAGTGAATAATCCCTCTGAATTAGTCTTTTTGTGTAATATCACTTTTCACGTATTGGATTTGCTCAAACCAAGCAGCTCCAGGAATTCCTTCCAAAGTACACTCATCTTTATGCAAGTGCTTTTGATCAGAAAGAATGTTTTCTACGTTGATGGTGATGAATTACCTTAGACTTGTCAATCACATAATCATTTCATGTCTTTGGAGGTTAACCCTTTCCTGGCGGAAAATCCTAGCCAAACCTGTATTTCTGACACTTGAGACTAGCGAGACTAAACCCCAAGAGTGATCTTAGCAAAGATGTGACTGATGACTTACTGGGGGTACGTTTAATCACTAAGATTGGAGGTCTTTCTCCACTTCTTTGGAAGTCATATCACCTCCAGGTCTGGGCACGCACGCTTTGCACTTGCCAACTCAAGGGCATCATTCACATGGGCTCTGCTGTGGATGTGCTCTCTGCAGCAACCCGGCAGCCCATCTCCTACTCTGCAGGGAGCACCACCGAAATCACCCAGGGCCAGTCCTCCGTGGAGCCGCAGCTGATTTAGAGAACCAACACCCTGGGGCCAAGACCTTGGTGTTAGCTCCAAGCTCAGCTCCACAGTCACCGAGGTTCTGTGACAAGGTGAAAAGAGACATTCATCCTGCACCATTCTCTTGTGGCCCGACTGGATCACACAGCACAGGTGACATGCAACAATGTACATTATGCATCCTCTAATTGTCTTTGAAAATGGCACAACTACCTGGGCTGTGCTGGAGGAAGGGTGTTAAAGTATTTCTTTGTTAAATGTGAAGAGTTAAAATAGACAAGAATTTTTAGCACTCTTTTGACATGTCTTCATTTCATCTACAAAGAGCCTTAAAAAGGGAAGTGACCCAGTATCTCTTACCCTAGGAAATACTTGGAACAAGAAAACCACCCCCACTATTTCAGTCTTCTTGCTCATCAGAGCCAGCTTTGCTCTGCTCTTTCTGTCCTATACACCCCACAAGCCTTTGCCTCCACCATGCTTTTCTCCCTATCTGGAAGACTCTCCATCCCTCTTTTTTCTCTGATCAACTACTTCAGTACTTTTTTTCAAGACTTAGTTCAGCCACATAGTCTTTATGAAGCCCTTATAACTGCCTTAGCCCAGAATACTCTAGGACTGTGTGTTTGAAGAGGAGGACACGTCACCTTCTTATCACCACACATGTCTGTTGCCAGGCCTTTCCTACTAAACTGAGTGCAACAATGGACACATATTATTTTTGCCAGTCCAGTATCTACTCCCCCTTCTTCTGGTAAAGAATCTGATTTTCCCTTAGGGAACCACCTCTCTCTCATACTCTCCCCTGCCTCCCACCTCCTTAGTCCAGAAGAGTAGGTGTGACCCAGGCCAATAAGCACATGCCATTCCCCTAGTCAGATATATGGTTCTGGAGTTATCAGGGTCACCATACAGAAATGGTCCACCCAGGAGGGGAGCAATGTCAGGGGAGCACAGAGGACAGAAAGAGTGGGAGAGTCAGAGACAAAGTAGAAACAGAGATTATGGCCATGTTTGATTCAGCTATACCCAAAGTCAGATTTATCCTTTGGACTTTTCTGGTATCCAAGCTTATATATTCTGCATGTCTTTTAACCGGTTTGGTTTCTGCCCCTTGCAATATAAAGTTCTTTATGGGCAGAGATTAGGTCTTATTTACTCTGACATTCCACTTATGGCAAGAACAGTGCTTTGAGTATATATAGAAGGGCTTGATGAATGGTATATTGCTCATAAAAGGGAAAATATGCTAAACCAGCCAGTTCAAAGGGGGAACTTTTACTTTATAAAAAACAAATCATAGTGGTTTTTCACCTCTTACCTGGCAATACAGAAGTCAGGGAGGTAGCCTACACCCTATTTCCCCACCTCCTCTGCATTATGGCTTCTTAACTAAAACTGTGGGTTCTGACTTCAAATCCATATTTTATTGCTTATAAGCTCTGTGTTCTTAGACAAGGTATTTAGTTTTCTAATCCTTAGTTTCTTCAAGTGAAAAACGAGAAAAATAACAGTATCTCTCTTTTCAGGTTGTCATGACAATTAAATGAACTAAGCCTCATGTGATTCTTGAAACTCCAACATCTCCTTCCATCTGAACCCATTAGCCTTGCCCTGTGGCATCCAGGTGGGACTTTGGGCCAGGCCATGCGATGAAGAAAGGGGTGGGAACTGTGTTGGGAGAGCTGGGAGAAAGTTGGCCAGAAGAAAAGGAGGCGACATCCCAAGTAATAGAGAAAGGCCTCTGGTTCCCAAGACTGCAGACAGCCTCTACCAGGAATAAGGCTCCAGCTTCACAGACCTTCCATTCTCCTTCATGGCCAGGGCAATAGCAGAAAGAACAGGAGCTCTGGAGCGAGACTGAGAGTTCAAATTCCAGCTTGGTCCTTCACAGCCCTACGACCTCTCTGAGCCTCAGTTCCATCATGAGTGAAACGGGGATTATATTAGCAACTTCAGCAAGGAAATCACTAAGAATGACAGGTACTCAGGTCATTATTCAACACAGATGTTTTGACCTAGTCAATGCTGCAGACCTGACACAGGACAGGGTGAACTGTACACACATGCACTCTGCCTTCATGGACCTTAGATGGATGAGGAAGAGAGTTATCAATGAATTCTAATGAGCCACAGTGAGTGATCTGATTGAGGATGTACAAGGAATTCAAGAACTGATAAGGGGAGGGGTTTGACGTAGGTTAAGCAGGTAGCAGACGACTAGGAGTTGGAGGACTGACAAGAGAATGAAACAGAGGAAAACCAGGAGAGGCACAGAGTCTGGGACATGAAGGTCAGCGCTCCAACATCTATTCTGTCCTTCAGCCCGTGCGTTGGATGGGATCCCCTCAACCCTATTGTCTTAGTAATTGAATGAGGTGGCCCATACTTAACCAAACATCACATGGCATTCCCCTAGCCACAGCAACTGGTGAAGGATAGTTCAGGGAGAGCAAAGATAAAGACTATTCTCCCTTTTGCATATGGCTTAAAAAGTTTCATTTATTGTTGGAAGTCATTTTACAGCTGTCAAGGAAACCAGACTGAGGACAAAGCTAATGTGTCATAGGGGGCAAAGCTAAGAGAATTACTGAGACATCACCCTAATCAAACGGTACCTGAAGCCCACATACAAGTGGTTTTTTGACTGATAAATGAGCTGATAAATCCCCTTTGTTGTTTAAGCTAGCTTGAGCTGAGTTTTCTGTTATTTTCAATGAATCATTAACTCATAATTAACTAATATTAACTAATTATTAACTAATCCTAACTCCTAGTGTCTGTCACCACAGAGAGATCGGATTTTGTAAGATTTCAAACAACCTGTCCTATTGTCCCAATTATTAATCAAAACATTCCCCCCCCCCCACGCCAAATCCTTTAACTATATGAGTTCTGTGCTGTCCTATAGGTTTAAGTATAGAAAGAACAGGATTTAGAGTAAACTGTGTAAGAAGCTTCCACTGCAGCTGACTGGCTGGATTAAGTTTTGGTCTTTTTCCCTCTAGAGTATTTATTGTGGCTTAACTTTCTTGGGGCAGAAAGGCATATGGCCTTTGAGAATTGGGTTAAAAATTATGAACCCTCTTCACAGGAGAGAAAATGCCCAAAATCCTGCATACATTTCTAGGGATTCCTATGAAGCTGGCTTTGCAGATTATGTGGACACAGCCTAAACATTATGTCATTTACAAGCTCTTAGTGAATAAAAGTTTCCTTCACTGGGTTCTTGTTCCAATACATAAAAGATCCCAGCCCATCAAACCAGCTCTTTCTCCCTGCCAACAGCTCCTCGAACCCAAGCTTTCTCCTCTAGCCTTTGGGAATTGATCACGGAAGGGTGCATAGCTTTCTTACCCTGTCAGAATGCATTCCACCAGCATCTCCTCTCCCTGGTTTTTCTGAATCTCTCTTTCCCACAAATCTCCAGCCATAGCTCTGGATTTAGAAAATATGTATTATCATCACTCTTACTCATTCATGCCTTTATTCTGAGGATCCTATCCGTATAGGGGGCCTACTTCTCAGACATCTGTCTCACACAGCCCCTTGAAACCACACCCAAGAATCAGGCAGCGGGGAAGACATCCAAGTCCTCAACATGACCTGCCACTATCACGTTTACGACATAGAGCCTCAATTTTTCTCCTCCTGGTGACCTGTCAGCATAAACGAATTCACTTGTCCCAAAGTGCTGGCTTCAGCCTGGCTCAATCACTCCGGTGGTGGGAAGTAAAGGGATGTAGAATCTTAGGGCAGCTCTGGCTGTCTGGCCTGGAGCAAACTCCTTTGCCCTAATAGTGCACACTTCCCACCTGAGCTGAAGAAAGGGGTCTGAAATGCCTGTGTTGACCTCTATTAGCACATATAATTATGACGATTCCATACCCACCAGTCACACTCACTACTCCTTGAGGGTGTGGCCATGAGTAATTTACCCTCTCGCTGGGCAGAGTTCTGACAGATGATAAGATTAACAAGGGCGAATGTGGACTGAGCTCTTCTGCGCTGACAGTGGAGTTAGGCACTATCTGTGCTTATCTCTCTCACAACACTATGCAAGAGCATCTATCATTAACCCCACTTAAATTGTTTTAACTTCCTATTTTGAAATAAATTTAGACTTACAGAAAAGTTGCAAGTCTAGTATAAACAGCCTTCATGCATCCTCTACCCAGTACTCCCCAATGTTAACATCTTGCATAACCACAATAAAATTGTCAAAACCAGGAAATTAACACTGATACAATCCTACTAACTAATCTGCAGACCCTATTCAAATTTCACCAATTACACTGCTACTGTACTTTTTCTGGTACTGACTCCAGGATCTCATGTGACATTTAGTTGTCATGTCTCTAGTTTCTTTCCTTCTGAGACAGTTCCTCTTCCTCACTTTGTCTTTTATGTCCCTACTATGTTTTTTCTTCTTTTTTTTTTAGATTACAAGGAATTTATGTGGAAACAGTTGTAACACATGGTGAGAAAAAAATACAAAAGAAATTCAAATTAGGTTGGAAACAACACTTTTGAAGAGTATTGGCCAATTAGTTATTTCTAGAATATTCCTCCATTTGGATTGGTCTGATGTCTCCTCAAGGTTAGATTTAGGTCATTCATGTGGGGCAAGAATAGTGTGAAAGCAATGGTATGCTCCTTCAGTGCATCATCTCGGGCAGTGTATGGTGTCTGCATATCTCATTGCTGGGAATGTCAAATTTGGTCACCAAATGAGGTGATATCTAACAGGTTTCTCTACTGTAAAACTATTTTTTCCCTTTGTAATTAAAAATTATCCTGTGGGGAAATACTTCGAGACTATATAAATGTCCTGTTTATCATCATACTTTGGCCCACTCATTTTAACATCTATGGATGATCTTTGCTTGAAAATACGTACTGTGATGTTTGCCAAATAATGATTCTCTATTTCTGTTTCTTTCTACATTGAGAATTGGAAATCTACTGCAAGGAAGATCTTTCCTCTTCTTCCTTTTATTTACTTATTTCATTATTCATTTGCAGCAGGATGGACTTCTAGAATATTAACATATTTCGGGTGAGAAAACCGAGGCAGAGAGCTGTTAGAGAAATGAGGTGTCCAGAGCCACAAAACTAGAATGAGGGAGAATTAGGATTTAGTCTTGGGCTACCTGGGTCCTTAACTAATAGATTCTTCTTCCTGTCAAGGTGAATCGTAACTTAGCATAGTTGCCTCTGCACTTTGGTTACCAGGAAGTTCAAATTTAAAACCAACTTTAGTAATACTGGCAGTTCTTATAACATGCAAAATTTGCCTCTGACATCCTGTTATTGTGGCATCCTATTTCTCTCTTGCTCCCATGTTTTTATCTGTATTTTATCTTATCAACCATCTTTGGTTTGGTTTCGTTTTGGTAAATCATTTTAAATCCCTCTTTGGGAGATAATTAGTAAGAAATATATACATCTTTCAGACTAAAACCTGGTAGGTTTTTTATTATTGTCTGGAATAAATCAATTTGCTTTCTGAAAGATTGTTTCTTGATAACAATGTCCAGGGAGTGGTCCTTGAGACCTGCCCACAGACAAATTCACAAGATATGTAGAAACACATGCCTTGTCTCTCTGTCTCCCAATAAATGAAAGTGTCCAGAGAGGGTTATCAGATGGCATAACTGTGACAGCCAGATGCCACGCTGGATACCCAAAGCTGATGTGGAGGAACCATTTTTAATGATGCTCCTTTAAAATGGAACTCCAAATGGCTTATTCCAGGGCATTGTTTAAAGATGAAACAGGCTGAGGGTGAAAGCAGTGAGCACTCTGACACTGCAAGTATCCAAGCAGAGTCTTTGGAATATGAAATACAAGGGTGAGTGATTTGCAGGGCATGCCAATGTCACTTGGAAGATGTGGATGGTAGAACTCTGTGCTTGGCTTCCCAGGATCCATCTTCCCTCCTTCTGGGTAGTGTATCTAAAGTTCCTTTTGGAATGCATCTCTTCTCCACTCTTAGCTGTGTGGTTAGGGTAAGCTGAATTTACCAATAGCTGTAGGGGTTTAAGCCAATAAACCTAACCCTTCTCCAGCCATAATGACTGGTTCAAGTATGGGCAGGTGACAAACTCAGAGCTAGAGACATGACAGCTGGTGCCTGGGGCCTTCTAAGAGAATGAGAAGCTTGTCTCCTCCATGGAACTCTGAGGAAGAGATGCTGTCTCTTCCTCCAGTAGTGGGGTAAGAGGATGTGAGGTCAGGAACCACTGTAGCCATCTTGTAATCTTGTGATGGAGTTTGCCTGAGAAGGGGACTAAGCTAGAGAACTGCAGCTGAGAAATGGAAATATGGCTTGAGCTGTGCCTCTAGCTCCACCGGAAGTTAGATTATTTCCTGAATGTTTCCAGAGCCAGTGATTTGCCATTTTTTTGTTAAAACAGTTTGAGTAGAGTTCCTATCATTTGCAAGTGAAAGAATCTAAAATGAGATAAAGCTAGCTGGACTAGTTCAACTTAGTTTCAGAATCACTGGGGGAGTTTATTAGATGCACAGATGCCCAGGGATTCTGAGTGTTCACTAAACACTCCAAGTGATGCTTATGCACACCCAAGCCTGGGAACCACAGATCTCTGCTCATGCACATTAGGCCTGGCTGTTAGGAGATCCTTGGTGTGGCCCTTCTGCTTCCTTCCCTCCTGCCTCTCCTCTTCCAGGTGAGAGACCCCCAGGGAGGAGCCTTGGTCTCAGCACTGGAGCTTCAATGCTTTCTATTTATATGTGAAATTGCTTGCATTTTCCTAGTTAGTGGGAGATCTGCCTGTTTGATGTTAATGAGTTTGTGAACCCAACAGAAACATAAAAGACAAGGCTCTTCCAAAGAGAGAAAATAGAAAATAAAGTGCCATCCAAAATGGGACAGGCTTGAAATCTGCCTTGAATCTCACCAGCCCGTTTCTGTCTTCCCAATAGGGCCCCTTTCATCCAACTGAAGAAATCAAGATAAAATGCCATCCTGGTGGACATCCTGCAAAACCAAACCAAGCTGATTTGTCTGGACAAAGAAAATAAGGAATTTGGCTGATCAAAGTGGGCACAGCTCCCCTTTAAACTCCTCCCACCGCATTAGGCATTCTGTAGGCAGGGGACACAAACTTCTCACACATCAGTGACAATCCCATACTCGTTTTCAAATAGCCCCTTGCATCCTGGTGCAAATCGTTGCTGCCTCCTAATAACCCACTTTAGCACATGGATGTTCTGATCTGATATTTTTAAATGAAAAGTGACCGCTTTCTAATCTAGAGAGAGGCAGGGGCATTTGTAACAGCTAGAATCAAAGGCCTGGCCTCTTCTGTTCCTAATTATCAATAGTGTTTTATAATCTTATTAATATTGATACGCAGTATACTGAAGATCTGTTAAGGCGTAATGTATGTGGAAGATAATTAACAAGATCCGAGTCAGATCAATCGCCTATTTGACAGCCAACGGTGTGTGGTTTATAAATTATACATATTCTAGGTATTGCTCAAAATGTTTCAAGTTTCAGTCCAATCCTTCCGATCCAGCACTGGGGGAAGGCAGGAACCTAGAGGCACCGTCCCCAGCCTATTGGAGCCTCCTCAGCACGCACAGGACTCACTCTTACTTAAAAATCAAAGTGTTCCATTAACTGCCAAGATCTACACGCAGCATAAAAACACACCTTCTCCTTGTAAAGTGCAAAAAAAAAAAAACAAAAGGTGAAATCTTGTAAGAAAAGAGAAGATTAATAAAAGGATGTAATTTGCCTTTTGATTTCTGAAAGAAGGTAACAGTTGGATGTTTCAAATGGCAGAGCTGATCTTTCCTGCTGGGGCTAGTCTGTAACAGGGTGAAACATTTGGTTCCAGTAAATACAATGACTAATCCCCATTAATGTGCAAGTTCAGGTAAATTCAAGATCTTAAGATCTCCTAGTCAAGTACAGTGTGTGTGTGTGTGTGTGTGTGTGTGTGTGTGTACGTACATGTGTGTGAACCTGTACACACGTGTATTGTGAAGGCAATATTCTTTTTTTCTCAGACAGCATCTCTTTAGGGACGACTCCACTCACATTCTATAATAGTCCCATTCAATCAGTGGTATGCAGATGGAGCTGAACCTACCCTTGAACTAGCGATGAACACATGATCCAAAATGGCCAATCAGAGCCCTTCTCATGATGTATTTTTCAGAACCATTGGAAAAGACAATATAATATCTCACTAGGGTTTTAAGCAGGAAGGACACAAGCCTCTTACTGTTGGTGGTCACTTTGCCATGAGGCAGAAAGAGCTTCTTTGAGAATCAGTCCAAGCCATGAAGAGGACAGAGTCCTGCTGACATCACTTGATCCCCTGGATCCAGCTGTTCCTGAAGTGAGCACCTGGGCTTCCAATTTTCTGAGTTACTCAATAATTCCCTTTTCTGCTTAAGGCAATATGAAATGGGTTTCTATCATTTAACTGAAGAAATTCTAGCTAACACAGGACATTAAAGCAAAATATTTTTGGCCCCTTTCATCTCCACAATGAGAGGAGAAAGCTAGGCAAGACATTTACATTCAGGAGCCAGAAATAGGGATGAACCACAAAAATATAGGATGCAGCAGGTTTATCAAGACAAGGGAGTTGTGATGAGGAAAATTTGACCTGGTGCTAAACCATACAGAGGCTCCTAGAATCCATCAAATTTAACTGGGAGACCACAGCATTCTACTGCAAAGCTTGCAGCCCCCATCAGAAAGAGGTCAGGGTCCAGAGAGCACCCCAGGATCAAGCAGTGTCCTGGCCTGGACTGGCGGGGAGTCACAACTCTGAAGGCATAGCTCCAGGAGACTCAGCACCCCATAGGATTCGTAATGGATCCTTGTGAGGGCACTGAGCGATGTTGAGGTGCCTCCTCTGGGCAGAAGAATCTGCTGCAGAGCACAGGGCTCAAAAACAGAAGCTCAAGAAGGATTGTCGTCCCCACTCATCCTATAAGCCAGCCCCTTGTTGTGTGCAAACTGGACAATGGTACGTGGCAGCACTGAGTAGAGACTCCCCACCCAAACTCCCCTAACTGACTCTGGTCCATTGGCTTCATTTCCTGCCATCTGTAAACATCCCAGGATATGTGTGCCCATGGCCCTCTGAATCCTCAGCATCACTAGGTAGCTCTCCAGCGTGTCCAAATACTTCTGCTTTCCTGGCTGAGTTTATGCTTTCCATGAGGCCACCAAGTTTGTACCCAAACCTGTTCATGTCACCACATTGCAATCGCCCAATTTAATTGAAAAGTATGGTAACCCGCGAAATAGAAGTAAGAAAAGAGAGCATTGTGGTTTCTATAAAAGTTGAATGAATGCTTTGGAAAGATGAAGGCAAGTTGCTAAAAAAAGATCCTTAAAATAAAGGAATCTTTTGGGAGTGATGGCAATGGACTGATGGTGGTTTCACAGCTGTATAAAACTGTATGCAGCTGCCCAAACTCATTGAATTGTGCACCTTTTTAACTAGGTGCATTTTATTATATGTAAATTACTCCTCCCACAAATTGATACGAAAAATATTAAGTGCAAGTGAGACAGTATAAAAGACCAGACGAAATAAAACATAAAAATCCTCAAAGTCTTGCATTCTGATTGTTCTGCAAGTTAAGTGCCTTTAAAATCTCACTTGACTTGAAGAAAAAAACACAACTGGAAACTCTAAATGATGTGCAGTTGGCTTAGGCAAGAAAGAGAAGCTGAAACTGCAAAGAGCAGTTCCCTACCCTGAGAAAAGCCTTGGCTCTACATCAAAAGATTGGCAAAGAAAACGTACATTTATCATGTTTAAAATTTTTTAATGTTTAGTGTATGTGTATATGTATATGTATCATTTTATAAAGTTTCCCCATTTTAGCTGACTTTTTGTGATTATCTGCCAGCTTCTATCTAGATGCTGCCACACAGGAAGGCTTCCACAGTCATCCTCATCACCCTGGACACCTCTGAAAGAAATCATCATGAAAGTGTGCAGTATTGCAGTATTGCAATAAATCCAGCACAACCTTTATTTCCTCCTTTCTCCTGGGGAAAAACAGTGGCTGTCTCTTCAGTGGCATGTAAGGGCCATGTTGCACAAAATGCTGGCTCCCACCCTCCACGTGGTGAGGAGTTCATACCCCGGGCAGCCCCTGACTGAGGGAGCCAGGCTCACCCAGGGAAATAACAACCATCTACATCCTTTAAGTTCCTCACATACTCTCTCTCCTTCAGTACGTGTGTTGCTGAGTTCTTATATCTTAAATGTTTATAATGGGAATCCACCATATATCCACCTATGGACAACAGTTCATTCTTTACTACTTCCGCCAACCCCTGAGCTGCGTGGTGGAATGGTGGGCTTTCCCACTTGGAATCACTGAGCATTAGCAACGACGGTGTGATCAGTGAGATTTTCATTTCCAGTTCTTCCCTCCATCCCTTCTACAGGATTATAACCTCCCTCTGATGGCTTCACAGGGGTCACATGACTTAAGGCTGGGCTGAACCAACTGATTTGGCTAAGCAGATGTGGCATGGGTAGGACTGAATGTGTTTGTGCCTTGGTTTGCCATCTTCTGTTTCTGCTGTATGCCATGAAAAGAAGATGCCCTGAGAAGCTACTGGTCCAAAGAGGATAAGAGACCCACATGGCAAACCTAGACTGAACCCATTACCTGGAGTCAGCCCATAGCCTGCAGCAAGGCTCCCTGGCTAACTCACATTAACAGGAGCTAGAAACATATGCATTGAGAGGTAAGCCACTGAGACTTAGAAGCCATTTGTTATATAGCATTTTTGGTAAAAACCTGACTGATACAGAGGAGAGGGGGTTAAAGAGCTTCTAGTCCCACCCACTGATTTTTACAGGTGAAATTATTTACTAACTCTGTGATACTGGGCGAAGTCGTTTTTGGCCTCAATTCTTTTCATCTGTAAAATGGAAATGCAGAACCCAACTTACGCAGCTCTCAGGGATTGGATAAGGACCAAATGATAGCTGTGAGAAAGTTCACCCAGTGTCATCGTCACGATAACACTGCTGTGAATCCTAAAGCATTCATAGCTGCCCACTGCCCACAGAATAAAACCATTATTGCTCATTCTGGCATGCAAGTCCCCCGTATCTATTCCTGCCTGCTTTAATCACATTCCTTCTCACAGTACCCATATACCATGATGCCACCTCTTGAAGCATTTGCTACTCCCCAAACTGTCTCTGATCTTTCTTCTGTCCATGCCTTTTCTTACTCTGGAGCCTTCCCTTAGAATGCCTTTTTCCCTCATCCTTGCCCAAACCTTCACTGTGTCACTCAAATACCACATCTCCAAATGGCTTCCCTAATCCCTTTAGCTAAAATTAAGTCATATTAACTTCCGGACACATAACAAATTTTACTTGTATTACAGTCTTCAGGCTGAGTCCAGCATCCACGCTAAGTGATAATAAGCTTTCTGAACACAAGGATCATATTTTGTTCATTTTATCTCCCAGAGGCCCCAGCCCAGGATGTACTGTATATATGCTCAATGTTTGTTGATAATAAGATGAGGTATCTGACCCCAGCTCCAAGGAGCAAAGCTACCCCAGCACACTTTGGTGGTGTACTTCTTCCATGTTATAGTGTACCCCACGGTTGATAAAGAATGGTACTGACACACTTGTGAATGATGACAGGTAGGTGCCACTTAACAAGCACTCATCTGAGCGCAGGGTCTGTACTAAGAACCCTGCACATAGTGTCTTATTAAGCCTCCCAACAACTCTCTCTAAGATTTGCTCATTTAACTATGAGAGGTTGCAGAGATTGCTATGCATTGTACCTTTCCTCCTGGGCACACACTAGACCACATTTCCCAGATTCCCTGGCGGTTTGGTATAACCACGTGACTGGGTTCTGCCCAATGGAATGCATGTGCACTTCCAGGCCAGGCCTGTAAAGACCACCCCAGTGAAGCTCCTGCTTGTCCTCTGACAGTAGATACAGAGGATCCAGCCAATGACCTTGAGGCCTAGAGGATGGTGGGGCCACAAAATGGAGAGTCTGGATTACTGAATCACACTTCAGGCGAAAGGCTACCACCTGAATAATCCTGTACCGGATGGTGATATGATTGTGAAATAAATTTTTGTTTTGTTTAGCCACTGAGATTTTATTTACTTGCAATTGTTACATAAGGAACCTGAGGTTCAGGCTAAGGGACTTTTGGCAAGTTGCATAAAAGTTGGGGCTAGGATTCTAACTCAAACCTAATTATCTCCAATTCCTGTGGTTCTAACTACTGAGTATACTGTCTCTATGCTAAGAAAAAAGAAAATACAAACAAATGAAAACAAACCTCCTAGGGACAAAATTAGAGTTTTCAAAACCATGACTTCCTGTGGCTCTGGAATGTTGCACCAGCAGAAGTTCCCAGGGGTGGTTTTTATTTCATTACTGAGTAGTTGCCTATTTGAAGGTGAGTGGAAAGCAGAAGGGAAATGACTTGCACTGAGTGCCAGCACATGCCCAGCACCCTACATATATAAACGTTATCTCACTTACTCTACACAGTAACCCTCTGGGAAGACTCAGAGAAGCTAGGCAGCTTGCTCAAGGTTCCACAGCTAATGAGTTGCAAGACCAGGATTCAAATCTGTGTCCATTTGATTCAAGCCCAGTGCTTACTCTTTCCATTATCACCCTAAGGAGGATGTAATTTCTGGGTCCATTTCAATCATTCATCCATTCAATATTTGTTGGGAGCCTATTCTGGGCCAGGCAATCTGCTGCTTTCTTGAGATGAGGGCCAGGACTAAGGTTGGGGCAAGAAGGGCACCTCAGGCATTAAGTTTAAGGAAGCTTTCATGGTCAAGGGCTTTCCCTACCTTCCCTTGACCCTGAAAGGGAAAGACTCCTTAAATTTTATGCCTTAGGCACCTGACTTACCTCACCCTAGTCACAGCCTGATGGAGTAGTGAGCAAAAGCGGACGTGGACTCTGCCGTCGGAAGACAAGCTACCGGTGTTCCAGTTACTACTGTAAATCACCTCAACCGCAGCACCTGGTACTGCAAAACCACACCATTCAATGATGCTCATAGTCTGTGTTAGAGGATTCACACAGGCACAGAGTGGATGGTTTGTCTCTGCTCCAGAGTATTTGTGGATCAGCTAGAATAGAATGGGGTATCTGGACTGGATCTGGAGCCTCGTCATTCACACCTCTGGTATCTTGGCTTCTGAGTTGCGGATTAGGTGGGACTGAGCTGGGATTGTGTTGATGGGAGCATTGCACGTAGCCTCCCCTTATGGCCCAGGCAAGGCAAGGAAGAGACAGAGTCCTGTCTCTCCACAGGAGTATCAGAGCATTGGTGGCCTTCTTAAAACCATTACAAACAATGAGGAAAATTGATAAATAATTCTTCTACAGAAGGAGTGAAAAGGCAACCTATGGAATGGGAGAAAATATTTGCAAATCATATATCTGATAAGGAATTAATATCCAAAATATACAAAGAACACATGCAACTCAGTAGCAATAAAACAAATAATCTGATTAAAAGATAGACAGAGGATCTGAATAGACATTTTTCCAAAGAAGACATACAGATTGCTAACAAGCACATGCTCAATATCCCTAATCATCAGGGAAATGCAAATTAAAACCATAATGAGATATCACCTCACACCTGTCAGAATGGCTATTATCAAAAAGATAAGAAACAACAAATGTTTGCAAGGATGTGGAGAAAAGGGAACATTTGTGCACTGTTGGTGGGAAAGTAAATTGGTGCAGCCGCTATCGAAGACAGTATGGAGGCTCCTCAAAAATAAAAAAAATAGAACTATCATAAGGTAGTATGGTACCTATCTTATGGTACCATAAGATTCCATAATATGGTATTTTATGAGTATTTGTCCAAAGAAAATGAAAACACATATTTGAAAACATATCTGTGCCCCCATGTTCACCGAAGCATTATTTTACAATAGCCAAGACATGGAAGCAACCTAAGGGCCCATTGATGGATGAATGGATAAAGAAGATGTGGCGCATATACATAATGGAATATGAATCAGCCGCAAAAACGAATGGAATTTTGCAATTTGTTACAACATGGATGAACCTTGAGGGCATTATACTCCATGAAATAAGTCAGACAGAGAAAGACAAATACCGTATGATCTCCTGTTGGTGGGAATGCAAATTAGTTCAACCATTGTGGAAAGCAGTACGGAGGTTCCTCAAAAAACTCAAAATAGAAATACCATTTGACCCAGGAATCCCACTCCTAGGAATTTACCCTAAGAATGCAGCAGCCCAGTTTGAAAAAGACAGATGCACCCCTATGTTTACCGCAGCACTATTTACAATAGCCAAGAAATGGAAGCAACCTAAGTGTCCATCAGTAGATGAATGGATAAAGAAGATGTGGTACATATCCACAATGGAATATTATACAGCCATAAGAAGAAAACAAATCCTACCATTTGCAACAACATGGACGGAGCTAGAGAGTATTATGCTCAGTGAAAAAAGCCAAGCCGAAAAAGACAAGTATCAAATGATTTCACTCATATGTAGAGTATAAGAACAAAGAAAAAAACTGAAGGAACAAAACAACAGCAGACCTACAGGACCCAAGAACGGACTAATAGTTACCAAAGAGAAAGGGACTGGGGAGGATGGGTGGGAAGGGAGGGACAAGGGGGAAAAAGGGGCATTATGATTAGCAGATGTAATGTTGGGGGGCATGGGGAGGGCAGTACAACTCAGAGAAGACAAGTAGTGATTCTATAGCATCTCACTACACTGATGGACAGTGACTGTAATGGGGTTGGTGGGGGGGACCTGATGAAGCGGGTAGTGTAATCGCTGTAATATTGCACATGTAATTGTAGATTAATGATACCAAAATAAAAAAAAATACCGTATTATCTCATTGATATGGGGGATCTAAAATACAAAACAGAACAAAACCAAGATCATAGATATAGAAAATAGATTGGTGTTGCAAGAGGGCTGGGGTGGGTGAAATGTGTGAAGGGGGTCAAAAGGTACAAACTTCCAGTTATAAGATAAATCACTCATGGGACATAATGTACAGCATGGTGACTATAGCTAAAAATACAATATTGCATATTTGAATGTTGTACACCTGAAACTAATATAATTTCATATGTCAATTATACATCAAAAAATATATTCTCTTAAAATAATAAAAAAGAAAATTAAAAAACCTGACAGTTAATCCAGATTTCTCAGGACATACAGAGAGCTAATTATCATGACCTTGCTCTTTAGAGCACATTATAACAAGCTGTACGCTTTGATTATTCTTTTCAGTGCTTTGGCTTCCACCCACGAATAAAAAGCAAAATAAAAGATCATCCAATCAACCAGTTGCAAAACCACTATCTTATTCCCCAGAAGTGATTGTATATAAGATACATTAAGATACATATGCTTAGATTCAAGAGAAGGGTAGGCAAGTGGAAGAAAAACAAAGAAGAATGGACCACTTTTCTATGAAAATGTGTAATGGAGGATCCATATGGGAGGGGCTGAAATAGCAACAGCAAATGTGTCTCATTCATTAATTCATTTAACCAACCACCCGGTATTTATTGAGCTCCTCTAAGGCCCCAAGCCCTCAGCTAGTCACTTGGAAGGCACAGCTCTGTCTGGGGACAGGAGCGCAGGTCTGAGCCTGCCTTGGGTGGCTTGTGTTCTAGCCCTACAGGCAGTGCTGGCCCATCACACAGAACTGGTTCAAAGGCACATGTGAGATCGGTCCTGAGTCCCTCATATGTTCTTGCCCTAGGGAAGGAGTTGAGGGTGACCCCGAAGGTGCAGCCCTTGACCCTGGGGAGCTTGTCATTTGTGCTGTTATAATGAGCAGCAGCATCGTTATTATCAGGATTGCACTGCAATCAATGGCACCCTAATGACCTTAACTACCCCTGGGATTTGTAAGGGGATTAGGGGTTCCAAAGCTCATTCACACTCTACCTCACCTCCACCGCACACGGCAGGGGGGCAAGCAACCCCACACTTCCATTTTACAGGTGAGAAAATTGAGCTCCACGAGGTTAAACCTAGGGCAGGCCCCAAACAAGACAGCTAATAATGAGAGAGCAGCTCTGCACTGGCCTCCACCTGAAGCGTGTCTCAGAGTTCTCAAGTTCCTTTTCTCCCCTCTTCCCTGCCACCCCTCCAGCCTCATTTGCCTTCAGGGCCAAACATTTAGGAATAAATGAATAAGGTTTTTATGCACCTGTGTCATGCAAGGCACTCATCTGTACTGGCTCATGAAATCTTCCTACCACTGTAGGACAGACGCTGTGGGGAAGTTGGGGTTCCTGTGGCCAGGATCCTCACTGAACTTAAACCACCTGATGATGTAACTGGCCTGTTCCCAGGTTACCACTTCCGCACCTTTAGGCAATAAGCTATTATTGTGCTACATAGAGAGCTCGGCCCAGTGCTCTGGGCAGAGGCAGAGACTCTAGCGCTAGACCTACTGCCAGGAGAACAAGCTGGGTAATAAGCCCTTTCACCCCAAAGAACGTTCTGCTGTCAATTTCTTTGGTCACATGGAATCCATAGCGAACTTGCCTGGGGCTGAAACCCATTGGCAAGACAGAAGCAGAACTACCATCGTTCACCACCATGGGGATACCAGGTTTAGGAAGGTAGAGTGACTTTCTCAAGGTCACCCCGAGAGTAAGGAAGCTGTGGAGAGAGAACTCAAGCCCCCATCATCTGATGTGAAGCCCGCCTGGGCACTCTTCCCTGGGAACAGCCCAAGGCCCAGCTCCTTGGGGAGAGTGGGGGGAGCCCTTATCCCCAGAACACTGGAATGAGGTGGACACTCAGTGACCCAGGTGAGGGTGCTCTGCTCTTGCCTCTGACACAGTGAATTTTCACCATCACCATTGCTAGCGTGGGAAAAGGGCCTCACTGGTGTTATCAATTATGCATGGTCCTGGGCGAAGCGCTGGGAATCGCAGGGAGAAGGTGTGCCCCATGGGCAAGCAGGGGGCATCTGGTCACCCCCTCTCGCTTAACTCTTCCCCTGCTGCCTCAGCCCTGAGGACAAGGGTTTGGGCCTGGGGTTCTGTTTTGCGTGTCTCTGCCAGGCTTTGTGTTGGGCACGCAATGGCTGGATTTCCGCTTGGGTGTCCCAATACGTTGGCCAGGCTGGCTAGCCTTGGCGGTTCCATTCATTTCAGGCCTCATTAGTGCCTGAGCTGGGATTCAGAGATGTAAATCAGGTCATTAGCACCTCACAGCTTGGCCAGAGGGTGTGGCCAAAGGAGAGGTGGAATTTAGGGAGTGGGAGTAGGGAGCAAACTTTGAGCCCAACTTAATGTTTAACCTCTCTGACAATGGATTGCAAGCCTTCCCCACCCTTATCCCAGGCAGCTTGTTGGGTGAAAGAGCCGAGAACTCCACCTAGATAACAGATGGGGATGGGTGGGAGGAAACGATCGCTAAATTATACATCAGCTGCAAGGGCCAATAGGAAGCAACTCCTCCAGAGAAAGGCTTTCAATGAGCCCACACTTGGCTCCCAAACCACACTTCACCCTTCCTTTGTCTGGGAAAAGAAGCCCTTGAATGCCTCTTAACACAGTGTTAAATCCTAGTGAGAGGGAGGAAATCAGAGGGAAGATAACTCCAGGAGGGGAGAAGGGAAACCAGAAAGGGGTTGCTGCGAGAGACTCATTTCTGGTAAATAATTAACAACAACAAAATTCTCCCTTTAAGAAAAACAGTGCCCAGCAGAACTTTCAACTTCTCTAATTTGGAAAGTCAAAAGTTTTAGCTGAGCACCCGGGTGGCTGATGCCAAGAACAAGTTCTAGCCGAGACATGCTGGCCATGCAAGAGCTGTCACCAGCTGTGGCCATCTTCTTGGGAAGACAGTGGCATCCAGTGACAGTGGGTGGAGGCTTTGAGCCTCTTCCCTCTGGACAACTGGGCAGGAAAGCAGAACTCTAGCGTCTCTCATCTTGGGTGTTGGGGATCCCTCCACAGGACTTCACAAAACCACTGAGTGTGTTCTAGGCTGGTCTCAAGTCAAGACACGGTAAGCGTCTGTCTTAGAATCAAACCTGGGTCTCCATTCTGGCTTGGTCATGACCTGCTGTACAACTTTCCGCAATTATTTAACTTCTCTGAGCCAGTTTATTTAGCCATAGAATGGAGTCAACAAAACTGCTTTTGGAGTTTATGCTAAATTTTGATACAGTATTAATCAGGGGTCAGGAAGCTATGCCTCATGCGCCAAATCTAGCTGCCACCTGTTTTTTAAAAATAAAGTTTTATTGAAAAACAGCCACACCCATTGAACTACTTAGAATGAATGGCTGCTTCCATGCTACAAAAGCAAAAGTGAATAGTAGCAGCGGGGACTATGTGGCCTTAAACCTAAAATATTAACTCCCTAGCCTTTTGCAAAAAATTTTGCCGAGCCCTGGGATATGTTAAGGATACAGCCTCGTGCTTCATAAAAGTTCAATAAGTGGCACAGGCAGTGGGTAATTCCATCAGCATCATCCCAGGGCATTCAGGGGCTTGGCCTTCATTTCCAGAAGTGTGGACTTGCTTCTCTTGCTTCTTTCCCCGCTCATGGCCCCTGCTCACACTCTAAATGCTGTAAGTACACTGGGGACATGGGCCTCCCCTCATGCTGCTGAGCGTGTAATAGACGGGCATGACAGCACCTCTCACCTTTTTTAGGGCCGGGGAGCCTCCTTACTTGGAGGCCCCCAAATCGCATGATAGATGGCAACTCTAGGGCCCAGGAGGAAGAAACCACAGAAGCAGATGAGAGCAGAGGCCCCACAAGTTGACCTGTGGATGCAGGAGTGTCATGGCTGAATTCTTCTTGGGATCCAGCCGATGTTTGCCCCGGGATGATGCCCCACGAAGAAAGAAGGAGGCGACCCCAGTCTTGTAGACCGTCAGTGGGACAGCACAGGCTGAGCTGCCTCAGCCTTGGGAACACAGTGCAAGACCTGCCCCACAAAAGAGCAGGGCAAGTTCAGGGCTAGTGCCATACACTCCATTCTGACTGCTTAACCAGCACCAAGTGAACAGATTTAGCAAATCCTTATGAAGTCAACTGAAGTGATGTATTGAGTTTGGCCATCTGAGAGACCCTCTCAATAGACATTGGTTAATACCTCACTTCTTTTACACAATCTGCCCTTCTCATGTGGGTATCTCATTTAATTCTTACGGCCAATATTGACCCTGTTTTACTCATGAGGAAAATGAGTCTCATGCAATTGAAATGAAATCTCTGCTCTCTAGGACCAGGCATCAAGACTCGGGCAGAAGCCCTCAAAGGCCTTGCTGCTGCCTTTCTTTCAGCCTGCTTTGCATGACGTTTATGCGCCCGCCTAACTTGCATGAATCATTCTCTCAGAGTAGCAACAGAAACCTGAAGACTCATCTGCCCAGCTGGCTCTCATGGCCCTTGGCCTCCTGCTGGTCTTTCCCTATCGGCCCTGCATGGAAGAATTACAAGGTGAAGCTGACAGCCCAGAGAGAGAGCCTCCTGCTGGAAGAGCTGCATGGGGTGCTTGCCCACCGGCTTCAAGTCCGCAAGGCCTACACACGTGTTCATTCACACCAGCCAAAAGTGCCAAGCCCTGGACCCGAAACGCTGGCCTTTGGCACAATGACTGAACACCTACTGTGTTCAGTTCTAGGCATTATATTAAGGGCTTTAAATGTACTAGTACAGCAGTTCTCAAAGTCCCAGGGACCCTTTTAGGGGGTCTGCAAGATAAAACTATTTCATAATATTTTCATATTACTAAAAGAGCATTATTTGCTTTTTTCATTCTCTCTTGAATACACAATTGAATTTTCAGAAGATACATGCAGCATGATGATGTCATCACTCTGATGGCCCATGGAATATATTTTCGGGAGGTTTCCAAAGTAAGGTTTTGGAGTTGTTGAAAACAAGACAACAGGCCCAAAATAGAGTCACTTATGCTAAGCCCCACATCACCAAAAAAAAAAATCTAAGAATTAACTTCATTACACTTTAGGCCTTTCTTGGAAATGGAATCTCAAACCAGTCAATCAGGAATCACCAGGTCAGCTCTAGTCATTTGCCTGAAAGACCCCTGCTACCCCCTAAAGGAAAGTGACCTTGTCATAACCAATCCACTTTTTGCTAGTGTATTTTCTTGTTCGAACTCCTTCCCCTGGGGACAGTCCCTATTCCCGAGTCCTTGTCTTGGGATCTGCTTTGGGAGTGGTGCCCAAACCACTACAGCAGGTACTGAACCTCCAGGACAGTCAGTTTCCTCAAAGGCAAAAGGAGGTGCAAGGTCCCCCCCACAGGGATTGTTCATGAGGAATGATGTGGAGTAATCCTCACGACAGCAAAATCCAAAAGTGTGTCTGCTGTTTCCCCGCACCCACATCTACTTCATGCTCCACAGAACTGAGGTGGGCATTTTTTGATTATTTCCTGACCACTGTAGGTTCATATGCAGTGCACAGGCTCTAGGGTTTGGAGAAATCTGTGTTACACGCTTGTACTGATGCACTGATGTTCTTACTTGGGCCCCTGTGACAAATGAAAAATGGCTACTGTTGTAAAGAAGGGAAATGGAGGTCTCTGGGTGAGAAGACCAACTCACTATTCATCTGTCAGAAAGACTGCTGATCCTTTCAGAAGTCGCATGGAAGAGCAGAGAGAGAGGTTGCATCCTGGCCCCATCACCCAATGGCTGCGTACGTGTGAACAATTTACTTGATCTTGCTGAGCCTCAGTTTTCTGCCTTGAGGAATTGTAGTGAGAATTGTAAGTAATATTTGTAATCCCTTGGAGACAACTCTATCATGGATGAAGAAATGAATGGTGTAGACTTTGCTTTCCTAGACCTTAGAATCTCACTGGGAGATAAGATTGGACATGGGAAAAGCAGATGCAAGGCATGAACAACTGCATGCTTGGGCCCCTGTGTTTTCCTGAGCATCTACTAGGCTCAAGGCACAGAGGGAAGTGCCTACCAGAGGACATGCTGCTCAGGGAGCGTCTCCTCCTCTGCTCTCCATCTAATGAATCTGCTTTCTTTCCTTCCTTCCTTCCTACCTTTCCTCTTATTCTTCCTTCCTTTTTTGCTTCTGCCTTCTCTCTCCTTCTCACCCACATTCTTTCTCTCCTTCCCCTCCAAATTCCTTTGTCCCTTCTTCTTTGCCAGCATCACAGGCTTCCAACCAGTAACATTACTGGCCTCTGAAGAACCACAGGTCTAGGAAACCCCAAGCCCTGTAGATCCCACCCACCCTGCAGTGTAAACTGGGGCAGGTCTCTTCCCCTCCCAGGGTATTTGGATTGGGATGGATGGAGGAGCATTATAACCAGTGAAGCCATCAAATATCTCTTAGTTCCATTATACATAAGGTACTGCACAAACAGCGATAGGCTGGCGCCAGCTTGTATTGGCTTATAAGAGCTGATTACTAAGTGTTCAGGAATTTTGCAGGTAGTTGACATCACATTGGTTGCTTGAAATCAGTGATGGTGAGAGTATTTACACTAGAGGAATTAGCAAACACTGCAAATCAGATATTTTCTCTTTCCCAGAGAGCCAGTTGTTAAGCACTTACCCACACACTGCTATATAAAATGTAGGTAATGTGAGAGGGATGGATTTGTATAGAAAGAGGCACTTCCTTCAAGGAGCTGTGCAGCAGGCTTAATGCTGATTATGTGGAGTGTCACTGATTCACAGTCAGGACTGTAGTTGCAGCTGAGTGACCAGTGCAGGACGGCTTCCTTCTCTGGAACTCGGTTTCCTGTCTGCTAAATGGGATTCCCACAATGGGTTGTGAGGTGACCCCCCCCACCCTAGAAATACTACATGTGAGTGAAAACCCACTGTCCTCTACACAGAACTGTTCCAGTCTCATAGAGACCTCTGACATTGTGAGACTGTCCTCTTGAATGCCCCCAAGAAATGGTTTAACCACACACAGCACCTGCTTGATACACAACTGGAAACCAAGACAAACAGCAATCTAGGTCTATTCCCCTGGTAAGACTAGAGGCAGCCTGACTGCTCAGCCCTGTCTGCTGTGTCTTTGCGCCCCTTGCAGAATATAACTGAACAGTGAGGAGGGAGAGGGCTGGGGGACCTCAGTGGGTGCGTCCTCAAAAGCATTACTCACAGCTGGGGGCTGGGAACTTCTCTCTTCTGTGATGCGCTGGGAAGAGCTACTTGTGTGCATTTATTTGGATGATTAAACGGAATGTTCTCGACGGGCAGGGAGGAATGGCTACTGCAAGCACATAGCTTGGTTTGGGAATCTTTAAAATAAAACACAGATCTGAAGAGTGAGCCAAGAGTGTCTGCCTTTATAGCATGCAGATCTCGCTCAGGCCACTGGTCAGCATCGTGCTAAGGGCACCCAGTCAGCCGCACTACCTCCTGCCCCCTCCCCGGCTCTCCTTTCTCCATGCATGGAAGTCTCAACGGAAAGTCTCAACACACTCTGCAGTTTAATTATAGTTCCTCTAATGATTTAATAGTCTGTCTTCCCAACCAAATTTGTAAAACCCTGCAGGGCATGGAGTACTGTCAACGTAATCTTTTTCTCCTGCGCTTCCCGGTGCCCTGTGGGTGAGCCCTCAGTACCTCAGGATGGCCGTTGACTGCCGGCTTGCCACCCTTCACTCTTTGAATGCAGCCTCTGCGGGGGACACAGAAGGCAGACGGTCTGGCTTTGCTGGCTGGGTCCTCCTACTGGCCAATGAGGCGGGAGATACAAGCAGGTCCTTTTTACAGCGAAGGAAACTGAGGCATAGAAAAGTTAACACACTGGCCCCAAAGCACAAAGTAAGCGGCAAAGTTAGAATTCAAACTTTTTCAAAAAAACCCTCGCCCTTCACTACCATGTTACTCAGCAAAACTGAAGTCAAGCTGTGAGTTTAATGAGTGAGCAGGACTATGATACCATCCCACCTCAGCAAACTGAGCAACTGAGGCAGACCTGGTTAAGACAATGTGCCCCTGTTGTTGCAGGCAGTATGTATCTACCAGGAAGGTCTCAAGAGTTAGTATGAACTGTAAAGAGCTGCTGGGTCCAGGAAGTCGGGGCCTGGAAGGTGCTGGAGTCCCAGACAAAGATTACAGCAGGGTGGTTTTAGGTTCTGCTGGGCTCTGTAGTCCCCTCAGTCAGGTTGGCCCTTAAACCCAGTGTGACTTGATGTAAGCCTCCACTTTGGATCTTTTCTCTCTCTTCCTTCCCTTTGTTCCTTCTCATGGGGAGCCCGGGGAGTCTGGGAGTGTGTTTTCTCACTTTCCCTCCTGCACTGTGTGACTTTGGCAAAATGTTCCTGAACATGCAGTCCGAGAACGCTTGGTGGGCTCCGAGGCCTGGGCGTCTGCTGTCTTCTCAGGGCAGGTGGGCACGGGGGACTGCTAATGCAGCACTGGCCTCCGAAGGGTTAGGGGGCGCTAGCAGGGCCAGTGGGACAGGACGCCAAGGTCACAGGATCTAAACCCAGCAGGGAACAGAACTGAAATGAAAGCCAAAGGGCTGTGCCCAAAGTTGCCTTTCTCCCCCAGCCTGCCCGCCTGAGGCTTCTCCTCAGCCTTCAGCAACAGCCATCAAGGTCCAAGACGAGTCTCAATATGATCCTCTCTGCACCTCCCACCAAGCCTCGGTTCAGAACACCCTTCCCAACAGGAACCCCCTTTCCAACAGGAACACTCTTCCACCATTGCTGACATTCCAAATGGGTCAGACACTCTGCCAAGCACTTCCTATGCAGGTTTCCAGGTAAATCCAGGACATGCAGTGAATTTGAATTTCAGAAAAATAATGACTAGGTTTTCAGAAAGTATGTTCCAAATATTGCATGGAACATACTTAAAAAAAAAAATCTCATTCATCAGTTGTCTGAAATTCAAATTTAACTGGGTATGGTGATTTATCTATTTGTTTGTTTGCTAAATCTGGCAACCGTAGGTCTTGTCTTAGTTAATCTCACAATAATTGTGGCCAATAGCTACTGTTAATATTCTTATTTTACAGAAAAGGAAACTTAGTATGGAGCTTACAAAACCAGAGAGCCAGGATTTTAATCTAGTTGTGGCTGGAATGTCTGATTCCAAAGCCTAAGCTTTGTGCTAAATGGTCTTAACAATGGCAATGTGTCCTGATTAAGCCTGAAATAACTGAACCACTCTGCCTCAGTTTCCTCATTTGTAAATAGTAGCTGTAGTAGTGTCTGCCTCACAGAGGTGGGAATTCAATGAGTTAATGCACATCAAAGGCTTAGATCTGTGACTGGCCCATGGTAAGTGCCCAATAGATATGAACTAAAATTGCTTCAACAGGATAATGATGACTCATCTATTGTTGCTTTTTTAGAATCCTCACAACATCCCAGAGACAGAAGGTGGGCAGGCATTGCCTTCAGCTTCCTTACACATGGAGCACAGAGAAGTTGTGTTAGGTCCACAGAGGTCTAGAGTCAAAACTGGAATTAAAACCCAGTGCACTATTTCCTGTGTAATATTCATTTCCTTAGGAAACCACCATGAGCCAGTATCTTTGAGGGGATAGATGAGAAGGTACAAAAAAAAGTTTAGAAAATGATATAGGAGTCCTTTGCTTCTCAGTAAGGAGAACAGGTTACGACTTTTCTGTCTCACATTTCCCCCTTAGGGATCGGCTATGCATGTCTGTGTTTATAGAGCTAAAATTCAGAATATGAAGCAACCGACTAGGCTCTCAGACACACCAATCAGAGTGGACCTTGGCCCCAGTGCTAGAGCAGGGTTCTGAAGACCCTCCCCCATAAGAAAGGCATTAACCCTATAGTGATGATACTCTGGAGGGCTAGGGAAATGGCAGTTCAGAGTGAAGGGCAGGTACAGAAGGATCCCTCAAGGATCTCAGGGAATTGACTCTTCACTACCCGAGGTGGACACATTTCAATATTTTAATAGCACGGCAATGTCTATGTGTGTTGGTAAACCAGTGAGGTAGGAGGTGTAAGGTAGGAGGGTGTTCACCCAACAGACTGTCTCTACCCACCAAAAAAAAGATAAGCTGAGGGACTGGTATGGTTGAACCAAGCTTGGTTGAATCCCCTATGAATTGAGGACCAAGATAGTAATTGTATTTGCTGCAATTAAACAGTCAGATATATTAAAGATGGTGGCATGAGAGGTGAGACAGAGGCTTCCTCCTAAAACGGCATATAATACGAAAACATAATTCATACAACTAATCCTGAAAGAGCAACAGGAAAGAGGACTGTGTCAGAAGGCATACACCTGGAGAAAAGAGCAGACCTCACAGAACAGGGTAACATACAATAGCTGTGGCCCGGCAGGAACTAAGCCCTTCCCCGATCCCAGCTCACTGGTGGGAGGAAGAGAAATTGAGCAGGGAAGGGAGTGGAGGCCTGGGACTGCTTAATACAGCACTCTGGAGATATGATCTGGGAGCACAAACCTACATTTCATGGTGCTTGGATGGTACTCTTGTGAGTAGGGGTTTGGAAAGCTAAGACAGGCAGAACTCCTGGAGAGACTGAGATTCCAGCCGCTTATGGAAAGCAGGGATCCATATCCGGCTGCTCTGGGACAAAAGAAAGGCGGGAACTCTGAGAGACTTCCTAACAAGGAAGCCCTTAGCAAGAGGGCTGCTAAAGGGGCAAGGATTGCATAGAGCTTACTGCTCAGGACAAAGGACAGGCAGACAAAATTGTCCGGGTGCAATCTTCCCAGCAGGTTGGGAATTTCACGATCTTCAGGTGCTCCACCTCCTTGGCTGACTACACAGCTCCAAGGACCACCCCCACCCCATGATACGGAGCCGACTGTGCCTTTCTCCTGGCCAGCCCCACCTGGCTTGCAAACCTGCAAACCTGCAAACCCTACCCTGGTGTGAGGCCAGCCAGAGGGAAGATCTGTCTACAGCAACTACAAATGCAAAGCATAGAGGCTTATACCTGTGTGCTCGGCCCACTGGTTCAGGCAGTGGAGACAGGCATAGCAGCCGGGAAGCATGAAACAGCTCTTCCCTCCCACCCCCAGGCACCAGTACCACTCCCGTGCAACTCCTGACATTGCTTCAGGGGCTGAGCAGCTCCAGAGAGTAGAGCCACTGGGCACTAGAGGGCCCCATATACAAATATGAAATGCCAGAGGACCCTGGTTCAAAGTAAAATTATTAATACAAATCCTGAGAAAGATTTAAATGACATCAACCTCATGAATCTTCCTGAAAGGGAGTTCAAAATAAAAATCATTAACATGCTCATGGAGGTATGGAAAGATATTCAAGAACTCAGGAATGAATTCCAATTGGAGATACAATCATTGAAGAGCACAATGGAGGGTATTAAAAGCAGATTAGATACAGCAGAGGAGACGATAAATGAAATAGAAAGTAGAGAAGAGGAATACAAAGAAGCTGAGGCACAGAGAGAAAAAAGGATCTCTAAGAATGAAAGAATATTGAGAGAACATGTGTGACCAATACAAACGGAGCAATATTCGCATTATAGGGGTACTAGAAGAAGAAGAGAGAGAAAAAGGGATAGAAAGTGTCTTTGGGGAGGTAATTGCTAAAAACATCCCCAATCTGGGAAAGGAGATAGTCTCACAGGCTATGGAGATGCACAGATCTCCCAACACAAGGGACCCAAGGAAGACAACACCAAGATATATAGTAATTAAAATGGCAAAGATCAAGGATAAGGACAGACTACTAAAAGCAGCCAGAGAGAGAAATAAGATCACATACAAAGGAAAGCCCATCAGGCTATCATCAGACTTCTCAACAGAAACCTTACAGGCCAGAAGAGAGTGGCGTGATGCATTTAATACAATGAAGCAGAAGGGCCTTGAACCAAGAATACTTTATCTGGCAAGATTATCATTTAAATTTGAAGGAGGGATTAAACAATTTCGAGATAAGCAAAAGCTGAGAGAATTTGCCTCCCACAAACCACCTCTACAGTGCATTTTGGAGGGACTGCTATAGATGGAAGTGTTCCTAAGGTTTAATAGCTGTCACCAGAGGTAATCAAACCACAGTAAAGAAAGTAGAACAGCTAATTACTAAGCAAATGCAAAAGTAAATGAACTATCCCCAAAGTCAATCAAGGGATAGACAAAGAGTATAGAATAGGATACCTAATATATAAAGTATGGAGGAGGAAAAAAGGAGGAGAAAGAAAAAGAACCTTTAGATTGTGTTTGTAATAGCATATTAAGTGAGTTAAGTTAGACTCTTAGATAGTAAGGAAGTTAACCTTGAACCTTTGGTAACCACGAATCTAAAGCCTGCAATGCCAATAAGTACATACCTATCGATAATCACCCTAAATGTAAATGGACTGAATGTACCAATCAAAAGACATAGAGTCACTGAATGGATAAAAATAGCAAGACCCATATATATGCTGCCTACAAGAGACTCACTTTAAACCCAAAGACATACACAGACTAAAAGTGAAGGGATGGAAAAAGATATTTCAAGCAAATAATAGGGAGAAAAATGCAGGAGTGGCAGTACTTGTATCAGACAAAATAAACTTCAAGACAAAGAAAGTCAAAAGAGACAAAGGACATTACATAATGATAAAAGGGTCAATCACACAAGAAGATATAGCCATTACAAATATCTATGCACTCAACACAGGAGCACCTACATATGTGAAACAAATACTAGCAGAATTAAAAGGGGAAATAGAATGAAATGCATTCATTTTGGGAGACTTCAACACTCCACTCACTCTGAAAGACAGATCAACCAGACAGAAAATAAGTAAAGAGACAGAGGCACTGAACAACATATTAGAACAGATGGACCTAATGGACATCTACAGAACTCTACACCTAAAGCAGCAGAATACACATTCTTCTTAAGTGCACATGGAACATTTTCAAGAATAGATCATATACTACGCCACAAAAAGAGCCTCACTAAATTCAAAAAGATTGAAATTGTACCAACCAGTTTCTTAGACCACAAAGTATGAACCTAGAAATAAATTACGCAAAGAAAATGAAAAATCCCACAAACACATGGACGCTTCACAACATGCTCCTAAATAACCAATGGATCAATGACCAAATAAAAACAGAGATCAAGCAATATATGGAGACAAATGACAAAAATAATTCAATGCCACAAAATCTGTGGGACACAGCAAAGGCTGTGCTAAAAGGAAAGTATATTGCAATACAGGCCTACCTCAGGAAAGAAGAACAATCCCACATGAGCAGTCTAAACTCACAATTAACGAAACTAGAAAAAGAAGAACAAATGAGGTCCAAAGTCAGTAGAAGGAGGGACATAATAAAGATAAGAGCATAAATAAATAAAATCGAGAAGAATAAAGTAATAGAAAGAATCAATGAAAGCAAGAGCTAGTTCTTTGAGAAAATAAACAAAATAGATAAACCCCTAGCCAGACATATCAAGAAAAAAAGAGAGTCTACTCACATTAACAGAATCGGAAATGAGAAAGGAAAATATCACGATGGACACCAGAGAAATACAAAGAATTATTAGAGAATACTATGAAAAATTATATGCTAACAAACTGGATAACCTAGAAAAAATGGACAACTTTCTAGAAAAATACAACCTTCCAAGGCTGACCCAGAAAGAAACAGAAAATCTGAACAGACCAATTACCAGCAACGAAATTGAACTGGTAATCAAAGACCTACCTAAGAAAAAAAATCCCTGAACCAGATGGCTTCACTGCCGAAATTTTATCAAACATTTAGTGAAGACCTAATACCCATCCTCCTTAAAGTTTTCCAAACAATAGAAGAAGAGGGAATACTTCCAAACTCATTCTATGAGGCCAGCATCACTTTAATACCAAAGCCAGGCAAAGACACCACAAAAAAAGAAAATTACAGACCAATATCCCTGATGAACATAGATGCAAAAATACTCAACAAAATATTAGCAAACTGAATTCAAAAATACATCAAAAAGATCATCCATCATGATCAAGCAGGATTTATTCCAGGGATGCAAGAATGGTACAACATTTGAAAATTCATCAACATCATCCATCACATCAACAAACAAAAGGACAAAAACTACATTATCATCTCCATAGATGCTGAAAAAGCATTTGACAAAATTCAACATCCATTCATGATAAAAACTCTCAACAAAATGAGTATAGAGGACAAGTACCTCAACATAATAAAGGCTATATATGACAAACCCACAGCCAACATTATACTTAACAGCGAGAAGCTGAAAGCTTTACCTTTAAGTCGGGAACCAGACAAGGATGCCCACTCTCCCCACTTCTATTCAACATAGTTATGGAGGTCCTAGCCACAGCAATCAGACAACACAAAGAAATAAAAGGCATCCAGACTGGCAAGGAAGAAGTTAAACTGTCCCTGTTTGCAGATGACATGATATTGTATGTAAAAAACCCTTAAGAATCCACTGCAAAACTACTAGATCTAATATCTGAATTCAGCAAAGCTGTGGGATACAAAATTAATACACAGAACTCTGTGGCATTTCTATACACTAACAATGAACTAGCAGAGAGAGAAATCAGGAAAATAATTCCATTCGCAGTTGCATCAAAAGAATAAAATATCTAGGAATAAACCTAACCAAGGAAGTGAAAGGCCTATACTCTGAAAACTACAAGACACTTATGAGAGAAATAAAAGAGGATACCAATAACTGGAAACACATCCTGTGCTCATGAATAGGAAGAATTAATATTGTCAATATGGCCATGCTGCCTAAAGCAATCTACAGATTCAATGCAATTCCTATCAAAATACCTACAGCATTCCTCAACCAACTAGAGAAAATCATTCTAAAATTCATATGGAACCACAAAAGACCCCGAATAGCCAAAGCAATCCTGAGAAGGAAGAATAAAGCTGGGGAGATTATGCTCCCCAACTTCAAGCTCTACTACAAAGCCACAGTAATCAAGACAATTTGGTACTGGCACAAGAACAGACCCATAGACTAATGGAACAGACTGGAGAGCCCTGATATAAACCCAACCATATATGGTCAATTAATATATGATAAAGGAGCCATGGATATACAATGGGGAAATGCCAGCCTCTTCAACAGCTGGTGTTGGCAAAACTGGACAGCTACATGCTAGAGAATGAAACTGGATTATTGTTTAACCCCATATACAAAAGTAAACTCGAAATGGATCAAAGACCTGAATGTAAGTCATGAAACCATAAAACTCTTAGAAGACAACATAGGCAAAAATCTCCTGAATATAAGCATGAGCAACTTCTTCTTGAACGCATCTCCTCAAGCAAGGGAAACAAAAGCAAAAATGAACTCATGGGACTACATCAAACTAAAAAGTTTCTGTACAGCAAAGGACACCATCAACAGAACAAAAAGGCACCCTACAGTATGGGAGAATATATTTGTAAATAACATATCAGACAAGGGGTTAACATCCAAAATATATAAAGAAGTTACACACCTCAACACCCAAAAAGTAAATAACCCGATTAAAAAATGGGCAGGGGATATGAAGAGACAGTTCTCCAAAGAAGAAATTCAGATGGCCAACAGACACATTAAAAGCTGCTCCACATCACTAATTATCAGGGAAATGCAAATAAAAACCACAATGAGATCACCTCACACCAGTAATGATGGCCAGCATCGAAAACACTAAGAAGAACAAATGCTGGCAAGGATGCGGAGAAAGGGGAACCCTCCTACACTGCTGGTGGGAATGTAAGCTAGTTCAACCATTGTGGAAAGCAATATGGAGGTTCCTCAAAAAACTAAAAATAAAAGTACCATTTGACCCAGGAATCCCACTCCTTGGAATTTACCCAAAGAATCCAAGTTCTCAGATTCAAAAAGACATATGCACCCCTATGTTTATCACAGTACTATTTACAATAGCCAAGATATGGAAGCAACCTAAGTGTCCATCAGTAGATGAATGGATAAAGAAGAGGTGGTACATATACTCAATGGAATACTATTCAGCCATAAGAAAGAAACAAATCCTACCATTTGCAACAACATGGATGGAGCTGGAGGATATTATGCTCAGTGATATAAGTCAGGCAGATAAAGTCAAGTGCCAAATGATTTCCCTCATCTGTGTAGTATTAACAACGAAGCAAAACTGAAGGAACAAAATATCAGTAGACTCAGAGACTCCAATAAGGAACTAGTGTTTATCAAAGGGGAGGAGTGTGGGAGGGCGGGTGGGGAGGGTGGGAGAAGGGGATTGAGGGGTATTATGTTTAGTACACATGGTGTGGGGGTTCAAGGGGAAAACAGTGTAGCACAGAGAAGGCCAATATTGAATCTGTGGCATCTTACTGCACTGAAGGACAGTGACTGCACTGGGGTATAGGTGGGGACTTGATAATATGGGTAAATGTAGTAACCACATTGTTTTTTCATGTGAAACCTTCATAAGAGTGTATATCAATAATACCTTAATTTAAAAAAAGAGTGTATATCAATAATACCATAATAAAAAAATTTTTTTAAATCATCAGATATGCAGGGGCCAGTGCCTGCCAGCCACAAAAGGTCCTTGTCATCAACCTCTCATAAAACATCATTAGCTGATATTACTGTGATTTCAACAAATCCAGAATAACTGTGCTATACTACCTCAAACAGGAAGAATAACAGTGAAAGGCTTTTATAGAAAGACTGGATATCAGGGGGCTTTGGTGCTGGTCCTGTTCTGTTTTTGACTATGAGAGCCTTGGGTAGGCCACTTCCTGGCTGTGGTTATTAGAATGAAAGAACCAGACGGCATATTAGTCATGACTCTTTTGGTTGCAAATGAAAGATAACCAACTCAAATAGGCTTAAGCCAAAACCTGGATTTTCCAGACCATATACTGAAAAGTTCAGATATAAACGGCTTCAGGTATAGCTGGACCCAAGGGCTCAAAGAAAGCTCCTATGATTTGGTCTTTTCCTCACACTTTCATAGGCAGACATGCTCACTCTATGTGGTGACCCCAGGAGTTCCAGCCTGACATTATCCTTACAGCCAGAATAAACCTTCTTTATCCCAAGGGTAAAAAAAAAAAAATCACATTGGACTGTTGCAAGTTATGTGTCCATCCCAGATGAATCACTAGAATTGGAGGGCCAGAAAATGCCCACCGGCCAGGCCTGGGTTACGTGTGCAGCACTTGTAGTCGGGGAGTCTGTCAGCCGCATCCTAAGGTCCCAGGGTGCAGGAGTATTAGTTTCCCAAAGAAAGATCAGGGGCCTGTGAGCAAAGGAAGGGCTGCTGGGATGGCATGAACAGCAGGTGTCCACTGCAGACGGCTCTGTGGGGACTTCCAGTTCTAAAAGTCCATGAATTCAGGGGATACAGCTTTCTGCTTTGTGTCCTTCGGTAACTTACAAAAAGGAGGATGTAGGGGAGAAGGCTGTGCTCTCTTTTTAGCTCCTTACTGCTTCTTCTTTTGCCCATTGTATTACTGTCATGTGTCCTCTTGGGAAAAGAGCAAAATAGAGAGCTGAACTTGTAAAAAGTCAAAAAGCCCCTCTTCAGTGGGACGTATGGAAGATGTTCTGGATCATCCTTCCCGAAGATTGGATCTCCAAGAAAACAAGTCCCCACCCATCTCTATAAATAGGGAGGGCTGCACGAACCCTGACAGCAGCCACATTTTCACTCATAGAGCACCAATATTTTGCTCTTCCTCCTTCCCCCAGCATTTACTCTGAAGAGTCCTCTGGTCCTTGAATCAAGCTCTGGGCTGATTTGTATGCTGTAATAGTGATGTGCACTGTCTGGCTATAACCAGATCCAAACACCAAATGGTGAACTTGTTTGAGAAAGTGCAGTTTTGTGAGCAACAGTAGAAAGGAAAATGTTAATAAAGGGCAGTCCACTGAACAGAGGTTAAATACTTTCATACTTCTCAGCTAACCCAGAAACTTCCCTGAATTCTCATTAAAAAAAAAAAAGTTCTCTGTAATCTGATGTTTTACCTCATTAAATGCTGCAATTTGAGAAGCAAGAACAGAACTGAGCTGAGAATTGCACCTGGTGCAGGTCACTGAGCTGTTATTCGGTGTCTGGCATGCCTGGGTCCCCAGTAGGGAGAGTTCAGCAGAGTGACATGGAACTCACCTGGCCTGGTTTGAGATTCCCTGTGGCCTCCCAGAAGCCTTTTCCTCTCTCAGCCTCAATTCACAAAGCCCATTCTGGTGCCTTCCTCCTGAACTCTCCATGGCCACTCAGGGTTCTTACACTTGCCCTGCCTTTGGGGGTACGTGCAGGGCCATGTTGATTTTTGAATTCTGGTTAAAAGATTGAGAAATTCAGAAGTTGTGGGTTCTTCTTTGGAAGCAGTGTCCTTTCTTTCTGTCTCTGACTCATTTTCTCCTTTCTTCTGTATTTCTACTGTCATTTTCTTCTATATTCGACTTTCTTCTCTTCTTTAGTGGCAGTACTGAAATTTCTAATCAGAAAACATGGACCAATGAAAAAAGTTAACAATGTAACCCACCAAAAACCATTGAATTGTACACTTGAAATGAGTGAATTGTTTGGCATGAAAGTCTTACCTCAATAAAGCTTCTTTAAAAAAGAAATGAGGAAAAAAGAAAAGGCAGGAACTCCAATGTAGTTGCATGGAAGACTGAAACTGCATTTACATTGTGGTGCTCTTAAGACTGGGAAATCACTAAGTGCCACATCCCCAAATACACACCGGGTGGTATGTTCACTCAGCTTGGAGCCCCAGCCCCAGGTTCTGCCTCCTCTCTTCCAATAGTTCCACTGACACATGACGTCCCATCTCCTAAGTCTCCCTCTGTTGGGAATCTCAGAGGTTAAATTCAAGTAACAGTGGCTTCCCCTTCTCAGAACTACCTGGTTAAAAGGTGTATGACTCACATTTGTCAGGGACAATTTGCTTTTATCTGTCTTTTTCCTCACTGACATCACTTCCTCCTCCTTTCCATTTCTCGGAGGTGGCTGTGAGATTTGGCAACAGGAGTGTGGTGATTTACAAGGAAGTTATGCAGTTTCTTGTTTGGCTATGGTGGCTATACTTGGAGAGAAGTCTCGGGGCTCCCTATGCTACCCAAGGCTTGCACACACCACCTGCCCCAACTCACACACTCCCAGCTATGTGTAGGAAATTCACCACTTTATGGCCTTGCATAAAAGTGTCATTCTGAATAAACACAAAAACAATCAAATGCTCTTGAGTTGTTGGTCTTAAATATCAGTCATGCTTCATCGCAGGTATAAAGGACCTGTTCCTTGCATGATATCATCATATAAAGACTGAGGGCCTTAGGGGCATCTTAATGAGGTAATAATAAGGGAAAAATGTTCTGGTTTGGGTGGGCCTGGTATTCACCATAATGTTCAAAGTGGGTTTAATCTTACATTGGACTTCTTGCTGTACAGTATATTAAGAAAGAGGAGAGGGTGAAGGAAATGAAGATGGCATTGAGATAGGGGTGTGTGTGTATGTGTGTGTGTGTGTGTGTGTGCAATTTGAGTTTTGTTTCTTAATCTGCCTTTTATTGCTTTTGAAGACCTGCCCATATCACGAGGTTTCTCTTCTTACACAGATTACCCAAGTCCTAGGGCAATGGCTCCAAGAAGTTTCCCTCTCCAAAAGCTCTTTATGCTCCCTTGCTCTGCACTTATGCTGCTTTCCCTGCTGCATTACGCAGTTAGTGTTTTTGCTTTGTTTCTAAGATGCCCTTTGTTACTCTTGAAGACCTGCCATTATTTCAAAACCTTTTCTCTTTATATGATCCACTATGGAGCAATAGGGTGAGGGAGCTTCCAATTTGCCATAAAGATGGTCTTTATTCTCCCTTCCTTCTTCTTTCTTTTCAGACACTTGGAATAGCCAGGTAGTCGAGAAAGTTCTTAGAAATGGGCAGTGACAAACTCTGTCCTTTACCGAGTGGTTTAACCTCTTTGGGGGAAAAAGAGATTGTGTAGAAACCAAGGTGGCATTGTTATCACTTTTGAATATAAGAACAATATGCAAGTTAAATCATTCACTCATCCACTTAAATGTTCCCCTGGGAGCATGAGTGGTCTTATTTATATTTATGCCTAAACTTATTTTTGCTGAGTCTTCACCCATTTTATTAACAGGATTCCAGAGTCTTTTTTTCTTTTCTCTTCTTTTTTGTTCTTTTTTAGTCATCCTCCTATTCCAAGAATTCCAAAGTTTTCTTAGTCATGACCACAAATCAATCATTTTTGCTTCTTTGCTGTCATTGCCTGTTAATTCAGTCCACAATCAACTATCCATCCATCTGTCTGTCCATTAATCCATTCATTCAATAACTATTTACTGAGAACTTAGTATGAATTAATACTCAGCTAGGTGACTAACCAGGATACAGTGGTGAGTCTGGATATCTGCCCTCTGTGCGGACATAGTCTTATAAGAAATATGGACCAACTTCCGGGAAGATGGCGGTGTGAGCAGGGCGGCAGAAATCTCCTCCCAACACTATATTTATCTACGAAAACACAGAAAATACATCTATTCCTAAAAGAGAGACGAGAATACACAGGAAAGCGCACAGCGTGCAGCTACACCCGAGAGGACTCGGCACCCCAAGAGGCGGGTAAGATACGGAGCCGCGACCCGGCGGGACCCGAGCCCTCCCCCACCCCAGCGCACCGGCGGGAGGAGAGGATTCAGAGCCGGGAGGGAGTGGAAGCACACCCCGCGAAGTAGCCAGCCCCGGTGATCTGCGCGGGGAGCGCTGACCCACATTGCGCAGTGCAGCGGAGATTGGAGAGACAGAGGGACAGGATCTGAGCGGGGAACGCGCCAGGGGGCTTGCAGCCGGCTCCCGGGAAGGAAAAAAAAAGTGCGCGCTTTCCTCAGCGGTCTTAAAGAGACAGGAGCCCAGCGGAGGAGCCGGATCGCCCCAGCACACTCAGCCCAGCAGGCTGGGAGTCCTGGGGAGTTTCAGACGCCTTAGCTGGCGACTGAGGAAGCGTAGCCATACTTAACACTTCTCACTGAGATCAACAGCCTCCTATTCGTTCCCACCCCTGCCAGAGCGATAAAGGGCCCTGCGGAGCGGCACAGTCACAGCTGTGGAATAGTGGGGCAATAGCGCCACCTAGAGCGTTCCCACAGAATCTACGTCCGGTGGGCATTTTTTTTGTTTTGTTTTGTTTTTGTTTTTTCTTTTCTTTCTTTCTTTTTCTTTCTTTTTTTTTCTTCTCTTTTTAAAGTCTTAAAGAGCCCAGCTGACATACGTGGCAACTATCAGTGACCAAAATTATACAGCCATGAAAAGACAGAGGAATATGGTTCAGACCAAAATCAACCAGACAACCCCAGAGAGGGAGTCTGAAGGGATGGAAATGCACAGCCTTCCTGAAAAAGAATTCAGAATAAAAGTCATAACCATGCTGATGGACCTACAGAGAAATGTGCAAGAGCTGAGGGAGGAAGTGAGGGAACTGAGGAAAGACAATACAGAAATCAGACAAGCGATCGACGGGCTTAACAGCAGAATGGATGAGATGCAAGAGACTGTTAATGGAATAGAAAACAGAGAACAGGAGTACAGAGCAGCTGAGGCAGAGAGAGATAAAAGGATTTCTAGGAATGAAAGAATATTAAGAGAACTGTGTGACCAATCCAAACGGAACAATATTCGCATTATAGGAGTACCAGAGGAAGAAGAGAGAGAAAAAGGGATAGAAAGTGTCTTTGAAGAAATAACTGCTGAAAACTTTCCCTCGCTGGGGAAGGAAGTAGTCTCGCAGTCCACCAAAGCTCATAGATCTCCCAACACAAGGGACCCAAGGAAGACAACACCAAGACACATAATAATTAAGATGGCAAAGATCAAAGATAAAGGCAGGGTATTAAAGGCAGCTAGAGAGAGAAAAAAGATCACCTACAAAGGAAAACCCATCAGACTGTCATCAGACTTCTCAACAGAAACCTTACAGGCCAGAAGAGAATGGCAGGATATATTTAACGTTATGAGACAGAAGGGCCTCGAACCAAGAATATTGTATCCAGCACGATTATCATTTAAATATGATGGAGGGATTAAACAATTTCCAAACAAACGAAAGTTGAGAGAATTTGCGTCTCATAAACCACCACTACAGGATATCTTAAATGGATTGCTCTAGATGGAAGCACACCTAAGGCTAAAAAGATGTCACCAGAGAAAATAATATCATAGCAAAGAAAGCAGACCATCCAAATACTAACTAAAGGCAAAGAATAAAACACCTATTATAGAAGAATGGAGGAGGAGGAATAAGAAGGGAGAGAAAGAAAGAAACATCAGACTGTGTTTACAATAACTTAACAAGAAAGTTAAGTTAGATTGTTAGATAGTAAAGAAGCAACCCTTGAACCCTTGGTAACCACGAATCTAAAGCCAGCAATGGCAATAAGTACATACCTATCAATAATCACCCTAAATGTAAATGGACTGAATGCACCAATCAAAAGACACAGAGTAACAGAATGGATAAAAAAGCAAGACCCATCTATATGCTGCCTACAAGAAACTCACCTCAAATCCAAAGATATACACAGACTAAAAGTGAAGGGATGGAAAAAGATATTTCATGCAAACAACAAAGAGAAAAAAGCAGGTGTTGCAGTACTTGTATCAGACAAAATAGACTTCAAAACGAAGAAAGTAGCAAAAGATAAAGAAGGACATTACATAATGATAAAGGGGTCAGTCCAACAAGAAGATATAACCATTATAAATATATATGCACCCAACACAGGAGCGCCAGCATATGTGAGACAAATACTAACAGAATTAAAGGAGGAAATAGACAGCAATACATTCATCTTAGGAGACTTCAACACACCACTCACTCCAGAGGACAGATCAACCAGACAGAAAATAAGTAAAGACACAGAGGCACTGAACAACACACTAGAACAGATGGACCTAACAGACATCTACAGAACTCTACACCCAAAAGCAACAGGATACACATTCTTCTCAAGTGCACATGGAACATTTTCCAGAATAGACCACATACTAGGCCACAAAAAGAACCTCAGTAATTTCAAAAATATTGAAATCCTACCAACCAACTTCTCAGATCACCAAGGTATAAAACTAGAAATAAATTTTAGAAAGAAATCAAAAAGGCTCACAAATACATGGAGACTTAACAACACTCTCCTAATTAATCAATGGGTTAACGACCAAATCAAAACAGAAATCAAAGAATATATGGAGACTAATAACAACAACACAAAGCCACAACTTCTGTGGGACGCAGCAAAGGCAGTTCTAAGAGGAAAGTATATTGCAATCCAGGCCTATTTAAAGAAGGAAGAACATTCCCAAATGAATAGTCTAAAGACACAATTACTGAAATTGGAAAAAGAAGAACAAATGAGGCCCAAAGTCACCAGAAGGAGGGACATAATAAAGATTAGAGAAGAAATAAATAAAATTGAGAAGACTAAAACAATAGAAAAAATCAATAAAACCAAGAGCTGGTTCTTTGAAAAAATAAACAAAATAGATAAACCCCTAGCCAGACTCATTAAGAGAAAAAGAGAATCTACACACATAAACACAATCAGAAATGAGAAAGGAAAAATCACGACGGACCCCACAGAAATACAAAGAATCATAAGAGAATATTATGAGAATCTATATGCTAACAAGCTGGAAAACATAGAAGAAATGGACAACTTCTTAGAAAAATACAACCTTCCAAGACTGACCAAGCAAGAAACAGAAAAACTAAACAGACCAATCACCAGCGACGAAATCGAATTGGTAATCAAAAAACTACCCAAGAACAAAACCCCCTGGGCCTGATGGATTCACCTCTGAATTCTACCAGACATATAGAGAAGAAATAACACCGATTCTCCTTAAAGTTTTCCAAAAAATAGAAGAGGAGGGAATACTTCCAAACTCATTCTATGAAGCCAGCATCACTCTAATACCAAAACCGGGCAAAGACCTCACCAAAAAAGAAAATTACAGACCAATATCCCTGATGAACGTAGATGCAAAAATACTCAACAAAATATTAGCAAACCGAATTCAAAAATACATCAAGAGGATCATACACCATGATCAAGTGGGATTCATCCCAGGGATGCAAGGATGGTACAACATTCGAAAATCCGTCAACATCATCCACCACATCAACAAAAAGAAGAACAAAAACCACATGATCATCTCCATAGATGCTGAAAAAGCATTTGACAAAATTCAGCATCCATTCCTGATTAAAACTCTCAACAAAATGGGTATAGACGGCAAGTACCTCAACATCATAAAGGCTATATATGACAAACCCACAGCTAACATCATACTTAACGGCGAGACGCTGAAAGCTTTTCATCTAAGATCGGGAACAAGACAGGGATGCCCACTCTCTCCACTGTTATTCAACATAGTACTGGAGGTCCTAGCCACGGCAATCAGACAAAACAAAGACATACAAGGCATCCAGATTGGTAAAGAAGAAGTCAAATTGTCACTATTTGCAGATGACATGAAACTGTGCATAAAAAACCCTAAAGACTCCATTCCAAAACTACTAGAACTAATATCTGAATTCAGCAAAGTTGCAGGATACAAAATTAACACACAGAAATCTGTTGCTTTCCTATACACTAATGATGAACTAACAGAAAGAGAAATCAGAAAAACAATTCCAATCACAATTGCATCAAAAAGAATTAAATACCTAGGAATAAACCTAACGAAGGAAGTGAAAGACCTGTACTCTGAAAACTACAAGACACTCCTAAGAGAAATTAAAGAGGACACTAACAAATGGAAATGCATCCCATGCTCTTGGCTAGGAAGAATAAATATTGTCAAAATGGCTATACTACCTAAAGCAATCTACAGATTCAATGCAATCCCTATCAAACTACCAACAGCTTTCTTCAATGAACTGGAACAAATAATTCTAAAATTCATATGGAACCACAAAAGACCCCGAATAGCCAAAGCAATCCTGAGAAGGAGGAATAAAACAGGGGGAATTACGCTCCCTGACTTCAAGCTCTACTACAAAGCCACAGTAATCAAGACAATTTGGTATTGGCACAAAAACAGACCCACAGACCAGTGGAACAGAATAGAAAATCCAAACATTAACCCAAACATATACAGTCAATTAATATTTGATAAAAGTGCCTTGGATATACAATGGGGAGATGACAGCCTCTTCAGCAGCTGGTGTTGGAAAAACTGGACAGCTACATGTAAGAGAATGAAACTGGACTACTGTCTAGCCCCATACACAAAGGTAAACTCAAGGTGGATCAAAGACCTGAATGTAAGTCATGAAACCATAAAACTCTTAGAAAAAAACATAGGCAAAAATCTCTTGGACATAAACATGAGCAACTTCTTCATGAACATATCTCCCCGGGCAAGGGAAACAAAAGCAAAAATGAACAAGTGGGACTATATCAAGCTGAAAAGCTTCTGTACAGCAAAGGACACCATCAGTAGAACAAAAAGACATCCTACAGTATGGGAGAATATATTCATAAAAAACGTATCTGATAAAGGTTTGACATCCAAAATATATAAAGAACTCATGCACCTTAACAAACAGAAAGCAAATAATCCAATTAAGAAATGGGCAGAGGACATGAATAGACACTTCTCCAAAGAAGAAATTCAGATGGCCAACAGGCACATGAAAAGATGCTCCACATCGCTAATCATCAGAGAAATGCAGATTAAAACCACAATGAGATATCACCTCACACCAGTGAGGATGGCCAACATCCAAAACACAAACAACAACAAATGTTGGCGAGGATGTGGAGAAAAGGGAACCCTCCTACACTGCTGGTGGGACTGCAAATTAGTTCAACCATTGTGGAAAGCAGTATGGAGGTTCCTCAAAAAACTCAGAATAGAAATACCATTTGACCCAGGAATTCCACTCCTAGGAATTTACCCTAAGAATGCAGCAGCCCAGTTTGAAAAAGACAGATGCACCCCTATGTTTATTGCAGCACTATTTACAATAGCCAAGAAATGGAAGCAACCTAAGTGTCCATCAGTAGATGAATGGATAAAGAAGAGGTGGTACATATACACAATGGAATATTATTCAGCCATAAGAAGAAAACAAATCCTACCATTTGCAACAACATGGAGCTAGAGGGTATTATGCTCAGTGAAAAAAGCCAAGCCGAAAAATACAAGTATCAAATGATTTCACTCATATGTGGAGTATAAGAACAAAGAAAAAATACTGAAGGAACAAAACAGCAGCAGACTCACAGAACCCAAGAACGGACTAATAGTTACCAAAGGGAAAGGGACTGGGGAAAATGGGCGGGAAGGGAGGGATAAGAGGGAAAAAGGGGCATTACGATTAGCAGATGTAATGTTGGGGGGGCACGGGGAGGGCAGTACAACTCAGAGAAGACAAGTAGTGATTCTATAGCATCTCACTACGCTGATGGACAGTGACTGTAATGGGGTTGGTGGGGGGGACCTGATGAAGGGGTAGTTTAATAATCGTAATATTGCACATGTAATTGTAAATTAATGATAATAAAATAAATTATATTAAAAAAAAGAGAGATAAGTGACATGGAAGGCACTAGAGCAGGGTAAGAAGACTTGGGGCAGGAGTGGCTGAGAAAGCAACACTGCTGGGGAACATCCATTTGCTGTCCAGTCTGGTTCCCCAATGGGGACCCATGCAGGAGAGCCAGGAAGGAGAGAGGCGGATGACTTGGTCCTCTGGCTCCTCCTCACGGGCTCAGAGCTCCTGCCAGGCGGCCCTCTCCCATGGTGCTCTCCTTCCTGGTGCCAGCAGCCACTTCTTTCCCTGCCCGCAGGCCTGGGAGTGGCAAAGGTGCCCCATGCTCTTAGGCCTGGGCACTGCACACTCCCTTGGGGGTTCTTTACCTTCCATCCACACCTTTGTGAATAGTCCTCGAATGATCCTAATTTGAGTGTGTATTCTGCTGGAATACTGAGAAATACAGTGGCACTTGGGCATGCCGGAATGCAGTGAGGTGGTTTACAAATGCCCAAGGGAAGAGCATTCTGGGAACCACTGTGTAAAGGCCCGGAGATCGGAGGGTATGCCCGGCCTTTTTAAAGACAAGCAAGAAAGCAGAAGTGGCTGGAGCAGAGGGAGGGGGAGAGGAGTGGGAAATAGAATCAGAGGCGGATGTTGTGAGGCACAGCCACTGGAGGGCCACATGAAGGAGAGGTGTGACCCATGACACTATTGCTGTGGCTTCTTTGCTGAGAACAGACTGTGGAGGTCAAGCGTGGAAGCTGGGAGGCCAGTGAGGGAGTTGCTGCAGTATCCTGGGCGAGAGACAGTGGTGGCTTAGATGGTAGGAGGAAAGGAATGAGCTGACCGGATCTGCTAACAGGTTGGATGTGCGTGTGAGAGAAAGGAGGCCAGAGTACGTCAAGGTGTCTGGCCTGTTGGGTTTAGCTGGGCTACCAGATTTCTTATGACTTCCCTGCACCTGTCCAGCCTGGCCTTCGTATCCTATCCCTCTGGCTGCTGTGTGCATGTGTGTCCAGGCCCCAGGGCTGTGTACTGCAGACCCATGTCTTCTCTGGCATGCCTACAGACCTATAGGAGGAGTCCTAGAGCAAGTCACAGTCCCTCTGTTAGGGGCCATGTCTCTACTGGTCCTTGGTCTAGGGCTAGGAATGGACTCCACCCCTGGGGCCCTGGGAAGGGAAGCTAAGCCAGATCCCAAGAGGCAGCCCCAGTGGGCTCACCGTTGCCGTTCAACGACCTGCTTTTGGGAGCGCTCCCAGGCCCGTGTTCTTCAGCCTGGGTCCTGTGGGTCGGCCAGACCCGAGTGTGATCACTCACTCCACTGGCTTACTGTGGGAGGCATTTGAGAGCTTGCTCAGGGCTGGCCCAACCCTTCCCCAGGGCCCTTGGCAGTCTTGCATCCCGGTTTGGAGGGCCTCCTCCCACGGCATCCTGTGTGGTCGCTGGGCTGGATCCTCACTGCCTCAGCCTGTGCGCTCAGGCTGGAGTGCCTCCTGGGCCAGCCGGCCTGGATTTTTTGATAACAGCACCACCATGACAGTCATCCCACTGATGACTCCCTGAGCCGGCTCCGTGCTGAGCTCCCCACACACCTATTCCCCAGACCTGTGGGGGTCTCTCCCGGACAGAGCACTGGGAGTGAGTGGTTCCTGGGGTGCACACTCTGCCACTCATGTGCACATGACCTTGGGAAGTCGTCTAACTCTCTAAGCCTCCATTTCCTCAGCTGACTTCATGGTGTCCTCTGCCCACTGGAGGCCCTTGTGAGTGCTTTGTGAATAAGTAACGGCATGCTCTATGCTTAACACAGTGCCTAACCCATGGTGCGAACTCAGTAAAAGTCAGCTATTTAAGTCCTCGCCATCTCCAGGTGAGGCAACTGTGGCTCAGAGAGAAATGGAACTTATCCAAGGCCACAGGGCTGAGAAACGGTAGGCGCAGGTTCCCCTGTGCCCTGGCCAGTCCGTCGACCACCACCCTCCCCCACCACTCCCTGCATTCGTCCCCTTCTTTTCTGCCTCTGTGACGCCCGCATAGGGTAGGTGTCAGCCCACAAGGGATTCGACGGAGGAGCCAGGAGCTTACACCCTGAGAACCTCCCCAGGGGAGGAGAAGCCCCTGTCAGCATGCGAGATGCAAAGATGAGTGCCCACAGCCTCGGCCCACCAGGGGCTGCCCAGCCTGGAGCTGGGAGCCGGGGCACTGTGGAGCGGCATCCTTCCCTACATAGAGGATCCAGGAAACTGCCAGGATTCCTGGGCCACAACCAGCTCACCGAACCATACAGGTCACAAGAAATAGTGACCATACCATCTGAATTTTAAAAGGCAATCCTAATTTCAGACATCCTGCTCTGTTGCTGGGATAAGGCATCAGTGCTCCAAAGAATCCAGTGTTGTGGCACCTGAATGACCTCTCACTGCCAGATGGGCCACAAAAGTCCATGTCACTTCCCGTGTCCTGAGCTCGACTTGGTGAAATAAGATCTCCATTGTGCCAGACACACAGAGGCCAGCTGCCCCAGCTTCATGGGGATGTGCACATCCACACAGACAAGGCTCAGGGCCACCCCCTCCTGCTTCCAGAGTGATCCTAACCCCAGTGCAGGCACTGTAAGTCTGGAGGGGCCTTTTGAATCCTCAGAGAAAGCAGACTCTTGTTTTGCGCACTTCTTGTCCCCATGAAGGGCAAACCCTGGTCTAGGTAACACCAAGGTGGCAGCCAGGGTGTCCCTGACCAGGGCTACTGCCCTCAAATACAGTAGCTTTGCTCCTCAGCATGGCCGTGCCACCTTAGTGTTTTGCTAGACCTAGGCAGGTCACACTGACCTCTGCCAGGACTTTCGGTTTCAGTTTCTGAGAAGAGAATCAGGTTCTACCCTTTTCCTCTACTGCCCTTCACACTGTCCCTCCTTCTCCCTTGCCTCTGTTCTTCCTTCCCTCTCCCACCCTGGTGGGAAATGGCCTCTGGGACCCCTGGGACCCCTGGGTCTGTGGGCAGGGGTAGGGAAAAGAAGGTTGGGGACAGAGAAGTGAGGAGACTTGCCAGAGACTTCACTCCATTTTCAGAGCTGGGCAGCCACCGCATATGCACATTGTATACTGCACAACTCTAGAGGACACAGTCACCTTGATGTCACCAAAATTTGTTTAGTTATTAGCACATTTTTCAGGCAGATAGAATTGTCCTGGGAAGAAGCATCTTTTCCTGAATTTTCTGAAGTGCTTTGAGTGGGATGAAGTTGCTGACTGCATTTTGGCCTGATCCCCCTGAAGCCCCAAGCCGTCCCATCCCACAGCCCAGCCCCTCAAGGCGTTGCACTGTGACTCACGTGTCCCTCATTGCTCAACTTCACAGCTGCGCTACAGCCCTGATGAGAGACCCTGGTTCAGAAGAGGCTGGCCAGTCACCTGCAAGGCCATTCCTTTCCGGGCCTCAGTGTCCCTATCTGTAATATGTGGAGTGGACAAAACTATCTCAGATTTAACATCTGAGTCGTGCTTAGGGTGCGTGGGGGGCAGATAAGTTACAGTTGGGTTTGGCCTCAGGGTTCCCTTTACTCTGGAGGAAGGAGGTTATTGTTTCCCTGACTGAAAGCAGGGCTCAGAGAGATTGTTTTGTTGTGGGATAATGGTGGGGGCCCCATGAGGTCACCCAGAGGGTCTGTGTGACCTGGAGCAGGTCCCCTAACCTCTTTAAACCTCTGTTTCCTCCCCCATGACAGAGGGGTGATAAAACTCACCTTGCAGGTGGCTGTGAGGAGTAGTGGGAATACTGTACTTAAAAGGCACTGTCCCAAAGGAGGTGCTCACAGAGGGGCACAGGAAAGGGGCCCTGTCAGACCCAAAGTTCTGATGGAGGCTGAGCTATTGGACCACAGCAACCCTTCAACTCAGGCTTCAGGACAGGAAACCTACCTGGTTTCCTCTGGGCTGACAGGCCACCCCCTGTCCTTCCTCCCTCTATGGGCTTCCTGCCCCCCATTGCATGACCACACTTCCTGGAGAAAGCCTGGGGCCCTGCACAGCTCTGCAGGAACCCTAAGGAGCCCAAACCCCTTGGCCTGGCATGCAAGGCCCTCCCTTCTGCCTGCCCCACCTGCACCTGCCCTTCCCCAGCCAGCTTGAGCTACCTGACACCCCCAAACAAGCCGTGTACCATCAAACCCCCATACCTCTACCTATGCTGTAGTCCTTCTGTGTCACATGTCCTTCCTTCTCCCTGCCCCACAAGAGAGCGAAATCCTGCTTATTGCTTAGGGCCCAGCTCAAGTGTCACCTTCTCTGGGAAGCCTTTCCCTGTGCTTCAAGTAAAAAAAAAAAAATCACCTTCTTCCTGTTGGTTCGGTGGGCCCAGAGCTCCCAGTCAGAAGTGCTGTGGGGCTGAGCCTCAGTGCCCTCCTCTATAAAATGGAGGCGGATCACCTATACTTAAGGGGGTTGGGGGTCGCAAGAATTCAATAAAAAGACATGTAAATCCCCTAAACACGGTGTGGGCACACAGTCTATGCCCGATACACCCTAGTTGAAACTTAAATTCCAGCCAGCCAATACTACAGGGAGTGAAATCCTTTTCATCCGTTTATCCCGGCTCTTTTCCTTGGGTCCCAGGTTCCCGCCCAGGGGCACCGGCAGCCCACAGCCCATCTGGCAGCCATGGTTGCCAGGTTTGGAGCCCAGTGACTGATCTAGTCCTTTCGCCGTCAGTTGCCCGTGGCACTATCCACTTTGGGGCCTCTACCTGAGCAAGGCAGAGGCCAGGAGTCCTTTTTTGAAGTAGGTATGATTTCAATGGGCAGCCTAGTGCAAGCCTGGGCGGCCTGGCCATCCCACTGATGACTCAGATGTCCTCCCCACCCTTCCCCTTCAGGAAGAGGCCCTGTCATAATCATAGTTGTGCTACATAAAAATAGCTTCAGTTCACAGATACATGAACACCAGGCCTTTCCACTGAGGGAAGAGGAAGGCCATTTCCCCGCAGGTATTCCTCGCAGCCAGTCTTCAAAAGCGGATCCTCTGGGGTAGAGTCTTAACACTTCTCAGTGATGGCTTTAGCAGCTGCTTCCTCCCTGGCCTTGATGCAGAAGGCTCTTTGCTGCTTAACAACCAGCTTCTCACATTTTCTCATTTATCCATCACTCCAGAGATGTGAGGCAGAGGAGCAGAGATAATTGTACCCATTTTGCAGGTGCGGAAACCCAAACCAAGGGAGGGGAGATGATTTGCCCAAGATCACAGAGTGAGCTGGTGGTGGAGCTGAGTTATGGGCACCTGACCTCTCCTATAGTGTTCTTTCTGTTCCAGCCTACGCTTGGAAAATGCTGTGGCCACAGCCAGGGCAAAAAGAAAAAGGGGAGGAGAGAAAGGCTAGATAGAACACAGATTTGAGGAGTAAGACATTCATGCAACAAATATTTGTCAAGCTACAATGTGCCGGGCACCATGCTAGGCATTAAGGATATGATATAGCAGGTTGCAAAAAAGAGGTCCATTTCCTATCCCCATGGGCTGTACAGTTTAACAGAATGAGAGGTAACATTTACTGAGAATGTTCTTTATATCATGGTTTGCAAAGCACTTTTACATGGAGTATATAATTTGATTCTCACCAACATCTCCATAAGGTAGCTTACTGGACATTTGTGATTCCTCTTGGCCAGCTAACATCTGAAAGCCTTTCCTATGTGTGAGGCATTCTCCACTCATGAGGAATAGCCCAACTTCCACGACTGAGGTGTGCTGGATACCATTTCCCAGCCTCCCTTGCAACTAAAGCTGGGCATGTGACCAGGCTTGGCCAATCAACATGACCACCCCAAACTGTGGCAGGTAGTGACTGTACAGATCCATCAGGGCAGTCAGTTAAGGAAGTGACAACAGGAGCCCCATCTGGCTTCCAGAGGCACCAGTGCGGTGCATAAGGGCAGAGTCTCTCTGCTGGTGGAACTAGTGTCTATGACCAGTGCTGGTAGCTAGTGCTGTCCCTCCAGCTCTGCAGAGAGATTGACCATTGCTCCTTAGCTAATGAAGAATGGAGAAATACTGTCCTGCCTGCAGGTGGGGATCCCTGCTGCCTCTCCCCATGGGAAGTGGGTGGGGTGGGCAGAACCTGGAAATGCAGGGAGTCAGGAGTGGGGGAGATGACCTCTGAGGCCTTCCAGCCTGAGCCCAGTGGCCTGGGCTAGGGTGGAGGTGGACCCCACCTCATGGCTACAGCATCATCCCTGCCTGAATCCTGGAGAGTCCCTTCCCGTTCTCAGGCTGTCTCTCTTTTCCTACCCAACCTCCTCTCCCTCCCACTTGCCCAGTCCTGGTTCCAGCCCCATGACCTCTGCCTGGAGGCCTGTAACAGCTCCTCTTGGGTTCCCTCTGCTTCGGCTTTGCCTCCCTGCATCCACTCACTACTATATTTCTTCCTGGCATCAGAGTGAGCCTTTGAAACACAGGACTGATAGAGTCACATCTCTACTTAAGCGCCTGCCAGAATATCCTGGCATCCAGATGCCTTTGCCTGGCACTCAAGGCCCTTCCCACCCCTCTGACGATGCACATCAACCCTCCACCCCCATCTCAGATCTCTGACCACACACCTGTCTGTCCAGTCACCCCCCTACTCCATGGCCCCTGTGCTCTGTCCTATATGTTCTTGCACTGACTTCACTTATGCTGTTCCCCCTTGTAGGAATGCCCTTCCCACTTTCTCTCTAGTAAAATCTCATTCATTCGTAAAGCAGCTTCAAACGCCAACTCCTCCTTGGAGCTTCCTTCAACTCCACCTAAACTCCCAGTAATATTCTTCTTCTTTATTTTGTGTTCTATATTGTCCGTGAGAAGTTCTGTGGATTTCGTGGGTGTGTGAGGTGCTGCTGCCTGTCTCAGCTACTTTGGCATGAGGATGGTGTATCTGTGAAACCAGGAACCTAGGCTCTTGGTCATACAGACCTGTATTCACATCTAGTTTTTATACTTTACATGCAGGGCCACTGTGGGCAAATTGGTTACCCTCTCCAAGGCCCATTTCTTCAGGCTTACTGGGCCCCCAGCACAAATTGGTGGTTTCCTGTTAGTTTGCCATGTGAACTCTGAGCAACCCTACCCCTTCAAATCTACACCCCCTCCCCCACCGCTATGGAAACGGAAGGCAGGTCAGAGGACACAAGGTGGAAGCCTCTGGCTGGGCATCTCCTGGCACCAGGGAACATCGGACCATAGTGTCCCATCTGTGTGCCTAAATGCTGGTCCGTAACAGCAGGTGGCTCTGTGTCTGTGCATGCAGCTGTGTGCAACAGGGGATAAATGTGTGTACATGGGGGCACATGTGTGTATGTGGGGGCACATGTATTTGTGTGTATGTGTATAGCGGCTGTGGTTTTCAACTTAGAGCAAAAAGCCCACACTTCCTGTTAAGAATCAATTAGAGCAATTTTTATAGATGCCCCAAATCTCCCTGGGATTGTCATCAGCGCTTGGGGAGGAAAGGTGGGAAGGCAGGGCAGGAAAGGTAGGAGTACAGGGCAGGACTCCTAGGTTCATGTCCCACTGTGCTGCCAACTCACTGCGTGACCCTAACCAAGTCACTGTATCTCTCTGGGCCTCAGTTTCCATTTCTGTAAAAGCAGGGTAGGGGATTAGACTAGGTGGTCTCTGAACACCCCCTCATTTTAGGAGACCCAGATTGGAGTCCAGAGTACACCCTTCAGAGGGAGACAGTGTGCACAGTCCAGATAGCCCATCGGGCAGGCCCCCACCCCACACTGATCTAACCTTTCCCAGACCATCCTTGGCAGCACCTTGACTTCCTTGTGTTTGTATGGGGGAGTGGATAGGGACAAGTTTCCAATGGGAAAGGGCTTAGTGGCAGCCGGTCTCCCACTGGTCTCCCACTCTGATCCACAACTTCTTCTCCACCCCACCCCCACTTGCCCTGCTCCTTCCCTTTCCCCCACCGTCAACCAGAAAAGAAACAAATTTATGTTTCAGTAGGACAAGTCAGGAGTCCCTGCCCCTTGCACCCACTCATTTACAGTGGGGGAGGGTCCACGGGGGAGAGGCTGGGTTCACAGTTGAAGATGGCTCCCTCATTTTACAGATGAGAAAACCCACGTGCAGAGAGAGCCAGTGACTCGCTCAAGGCACACGGGAGACCATGGCAGTGCCAGGATTGAACCCAGCTTCCTGCAAGCCTTTCCATGTTATCAGGCTGCCCCTCCATGGAGAAGGGTCCCTATCATTTTCCCTGAGGGTATCTCCCGAGGGCAGGAGCTGACACTGCAGCACGGAGACCTGGGTGGGATGTCAGGAAGGACCTCCCTGGGATTGGTAGGACTGGGAGGTGCCAAAGGAACACTCACCTTCTCCCAGGCATGCCCTTCACATCAGGGTAGCCTGGATTGCAGAAGCTCCTTCTGGGAAGAAGAAGGCTGGAGGGACCAGGCTTCCTGCCTGAATTATCCTAAAGGGAAGGGAGCAGGATTCCAGAAAAAGGAGGAAAGCTGCCGTGGCCAGGCCTCATGTGCAGCACTCACACGCATGCCCATGACAGCTGTGGGAGTGAGGGTCCTCATTTTACAGATGAGGAAACTGTAGCCCAGAGAAGCGAAGTGGCTTTCCCAGGGTCACACAGCTATAAAGTAGTAAGATCTATGTGGTATGACCCCCATATCCACTAAATAATTTCCTATGGATCGAAAGGTAAATTTAAAAACATGGTCCGTAAAGTGAGTTTAGATGATATGTGGATGAACTGTTTTTTTTTTCTTAAAAACATCTTGATCCGAATGGCAATCAGGAAAAAAATCAGCTCATCAAACTCATGATTTCACAAATATTATTTTTTGAAACTAGGCTGGGTTTTTTTGTTATTTAGAAAATTTTTTTACCTTTTGAGCCCTTTCACCTATTTCTCCCACCCCTCACTCTGCCTCTGGAAACCACCAATCTGTCCTGTGTATCTATAAACTTGGCTGTGTGCGTGTGTGCATATTTAGATTCCACACATAAGTGAAATCATACGGTATTTGTCTTTTTCTGTCTGACTTCTTTTTATTTTACTTTTTTTTTTATAAAGGTATCATTGATATATAATCTTATGAAGGTTTCACATGAGCAACATTGTAGTACTACATTCACCCATATTATCAAGTCCCCCACACACACCCCATTGCAGTCACTGTCCATCAGTGTAGTAAGATGCTATAGAGTCACTACTTGTCTTCTCTGTGCTATACTGCCTTCCCCGTGCCCCCCCTTACATTATGTTTGCTAATCATAATACCCCTTAATCCCCTTCTCTCTCCCTCCCCACCAACCCTCCGCCACCCCCTTTCCCTTTGACAACCACTAATCCCTTCTTGGAGTCTGTGAGTCTGCTGCTGTTTTGTTCCTTCAGTTTTGCTTTGTTCTTATACTCCACAAATAAGGGACACTTGGTACTTGTCTTCTCCACCTGGCTTATTTCACTGAGCATAATGCCCACCAGGTCCATCCATATTGTCACAAATGGCAAGATTTCATTCTTTTTTGCAGCCCAATAATATTCCATTGTTCATATATACTACAATTTATTCATTGATCCATTGGTGAAAACTTAGGTTGTTTCCATATCTTGGTTATTGTACATAATACTACAATGAAAATGGGGCTGCAGATGTCTTTTTGAGTTGGTGTTTTCATTTTCTTTAGGTAAATACCCAGAAGTGAAACTGCTGGATCATATGGTACTCCTATTTTTAATTTTTTGAGGAACCTCCATACTGTTTCACATAGTGACTGCACTAATTTACATTCCTACCAACAGTGTAGGAGGGTTCCCTTGTCTCCACATCCTTGCCAACACTTGTTATTTCTTGTCTTTTTGGGAATAGCAATTCTAACTGGTGTGAGGTGATATATCATTGTGGTTTTGATTTGCATTTCCCTGATGATTAGTGATGTGGAGCATCTTTTCATTTCCCTGTTGGACCTCTGTATGTCTTCTTTGGAAAAATGTCTCTTCAGGTCCCCTGCCATTTTTTTTTTTTTTGGTATCATTAATGTACAATCACTTGAACAACATTACGGTTACTAGACCCCTATTATCAAGTCCCCCCCACATACCCCACTACAGTCACTGTCCATCAGCACAGTAAGATGCTATAGAATTCATTACTTGTCTTCTCTATAAATACTGCCTTTCCCGAGCCCCCTGCCGCTGCATTACGTGTGCTAATCATAATGCCCCTTTTCTTCCCTTATCCCTCCCTTCCCACCCATCCTCCCCAGTCCCTTTCCCTTTGCTAACTTAGTCCATTCTTGGGTTCTGTGAGTCTGCTGTTGTTTTGTGCCTTCAGTTTTTCCTTTGTTCTTATACTGCACACATGAGTGAAATCATTTGATACTTGTCTTTCTCTGCCTGGCTTATTTCACTGAGCATAATACCCTCTAGCTCCATCCATGTTGTTGCAAATGGTAGGATTTGTTTTCTTCTTATGGCTGAAAAATATTCCATTGTGTATATGTACCATATCTTCTTTATCCATTCATCTACTGATGGACACTTAGGTTACTTCCATTTCTTGGCTATTGTAAATAGTGCTGCGATAAACATAGGGGTGCATATGTCTTTTTCAAACTGGGCTGCTGCATTCTTAGGGTAAATTCCTAGGAGTGGAATTCCTGAGTCAAATGGTATTTCTATTTTTAGTTTTTTGAGGACCCTCCATACTGCTTACACAATGGTTGAACTAGTTTACATTCCACCAGCAGTGCAGGAGGGTTCCCCTTTCTCCACATCCTCACTAACATTTGTTGTTGTTTCTTTTGGATGTTGGCCATTCTTACTGGTGTGAGGTAATATCTCATTGTGGTTTTAATTTGCATTTCTCTGATGATTAGAGATGTGGAGCATCTTTTCATGTGCCTGTTGGCCATCTGAATTTCCTCTTTGGAGAAGTGTCTGTTCAGCTCCTCTGCCCATTTTTTAATTGGCTTATTTGCTTTTTGTTTGTTGAGGTGCGTGAGCTCTTTATATAATTTGGATGTCAACCCCTTATCGGATATGTCATTTATGAATATATTCTTCCATACTGTAGGATGTCTTTTTTTTTTATTAAGGTATTATTGATATACACTCTTATGAAGGTTTCACATGAAAAAACATTGTGGTTACTACATTTACCCGTGTTATCAAGTCCCCACTCATACCCCAGTTCAGTCACTGTCCATCAGTGTTGTAAGATGACACAGATTACTGTTTGCCTTCTCTGTGCTACACTGTTTTCCCCGTGATCCCCCACACCATGTGTACTAATCAAAATACCCCACAATCCCCTCCTCCCACCCTCCCCACCCACCCTCCCACACCCCTCCCCTTTGGTAACCACTAGTTCCTTCTTGGAGTCTCTGAGTCTGCTACTATTTTGTTGTGTAGGATGTCTTTTTGTTCTACTGATGGTGTCCTTTGCTGTACAGAAGCTTTTTAGTCCCACTTGTTCATTTTTGCTTTTGTTTCCCTTGCCTGGGGAGATATGTTCATGAAGAAGTTGCTCATGTTTGTATTCAAGAGTTTTTCCTATGTTTTCTTCTAAGAGTTTTATGGTTTCATGACTTACATTCAGGTCTTTGATCCATTTTGAGTTTACTTTTCTGTATGGGGTTAGACAGTAATCCAGTTTCATTCTCTTACATGTAGCTGTCCAGTTTTGCCAACACCAGCTGTTGAAGAGCCTGTCATTTCCCCATTGTATATCCATGGCTCCTTTATCGTATATTAATTGACCATATGCGCTTGGGTTTATATCTGGGCTCTCTATTCTGTTCCACTGGTTTATGGGTCTGTTCTTGTGCCAGTACCAAATTGTCTTGATTACTGTGGCTTTGTAGTAGAGCTTGAAGTCAGGGAACATATTTCCCCTGCTTTATTCTTCCTTCTCAGGATAGCTTTGACTATTCGGGGTCTTTTGTCATTCTATATGAATTTTAGAACTATTTGCTCTAGTTCATTGAAGAATGCTGTTGGTATTTTGATAGGGATTGCATTGAATCTGTAGATTGCTTTAAGCAGGATGACCATTTTGACAATATTAGTTCTTTGTAGCCAAGAGCATGGGATGAATTTCCATTTGTTAGTGTCCTCTTTAATTTCTCTTAAGAGTGTCTTGTAGTTTTCAGGGTATAGGTCTTTCACTTCATTGGTTAGGTTTATTCCTAGGTATTTTAGTCTTTTTGATGCGATTGTGAATGGAATTGTTTTCCTGATTTCTCTTTTTGCTAGTTCACCATTAATGTATAGGAATGCAACAGATTTCTGTGTATTAATTTTGTATCCTGCAGCTTTGCTGAATTCAGATATTAGATCTAGTAGTTTTGGAGTGGATTCTTTAGGGTTTTTTATGTACAATATCATGTCATCTGCAAACAGGGACAGTTTGACTTCTTCCTTACCAATCTGGATGCCTTTTATTTCTTTGTGATGTCTGATTGCCATGGCTAGGACCTCCAGAACTATGTTGAATAACAGTGGGGAGAGTGGGCATCCTTGTCTTCTTCCTGATCTTACAGGAAAAGTTTTCAGCGTCTCACTGTTAAGTATGGTGTTGGCTGTGTGTTTGTCGTATATGGCCTTTATTATGTTGAGGTACTTGCCTTCTATACCCATTTGTTGAGAGTTTTTATCATGAATGGATGATGAATTTTGTTGAATGCTTTTTCAGCATCTATGGAGATGATCATGTGCTTTTTGTCCTTCTTTTTGTTGATATAGTGGATGATGTTGATGGATTTTCAAATATTGTACCGTCCTTGCATCCCTGGGATGAATCCCACTTGATCATGATGGATGATCTTTTTGATGTATTTTTGAGTTCAGTTTGCTAATATTTTGTTGAGTATTTTTGCATCTGTGTTCATCAGGGATATTGGTCTGTAATTTCCTTTTTTGTGCTGTCTTTGCCTGGTTTGGTATTAGAGTGATGTTGGTCTTATGGAATGAGTTTGGGAGTATTCCCTTCTCTTCTACTATTTGGAAAACTTTAAGGAGGATGGGTATTAGGTCTTCACTAAATGTTTGATAAAATTCAGCAGTGAAACCATCTCGTCCAGGAGTTTTGTTCTTAGGTAGTTTTTTGATTACTGATTCAATTTCTTTGCTGGTAATTTGTCTATTCAACTTTTCAGATTTTCTGTTTCTTCCAGAGTCAGCCTTGGAAGGTTGTATTTTTCTATGAAGTTGTCCATTTCTTCCTGGTTATCCAGTTTGTCAGCATATAATTTTTCATAGTATTCTCTCGTAATTCTTTATATTTCTGTGGTGTCTGTAGTAATTTTTCCTTTCTCATTCCTGATTTTCTTTATGTGTGTAGACTCCCTTTTTTTCTTGATAAGTCTGGCTAAGGGTTTACCTATTTTGTTTATTTTCTCGAAGAACCAGCTCCTGCTTTCATTGATTCTTTCTATTGTTTTATTTTTCTCAATTTTATTTATTTCTGCTTTAATCTTTATTATTTCCTCTTTCTACTGACTTTGGGCCTCATTTGTTCTTCCTTTTCTAATTTCATTAATTGTGAGTTTAGACTGCTCATATGGGATTGTTCTTCTTTCCTGAGGTAGGCCTGAATTGCAATATATTTCCCTCTTAGCACGGCCTTTGCTGCGTCCCACAGATTTTGCAGTGTTGAATTATTGCTGTCATTTGTCTCCATATATTGCTTGATCCCTGTTTATTTGGTCATTGATCCACTGATTATTTAGGAGCATGTTATTAAGCCTCCATGTGTTTGTGGGCTTTTTCATTTTCTCTGTGTAATTTATTTCTAGGTTCATACCTTTGTGATCTCAGAAGCTGGTTGGTACAATTTCAATCTTTTTGAATTTACTGAGGTTCTTTTTGTGGCCTAGTATATGATCTATTCTTGAAAATGTTCCATGTGCACTTGAGAAGAATGTGTATCCTGTTGCTTTTGGATGGAGTTTTCTATAGATGTCCGTTAGGTCCATCTGTTCTATTGTGTTGTTCGGTGCCTCTGTCTCTTTATTTATTTTCTGTCTGGTTGATCTGTCCTTTGGAGTGAGTGGTATGTTAAAGTCTCATAAAATGAATGCATTGCATTCTATTTCCCCCTTTAATTCTGTTAGTATTTATTTCACATATGTAGGTGATCCTGTGTTGGGTGCATAGATTTTTATAATAGTTATATCCTCCTGTTGCACTAACCCTTTCATCATTATGTAATGTCCTTCTTTGTTTCTTGTGACTTTCTTTGTTTTGAAGTATATTTTGTCTGATACAAGTACTGCAACTACTGCTTTTTTCTCACTATTAGTTGCATGAAATATCTTTTCCCATCCCTTTACTTTCAGTGTGTGTATATCTTTGGGTTTAAAGTGAGTCTCTTGTAAGCAGCATATAGATGGGTCTTGTTTTTTATCCATTCAGTAACTCTGTGTCTTTTGATTGGTACATTCAGACCATTTACATTTAGGGTGATTATCAATAAGTATGTACTTATTGCCATTGCAGGCTTTAGATACATGGTTACCAAACGTTCAAGGGTAATTCCCTTACTATCTAACAGTCTAATTTAACTCACTTCGTATGCTATTACTAATACAACCTAAAGCTTCTTTTTTTTCCTCCTTTTTCTACCTCCTCCATTCTTTGTATGTTATGAATCATATTCTGTACTCTTTTTCTAGCCCTTGGGTGACATCTATTTAGCCTTAGGAATACTTCCATCTATAGGAGTCCCTCCAAAATGCACTGAGGTGGTGGTTTGTGGGAGGTAAATTCTCTCAGCTTTTGCTTATCTGAAAATTGTTTAATCCCTCCTTCAAATGTAAACGATAACCTTGTTGGGTAGAGTGTTCTTGGTTCAAGGCTCTTCTGCTTCATTGCATTAAGTATAACATGCCACTCCCTTCTGGCCTATAAGGTTTCTGTTGAGAAGTCTGATGATAGCCTGATGGGTTTTCCTTTGTATGTGATCTTTCTTCTCTCTCAAGCTGCTTTTAAAAGTCTGTCTTTATCCTTGATATTTGCCATTTTAATTATTATATGTCTTGATGTTGTCTTCCTTAGGTCGCTTGTGTTGGGAGATCTGTACACCTCCATGGCTTGAGAGACTATATCCTTTCCCACATTGGGGAAGTTTTCAGCAATTACCTCCTCAATAAGTTTCTATCCCTTTTTCTCTCTCTTCTTCTTCTGGTGCCCCTATAATGGAATATTGTTCCGTTTGGATTGGTCACCCAGTTCTCTCAATATTTATTCTTTCACTCTTAGAGATCCTTTTTTTCTCTGTGCCTCAGCTTCTTTGTATTCCTTTTCTCTAATTTCTATTCCATTTACCATCTCTTCTACTACATCTAATCTGCTTTTAAATCCCTCCATTGTGTGTTTCATTTCAGATACAGAATTTCTTAATGAATGAATCTCTGACTTAAAATCGTTCTTGAGTTCTTGAATATTTTTCTGTACCTCCATAAGCATGTTTATAATTTTTATTTTGACCTCTCTTTCAGGAAGATTGATGAGTTCAGTTTCATTTGGCTCTTTTTCTGGGGTGTGTGAGATTTTGGTCTGAACCATGTTCTTTTGACATTTCATATTTCTGTGTGGTGCCCTCTATTGCTGAGAAGCTCCAGTTTCTGGAGCTGCTCAGCCCCTAGAGTGAGGTTGTGGGTTGTAGGGGAGTGGAGGTGGTGCTTGGGGGGAGGAAAGATCTGTTTCCTGATTCCCGTCTGCGGTGCCTTTCTCCAGTGTCAGAGCCAGTGGAGCAAGCACACACATGTAAGCCTCTGTGCTTGTGTCTGCAGCTGTTGTAGGCGGGGCCTCCCTCTGGCTGGCCTGACGCCAGCGCAGTGACTGCTGGTTTTCGAGCAGGTGCCTGCAGGCCAGTAGGAAGGCTCAGCAGGCTGCATGTCACAGTGGGGCCTCAGAGCTGGGTAGGCAGCCAGGGGGATGGAGCACCTGAAGCTCCTCAAAGTTCCCAACCAACTGGGCAGAGCGCGCCCAGACAACCTTGTCCCGCTCTCCCTTCTCCCACGTAGCAAGCTCCATGCAAACCCCGCCCCTTCATCAGTCCTCTCGCTGCCAGGAAGCCTCTCAGACTGCCTGCCTTTCCTCTGACACAGAGCAGCCAAGTGTGGATCCCCTCCGCCACAAACAGCCAGAATGTCAGTCTCCTAGGTCCTCCGCCCGTCCGAGCTCCCCAACGCCCAGAGCACCACGCAATATAGGCTTCCACTCACACAGCAGATCTCCAGGGCTAGGCATTCAGCAGTCCCAGGCTTCCACCCCCTCCCTGGCTCTGTTTCTCTTCCTCCTGCCAGTGAGCTGGGGTGGGGGAAGGGCTTGGGTCCCGCTGGATCACGACTTTCGTACGTTACCCTGTTTCGTGAGGTCTGCTCTGTTCGTGAGGTCTGTATGCAGTCTGGTTCAGTCTTCTAATTGCTGTTTTAGGGTTAGTTGTATTAGTTAACTATATTTTTGTCCTATTTGTGGTTTTGGGAGGAGTTCTCCATGTCACCTCTCACGCCACCATCTTGAATCCCTCTCCTCTGCTATTTTTTAATTGGATTGTTTGGGGTTTTTTTGCTATTGAGTTGTATGAATTCTTTATATGTTTTAGATATTAACCCCTTATCATATATATTATTTACAATTATTTTTTCCTATTCAATAGGTTGCCTTTTGCTTTGTTGATGGTATCCTTTGCTGTGTAGATTTTTATTTTGATGTAGTCCCACTTGTTTATTTTTGCTTTTGTTGCTTTTACTTTTGGTGTCAGATTGAAAAAAAAATCATTGCCAATACCTATGTCAAGAAGCTTACTGTCTGTGTTTTCTGCTAGGAGTTTCATGGTTTCAGTCTTATGTTCAAGTCTATAACCCATTTTAAGTTTATTTTTGTGTATAGTGTAAGATTGTGGTCCAGCTTCATTCTTTTTCTTGAAGCTGTCCAGTTTTTCCAGCACCATTTATTTAAGAAACTGTTTTTTCCCCGTTGTATATTCTTGCCTCTTTTTTCATAGATTAATTAACCATACATGCATTGGGTTTATTTCTGGGCTCTCTAATCAGTTCTGATGATCTGTGTGTCTGTTTTTATGCCAGTACCATACTGTTTTAATTACCTTAGCTCTGCAATAGAGTTTGAAATCAGGGAGCATGATGCTTCCAAGCTTTGTTCTTCTTGCTCTAGGCTAAGCTTTGAAAGAAATTGATTCAAAGAAAGATATTAAATGGAACGTTTAGATAACAAAAATCTGGAAAATGGTAAATGAATGTCTGGAGCTTTAGAAACACTTGAAACTGCCTGGCCAGAGGCAGTGAATGCCGGCCTCTGTCTGACCACCATGGTTGGCAAATAGCAGATGACTCCGGAGTGTGGCACCCCATCTGGTCCTTTGGGCCAGGCAGCTCTGGGCTCAGGTATGTGTGTGGAGGGAGCAGTTGATTGTGGGTAATGCCAGCCTCAGGGATATGTGGGATGGAGAAGAGTGAGGGCCGAGCTGCTGGCTTCAGGTAGGGAGGTGCCAGAGGAAGGGCTGGCTGTGGGGTCTCAGAAGTGTGAGATGCAGCCCCTGGCCCCCTGATGGCAGCCCTGGTGAGAGGCTGAAGCACTCCACTTGGCCCACCGTGTGTGGGAACCCGTTCCCCTCTCAGTTTTAGGTCCTTATTTTGGGTCGCAGTTCCTACTCTCCTCTGTGCATATCAGTTTCAGCCTTGCTCATTGTCTGAGAAGCTGTCCGGACAGGAGGGAGAGTCTGGGCCTCCCTGAGGAGGCAGTTGTACTCCTGGGCCCTCCTCATGGGTCTCCAGGCCTGGCTGAGGGAGCCAGTTCCATGCAGCTGAACATCAGGCCCGGCAATCTGCTGGCCTCTGGGACCCTGGGGACTGAGGGAGGATGCACAGCCCAGCGAGGGCCTGGCCACCTGCCCCTGCAGTCTGGGGTCAGCCCCACAGGGGCAGGCCATGGGGAGGTCTAGTGCATTCACACCAAGGCCCGACACAGAAGAGCCCCTGGAGCAGCTTCTTCCCAGTCAGTAGGAAGCCCTGTGGTGAGAGATGAGGAGGGGCCCCATTTTCCTTCAACCCCCTTACCATGCTAGCCCTTGGGTCTGCCCAGCCTGCCTTAATTACTCATGGCCTAGTCACTCACTCAGGATTTGAATCCTGAGCGATCATGATCATATTCATCAATAAACACATTTAAGATGTTTCTCCCAAAAGCTCTGGGCTAAGTGCCCTTCACCCAGGGTTTTACTGAATCTCCCCAGCAGCACTGGGGAGCAGATGCGGTTGTCATCCCTACTTAACAAATGGTGATCTGCGTCATCTTCCCAAGCCCCAGTGTAGGGCAGGGAAGTACCAGGATTCCATCTGATTCTGAACCTGCTCCCGTGAAAGGAGGTCTCACCTTCAGAAAAGAAAGTCATTCAACCTAGACTTGGTCACCAGTTTAAACACAAAGCCTGCTGGGAAAAAAAAACATCCTTGAAGCTTTATCAGTTTCCTATACCTTAGTGTGAGTGGGTTGATGATCACTGTGACCTTGTATCATAAGTGTTTTCTCACTTACCATCTCATTTAGTCCATGCCAACAAAAGCAGGTATCATGCCCATTTTACAGCCGAGGGAAGTCCTGCGATGTCCTGGCCAGCACTTCAACCAGCCCCTCTTTTGGATCCACCATTCCATCCACACTACCTCCTCTTTCTCAGGACCTTTCTCCCCGAGCCTGTCTGATAGAACAATGGGCCCCAGCGTGAGGAACCAGGGCCTCAGAGAGGGTGGGTGATGAAGGGGAGAAGTGGGCTGCAAGGAGAGGACAGAGAGCATCTGGACAGTCACAGGCCATCCTGATTTTGAACCTCACATCTTTGTTGGCTTCCAGAGCTGCGTGCAGGAATGTAGGGCTGCCCCTCATGAAAGCAACACAGCTGTCCTGCATCCTCCCCCTGCAAGCCCAACACCACCAGCGTCTTTTCTAGCTAAAAGACCTCCATTTCTTTAATCATTCCTTGTAGGACATTGCCTAATTATGACGGAGCGTACATGTGTATGAAGAAAAGCATGCAGAGGACTCAATATCACTTTCAGTTCAGTTAAACAATGCAAATGCCTGTTTTAGGGCAAGATTTTTCTGCTAATAGACTGACTGGAGAACTGTGGATTGCTTGCTGTCTGGTGATGATGGAGAGTTGAATTTCACTTGATGAAGAAAAATAACCAGATGACCATTCAGTTTTCTGATGTAACTGGAAGACAGTCTTTAAAAAAATCAGGATCTATTTTTCATATGTTGGTATCTCCCCAAATACTGCAGGACAGGCCTGGGTCAGGGGCTCGCCACCTTCGTGTGAGTATGTACCATCGTCTCCTTTGTCATGTGGTGAAGCCTATAGACCCCTCAGAATGATGTTCTAAAATGCCCAAAGTAAAATAACATAGGCTTATAAAAGAAACCAACTATATGAAAATGTATTTACCAAACACTTTTAAAAAACAATTTTTTTGATGTTGTAATATATAGTGCTTCCTAATTAGTGCATGAAACATCAAGATCTAACAATAGGTCTTATAACCACTGTAATTTTGAAATAGTGATGAGCATTAACATATTTTGAAATATCCTAACGAGCTGTAATGTCATTTGAGAATATCTGTAATTCCGTCAGTGACACTATCACAGGCCCTGCTCATACTGCTGTGGCTTGTTGCCACATCATTGAAGAGAAGAAAATTCAAGTAGAGGTCAGTGAAAATAAAGGTGTGTTATTTTCTCTTCCAAACTTTTAGACTCCTTGAATTCTACCCTTATATCTTTGGGGGTCCCACGGATCCCAGATTAAGCATTCCCGGTCTAGTGTTCTCTTATTTTATAGCATGTATATGTAATTGTATCAAATGTAGTTTCCAAAATCTGATTAAATTTACAAAGAAATAAAAGTGCATGGCAGGGAGTAGGTCTCAGTATGTGGGCGTCTCTTGGGACCCCTGCTGTGGTTACTTCTGTCGGTGTTCTTCTAGGGAAAATTGGAGCTTCTGCTTGCTCAGTCAAGAAGTGGAGCTCCAAGGGCTCCATCCAGGCCTGTGCCCCAGACGCCCACAGACTACTTGGCCCTGAGTTGGGCCTTCCCCCACCAGAGCGGCCTTTGTGTCTCTCCTCACACCAATACCACTCTGCAGGAGAGAAATGAAGGTAGGCCTGGGGATATTTTGACTGGCCGTCAACCCTGGGACTTCCTCACCAAGAGCCCAGAGCTGCTTGCATCCCGGGAACCCTCCGGAAGCCCTGAGGCACCTGCTTCCCCTCTTGACTCATTTGTGGTCACAAGAGGAGCACAGTCACGAGCCGAGTGACTCGGCCAGTGCTGACAGGCTCCCAAGGCACTCGGCCGGGAATCAGGCAGCAGACATTGGCAGCTAGCTGGGAGGCCCTCACAGGCCAGGGAGCAAAGGCAAGCCTAGAGGAGCTGTCTCCACCAGCCACTCGGGCTTCGGGATGGCACCAGCTAGAGCTCAGGCTCCAACCCCGCAGAGCTCCCCACCAGCTTCTCCAGTGCAGCCTCCTTCCCGCTGCCAGACCTGCTTGTCAAGGCCCTGGGGACTCATCCCCGCCCATCTAGCCCAGGTCTGCCATCTGACTAGCCCTTCTCCAAAACCTTTTCCCCTCATCCCCTCTGCTTTCCTATCAAAACCAACCTGTTCTGTGTCACAGCAGCCTCTGCTCTCAAAGGCAACTCCATTATCTGAGATACATGACATTTGAGTTCAAGACCTATATTCAAGTATGGGCTCTGATTAGCTATGAAATCCTCTGCCTCTCTGAGTCTTTTTCAATACCCTCATCTACTGTGTGGACATGTTTTAATTGCTGCTGTACTTTTCATAGCTATTAGGAAAATCAAAAACATTTTTTTTTACAACCAATGTATTTTTTTTAAGTTTATTTTGATATCATTAATCTACAATTAAATGAGTAATATTATGGTGATTACACTACCCCCTTCGTCAGGTCCCCCCCACCAACCCCATTACAGTCATTGTCCATCAGTGTAGTGAGATGCTATAGTGTCACTACTTGTCTTCTCTGGGTTGTACAGCCCTCCCCGTGTCAAAAACATTTTTAGAAGTGAAACGCTTTATAAATGTGAAGCACTTTCACAGCTGTAACATGGGGACTCATGGCTGATAAGTTGCTTGATGTGTTTCAGTTAGCAGACTCCTTCTGGAGAAATGACACAAAGGAATGACTTCAGTGGTGTTTTTTTTTTTTTAGACCAAGCAGAGGCGGGGAGGGAAATCCATATAACCAGAGGGCCCTGCCACATATTCCCACCTCCTCCCCTAAATCGTTATCTCCAGACATGCCCTTATTGGCAGAGTCTGGTTGAATCTGGGTGGGAGTTTGAAAATGTTCAATGACCCCCCTGAACCCAACACAGGAAATTGAACAAGCAGGTGTTGAGGTTGATGCAGACTTGGTTCTGCTTCAGATGTGATTCACGCAGTTTGTCCAACCACTGCTGAGCAAAGCAGGCAGTGGGAGTGTGTGACACGACATCTGTTTCTGAAGAGGAAAGCCAGGAGAGGTGCTCCATTCCACCATTCCAGGAACAGAGCCACCTGTGCCTCAGAGGAGGGCGTCTTCAAACTGCTCGCTTCAGGGCCTAGAGTGTGACCTACTAAGAATGATACAGGGTTTAGCACCAGAAGTCCTGGATTCAGACCCTGTTCTGCCATACCCAAACTGTGTGCCTGTGGGCAAGTCATTTGTTATCTCTGGGCCAATACATTTCCTGTCTGTAAAAGGCCTGTGATGATCCCCAACTCAGCAGGGTCTTCTGAGCATTCGTGGGTCCACAAGACTAAGAAATGCCTGCAGTTGGGATGTAGGAAGAGGTATCCACCCACCCTGCTCAGTGGGCTCAGTCCCCATGCCATCCCCCAGAGCACTTGCCTAGGCCTCCTCTGTGTCTGTCTCCTCGCTGGGCTGATTCCTGTGAGAGAGCAGTTCCTTTTTTATATACATTCCCACACATACTGGCCGAATGGAAGAGGGAGGGCAGTGCACCTGTAATTATTATTCCAGAACTCACAGTGTGGCAGGACCAAAAGCTCAGGAAGGCCCCTTCCTCCCTGTGGGTTGTGATCACATGTCTGTGTTTGTGTTATTTGCTTGTATTTCATTTAGCTTTCCCCTTTGGGTCACAGAATCCCTCAGCACCAGCCAGCAGTTGCCCCAGTGTCAGGGAGTGTTTCCTTAGTACCTCTCTCCTTCTTTGGAGCTAGTCTGGTTCAAATCCCTTACTTACTAGCTGTTCTGATACTTACTAGCTGTAACCTTGGGCAAGTCTGTAACTCCTCTGTGCCTCAGTTTCCTCATATGTAAAATGGAAATAGTAATTCAATCTACTGCTGGGTTAGATGTATATTCACCTTGATAAGAAAATACCAAGCTGTTTTCTAAAGTGGTTGTGCCATTTTATATTCCTAATAACCATGCATAAGAGATCTCATGGTCCATATCCTCTTCTACATTTGTATTGTCAAACTTTTAAATTGTTGCCAGCCAGGTGGATATAAAAGAGTATTCATTATGGTGCTTATTTGCATTTCTTTGAATGCTACCATGGTTGAGTATGTCTTCGTGTTTATTAGCCAGATATATTTGTCCTTCAGTGAAATACCTATTCATAGCTTTCATTTTTCTGTTGTATTGCTTATTTTTGTTAGTTGATTTGCAGGCGTTCTCTCCCTATTTTGTCCTATATATTCTTAATACGAATCCTTTGGTTTATAAAAAGTAATTATCTTCTCCCAGTTCATAGCCTTGTCTTCTCATTTTAGTCAAAGTGTCTTTTGATGAGCAGTTTTTCATTTTAATGGAGGAGGATCTCAAAAAGATACTCACCAAATGTTTTTTCTAAAGGTTTTTAGTGTTAAACTTTGAAGCGCTTGGCCCATTGAGAGTGATTGCTTTGTGTATGGTATACAGTAAGGGTTTTTTTCTTTTTCATATTGATGCCGGGTTCTTGTTTGCGGAGTCGAAGAATGAACTTAGCAAACACCCAACGTAGGAGAGCCAGGGTAGAGGCTTTTATTCAGAAATAAAGTGAGAGGAAAGAGCTCCTGGCTCATGCCAGGAGGGGACAAGAGAGCCTGGGTGGTGTGTTGTCTAGGGGATTTATAGGCAGTTGAGGATTTTGGGAAATTGAGGGCTTAGGGTGTGGATTTGTACCACCTGCCCTGCCCTCAAGGTGGGCTGGGTTGTTGTCTGTTTGCTAGGGCTGTTTACAGTGAAGTCAGGGGTTATGCTGAGACACCCTTGCAGAACACTCAAACATTCCAGGCAAAGCTGCTCCCGGCCTTTTGACCTTTAACTGATTTCACTGAAGATGTCTATATTCCTAGTCTGGTATCTTTACCCTAGAGAATTAGTGTGACCTTGACTTTGCATAATGCTGAACACAGTTTCGATAGGGACTTTACATTGTTACGTTGCTTTGACTGTAAATATCCTGCCTTGCTTTTTTCCAGAGGCCCTCACCCTACTCTGTCTAAGCCCATGGTCCCTGTCTCAATATGGATAACTGAATTTTCTACGTCCATTTGTTAGACAGTTCTAGAGCCAATCTTTTTATTTTCTTGGAGCCAATCTCCACTGATTTTGAGGGCTTAGGGAGGGATAGCCCAGCTGAAGTCTCACTGACACAGAATTCCCTCTAACCCTGACCAAGGGCTTGCTGAGGGAGTCACATCCAAGGAAGCTAGAGACAAAAGAAGCCACAAAACAGCTTTGCCCCAACAGCACTTGTCTGCCTCTGAGCTCAGCATTAACTGTTTTACTAACAGTGTAACATTTGTATATGACAAATAATAATAATAGTTCAAATAGTGCTGAAAAGTATTGAGTGATGAGTGAAATTCTCCCATCTCCGAAACCACCACTTCAGTAACAAATGATTTTTACCTCTTGCGAATTCCGTCCCTGACTGCAGGTAATATACATAATGCCTCTATTTTCTTCACTTATCAACCCTAGAATAACTCTAATTATCCTCTGCTGGAAACATTGGTTTCCTTACACCTGCCCGTCTCTCCTCCCTCTTGCCGCATTTCCAATGTTTGACTTTTTAAAAAATGAATGCTAAATGTTATGCCAACTACTGCAGCTGCTGCCACAGCTGTATTCCAGGAAGCCCAGCCCTGTGAAGGCTGCCACCCCCTCCCCAGCCCCTCAGAGGATGTCCGACAGGAAGACAGGACACCTCCCATCACCCCATTTCCTGATTCCAGGCATCAGTGCTGAGCTGGACAGAAGGAAAACAGCCTTCTGGCATCTGGGGCTCTTCCCAACAATAGAGCAAATGAAACGACCAGCCCATTTCCTGAGTGGGGGTGGGGAGCCCTGGGAGAGCGCTGGGGAAGAAGGTTGCCGGTGGGTTCCACCTGGTTGATGCCCCGCCACAGGCCCCCGGTGACCCAGGGCAAGCCCCTTCCCTGGTCTCCCCATCTGTAAAATGCAGGTTACTGAGGTCCCGCCCACTGTAAACTTCCTGTGCTAAGAATTAGCGTGGCTGCTCTGGGAAGGACTTCCTGATAAAGAGCAGAAAACGCTCTCTTGAGAGACAGTATGACACAACATTGCTAAGGGCAGCGGCTGCTTCCTGAGGGCCTTCCATGGGCCAGGCGCTGTCTAGACATTTGAAATGCATGGTCCTATTTAATCCTCACAACTCTCAGTTGGGCATTATTCTCATTTAACAAATGTGGAAACAGAATCAGAGAGGTTAGGCACAACTTGTCAGAGGTCACAGGGCTGAAAATCTGTGCCACCATCCAGTCCATGGCCTCACCCTGTTGAAGAACTTGGATATTTGAAAATGCTGAAAAACTCCAGAGTTCTGGGCCTCCAGAAGCAGGTTGGAAGGAGGGAGCTTAACTTCCTGCCTCCCAGACCTACAACAGGGACTGACCCTGGCCCCAGGCCCAGTGGGTCATTCTGAAACCAGTTCTTTTCAGGGAGCCTTTTCATAGCTAGAGAAGGGGAGAGGAGTGGTCTGTTTTGCCCCAGGAGACCTTTACCCCCCTTGCAGCAGGGACCCCTGGTGTGGCGTTATTCCTCCCCCCAAGCCCTTCCCGGGGGCAGAGCTGCGTGCACTCTCCCCATCCCACTGACGCGCACACTCTCGGCCACACCACCTTCTGGGGATCCACAGGCCTCAGCCCTAAAATGGCCTGGCTCCAGCTGGGGCAGGCCTGCTTCCCTTCAGACCCAAGGCCATAGGCCGGGAAGGAAATGAAGGTGGGAGGGGCCCAGAAAAACTGACTTGGCTGAAAGGCTGCCTGGGAGGGAGGAAGCGAAAAAATAGCCGGCCCAGTGCTGTGGGTGAGGCCAGAAAAGCCGCCCTGGTGTCTCTGTCGACTCAGGGCCACAGGGCCCTCCCCTAGGCCACCAGGCCCTGTCCTGTGGCCAGAAGGCTGGGGGGAGGGTCCTGACTAGGTCACACTGTCAGTGAGGGGCTGAAGCAGAGCATGGCCCTGGCAGCCCAGACTATGGGGCTTTTCTCTTACCAGCAGCCAAGGAGACACCAGGCAAAGAAATGCCTGTATCTTAAACAAAACCTTCCCTGAGAGTCCTGCCTGGGACTCTGCACTTCTGAGCCCAATATCAAGAAATGAATAAAACAAAAAGATACAAACAAAACAAACAAACAAACAAAGCCTCTTTGTTTCTCTAGGAGGGCAGGAGCGCCTCCAAGCTGGGGCAAACCCGACACAACCCCAGAGCCTAGGTCTGAGCTGCCAGCTCCCCTGACATTGCGACCTTCCAGGGGGAGGTGTCTTGAATGCTCCCAAGTGACTCATCCATTCAGTCCGCATGCTCTCCTGGTCGCAGCAGTGGGAGTTGGGAGTATAAATTGTCCCTCTAGGTCTGGCTTTCTCAACCTCAGCTCCACTGATATTTGGGGCCAGATGTTGGGGGCCCGTCCTGTGCACTATCTGATGTTCAGCATCCCCGGCCTCCACCCACTGGATGCCAGTTCACCCCTCCCAGTTGTGACAGACAACAAAAATATCCCCACGTAGTGCCAAATGTCCCCTGGAGGACAACATGGCCCCCGGGCAGGAACCACTATTCCAGATCCACTCTTTTCTTTTTGGTAATAACACGTGATTTTCAGCCAGCACATAGTCACCAGGAAAATGCACCAACAAGCTGCAAGACCATCCTTGCAACTAGCTGTAGCCACGTGACTAAGACCAGGCCAGTGAGGGGCAGGCAGGAGTGCAGTTTCAAGGAAGCGTCTTGAAAGGGAAGGCATGTGACCTATGACCCCTCCCTCTTCCCACTGGTTACCCTACAAGTGTGGTGACGGGTGCCCAGTCAGTCGTGGGTCATGAAGTGGGAGTCAAGGGCTAAGATGGCAGAACAGTAAGAGAGAAGGAAGCTGGGTCCCAGACGACTAAAGAGCTGCTGTGGTAGAGATGCGCACTCCTGCTAGGCTAACATGCAAGAGTGATGAGTTGGTGTCGCTGTTACCCCGGCCCGACTCCCTGGAGTCCGGATTTTAGCCTCTGATGAGCTCCCCTGACACCGTGTCCTCTTGTCAGTCACAGTCAAATTTAATCCAACACATCTAAGAAATAACCGTGCCATATTTGTGGCTTCAGTCACCACCATCTAGATGTCTGTGACCTTCAGACTGCCCCCAGCCCAGTTTTGGTGGTTCACTGGACTTCACACCGTTGCTGTCCTCTCCCCAACCCGCCTCCCCATCCCAGGAAAGGGTGCCTCTGTACCCCCGGGACCCTGTGATTGCCCTGCCTCCCACTACATGTCTCCCACATCCACAAGATCCCAAAGCCGCTATTCTGCCTCCTAAAAAGAATTTACTCCTCCACTCTACCTCCGATGTCACTGTCCCATTTCAGACCGTCGTCCACTGCAGCCACATCCCTGCCACCAGTCTCCACCCCACGGCCTGTCCCTGCCCTCTTTAAAACCTTCCCAGGACTCCTCTTGGTCTCTAGGAAAAAGTCCAAGCATTCTGGGCAAACATGACCCACTTGCCTTCTGCCACTTCGCCTCCCAGCCCTTTGTCCCACTGAGACCGGGACCGTGGGTGTAGTCGGAGTCGGGGAAGGGCCTCCGGAAAAATGCAAGGCAGGATACTTGCAGTCAGAGCAATGTAACTACATGCAAGGAAACCCCCTACCAAAACTCTGTGCTAAACATTAAGCTCTAGGGTCATTCGTCAGTAAGATCAGTTGGTGTTCCCCAGATAAAGAAGAGTAGCCCATGTTGTTATTATGCTAATCACTTGTAAGATTCACTTTAACATGCTAAAAGGCCCAGGCCTCTGTGCTGTCTTTCCTCCTTCACGTTGGATGGGGTGGTCTTGCAAACCGGGCATCACCACCCTCAGCACCTTCCCCTGTAGGATACTACATGAAGAATTTGCCATCGGGCCAGTAACAATGCGATTCTGCCCTGGCCTCTGTCTCAAATGCCCTCCCAAACTCCACTGTTTGGTAAATTCTTATTCCTTCTGCAAGGTCAGGCAAAGGTCGCCTCCTCCACGAGGCCTTGCCTGATCGCCCCCGTGAAAGCAGCCTGTGGATCTGCTCTGTGCGACTGCAGAACTTGCCCATCTGACAGTGCTTATCCCACTCTGTTCACTGAGTAGTGGTGTCACAGGCGCTGAGCAACTTGGGGAGGGGTCGATCCCATTTTATTGGAATCCACTGTAATGTTTGCACAGAAAAGAGGCCCAACACAGTATTATTACCCATTTACTAAGCCCCTACTATGTGCCAGGCCCTGAGCTAGATGCTTTCTACCTAAATTATTTTATGTAAATCAATTCACCCTCCAGGAGAGATGAGACTGAGATCCAGAGAGACAGAGCGGCTGCCTCGGGTCACACAGCTTGTGCACAGCTGTGTCGGAGACTGGTTTTCTTTCTGCCACACTTAGTTCTCCCTTGGGATCTCAGGTCCTCCCTCTGAGGTGTCACTTTCCCCTCCCTGAAACCAGGAGGGAAGGAATGGTCTCACAGATCATTATCAGTCCTGATATCCTGTGATTCTGTGATTAGTTTCTCAGTTGGACGTGGGCTGGCGAATTTCGTTGGGGAGGGCAGTACGCTAGGGACACGGCCATGGGAGGAGGAGGATAGGGGCATGCATGCTCGTCAGCCTCCTGCCCTTTACAACTTGGCATGAGAGGTTCAAAGGGAAAGAGAAGACTTGTCCAGGAGCCTCCTCCACATGCCTCTGCGCGGTCCTGCCCACCTGAGGGTGGGGCTGGGGCTAGTTAGGCCTACAGCTTAGAGTCCAGACTGCATGGTCGCCCACAAGGGTCCTGTTCCCTCTCTTGGCCTCAGTGTGCACATGTCTTCCCCTCTGTGAGCCATCCAGTCTGGCCTCATAGGCTTGAGGCTCCTCTTCCGCACTACAGCCTGGGTGACCCTCTGGAAAGCCCTGCTCAGCCCTGACACAGGAAGGGGAGAGGGGAGGCTTATGGGCGAGTTCCTGCAGAGGCTCAAGCTCTCAGCTGTAGCGGTTGGAGCCTGTCATTTCCCTTCCCCCGCCCACCCAGCTGGGAAGCTGAGAGGTTTCATCACAGCTGAGTTGTTGCCTTATAAGGGAAGGGCCTCCCAAGCCTCTCCCTGGGGCCCTAGCTGGCTGGTGGAGAGTCTGGCTGGCCTCAGGGTATCCTCCGGGCACCAGGAAAGATGGGGATGCACCAAACCCCAAGTCAGCCACAAGTGTCCTGGGCTGAGCATCTATCTGAAGTCACAGCCTCTTCAGAGAAAAAGACCGCTTGTCCTTTTTCCCAGGTCAGGACACCAGGCTCCAATCCCAGCTCCTGACACTAACTTCTGGTCTCCAAGGCAAGTAGTCAGTCTTAAGCCTCAACTTCGTAACCTGTAAATGGAGTGAACATAAATATATCTTCCTCATGAGGCCCCTGTGGTGACAGTGGGAGACCAACACAGGCCTGCCAAATAGTAGGTGCCCTGTGTGGTCAGGCTGCTGGCATGCATTAAACATTTTCTCTGAGGCAGGCCATGGGCTGTGTCCCAACAGCAACCCTGTAAAGGAACAATTAGCCCATTTTACAGACAGGAAAACCTGAGGCATAGTTTGCCTAAGGTCATTCATTCATGGCTGGGATTTGAATCTAGGTGTGTCTGCCTCCAAATCTGAAGTCATACGCTTTTTCTACTTATTCCCTGCTATTACTTCCAGGAATTTTGTTCCTTTAACAAAATTATGACAACAGGGAGCAATTTCCACCACCACCTCTCCACCCTCCCTGTCTGCCCACAGAGCCTCTTCATAATGTCACAAAAACCTACACTAGAGTGAGTTTATGTGGCCTTTTCTGACAGCCTTGTCTCATGTCTCACGTCCTGTCTCACATCAGGGACGTAATAGGTCAGGGAGGCAGGAATACAGGACTTAGATGAGGGCACAAAACATAGTGGTCCCAGGGAGCGTCCAGGGCCCAGGCTCAGGTAGGTGGGTGCCCTCTCCCCCAGCAGTACCTCCCCTTTTGTGCTGGGTCCCCAAGGCAGCCAGCCACCTGGGAGTTTGCAAAACCCTGCGCTGTAATTACCCACAGAACTCTATGTCCCTAAGATAAGCCGCCAGCATTCAAAAGGAAGGCTCTTCTCTGCAGAGGTCTCCAGCCCCTAGGACCGGAGGAAAAGGAAGTCCTCAAATCCTTCTTCAGGGGCCACTAACACCTTCCCTGCTGCTGCTCCCTTCCAGGGGGCCCACCAGAGGAGACTCACACCTGGGCCAGGGGCTCCTTTCCCTTGCCTTAGTTCCTCCGCACAGATAAGGGGCCTGTGAAGGTGATTTGCCTGGGATACCCCAGCATCTGTAGGCCACTCACTCAGTATGGCTGTCACATGAGACCACTGACAGGGGAATTCAGGAGGGACATGAGGGTCAGAGCCACAGTCAATAGGCCCGGGGTCAGGTGCTTCCTGTTATGCTGGCCTCTGGGCCTGTCCAGCAGCCCTCCCAGAGAAGGAAGGGGGCCAGCCTCTGGGGGGGGCAGCAGTGCTTCCCCACATCAGCGAGTGTGAGGCACGGGTGAGAAACTGGGGCATCCTGAGGCTGAGACTCACCAGGGTCCCCAGGGGGACTCGAACCTTGGCAGCTTGATTTAGAGCTCGGTCCACTGGCCCGAGGGCCTCCAGAGAGCACTCAGTGTAGCCCTGGGGTCCTGCTGAAATGTATCGGGGTGCCATGGGCATAAAGCAGAGCCTAGGCTCACCCCTAACCAGGACTCTTGAGATTAAAATAATAGCTGGAATCATTTTGAAGCATCATAGGAAACACCTGTTTCAGGCAAGAATCATCAATGGACATTAGATCTAGGGGGAAATTCTGACGAGGGGCAATATATTTGTGCATGGTCTTAAAATGTCTCCCAGATATTTTATCAGTTACAAGAGGAAAAAAATCATAACTATACAGAAAAACACCAGACACCTGAACCAGGTGACCAAAATTAACATCACCAAAGAAGGGTGGTTGGAGGTCCTGTGTCCCAGGTGTGATGCCCTGAGGAGGCCCTACTAGGAACTGTGCAGTTTTCTGGCCAAGAATTCATAACCTCTGTCTAATTGTGAGGACCCCTCAGGCAGACTCCAAGTGAGGAAAGGTCTATTAAAAAAGGCAGGGAGGGAGGACTGTATTCTTCAGAACCGTCCGCACCGTGCAAGATAAAGAAAGGCTGTGGAAGCATTTCAGATGAATGGGGGCTAGAGACAGATATGCAATATCCCTCCCTACACTGGAGGAAAAGTATGATGAAAGGTATATACTGGGTCAAATGACAACAATATAATATGAACAGTAAGAATTCTATCAGTGTTAAATTCCTGGAAGTTGAAAACTGTACTATGGTTACATGAGAGAATATAGTTATTTTTAGGAATACACATGAAATATTTAGGTGTAAGGGGCCGTGATAACCAACTCTCCAATGATTCAGAAAAAAAAAACATGTATGTTAAAGACAGAAAGTGCTCAAAAAGATAAACCAATGGGTCAGTCTGGGTAAAAAGTATACAGGTGTTCTTTCTACTACACTATTCTTACAAATTTTCTCTTATGTTTGAAATCATTTCCAAATAAAGTCTTTAAAAATGGGAGAGCATGGTTCCTTACGATGTTAGCCCCCAGCCTGTAGCGACGACGGGGGTAGGAGGGGTGAACCTGAGTCACTGAGGGAGCACTGCCGGAGGGCGATGCTTCCAGCCCAGCCTATGGGAAGAGAGCCCTAGAAGACAGTTCGGAGGACTGACAATGCCGTTGTTCAACTACGGCCTACCCTCAGTTTCCTCACCCTGGAGCTGACCCCACACTGACAAACAGGCTTGCAGCAGAGAAATTCCATAAAAAGGGATTTATTGACAAACTTTAAGAAAGGTGCTTAACCAGCAGAAGACATGGAATGCCATCCTCCTCAAGGAGGGAGGCAAAGCAGCCCCTGCATATTCCCAATCCTCCTCCCCCTCCCCTCAAAGCTGGCTTTCCCCTTGGGGCCCGGGCTGCCAGGCATGGGAACTGCATAGGAACCAATGGCATTAGGCCACTGAGGTGGCCCCAGAGCTACTTGCTCAGCCTAGTCACTTCTCAGAGGAAAGGGAGGCTCTAGTCGTGGAAGCAGGTGACTTAGCTAAAGCCCCAGGCAGCCCAGGGTGCTGGTGGGGGAAAGTGGTTCCCCAAATGGCAGGGGGCCACGTGACTATGGGTGCCTGATGGCATTCTTGCTCTCATGCTGGGAACAGATGGAAGGACAGGCAGACACTCACATGGGAACCATCTCTGTCCAAGGGAGGCTTGGGGAGGCCAAAGGGGGGACACATAGGCCATGACACTGCTGCTCACCCCCACCCCTAACTAACTAGTACAGCCACAGAGTGGACACCTGCCCCTCCTGATCCCTGGCCACCACCCTCAAGAAAAAAGTAGCTGTAAAGAAGGCATCAACCTGAGCTAGCAGGCCTCAGTGGGCATGACTGGTGGTTGAGGGCAGGGTGGTGGAGAGGGCAGGGTGGCCAGCGGAGATCCTCCCTCTCCTTTCTTTCAGTAAACAAAAGTGCACATGTAGAAACCCCCCAGCAGGCCTGTCAGAATCTGCTCCCACCCCGACAGACCCCAGGGAGACTGGCTGAGCCACTCAGGGCCTGAGGCAGAGCCCACCATCCAGCCACTGCAGCAGGATGGCACCTGGATGTGCTCCCCAAGCCAGGGATGTTGGGGGACAGGAGCGTGAGAGGGAAGGCTCCGGGTGCAGGTGTGGCCCAGGTTTCCCTACAAGTGCAGGAGGAGCAGTCCACCTGGGGCCTGAACTCAGGGAGAAGCGGGAACAGGGAAGAGGAAGTGGGTTCAGGCGCCAACATATCCCCATTAGCATTTGAAGAAATAACTGGACTACTAGACCTGTTTGGGTTGAGGAGGAATCACAGAGACCCGGATATAAATCCCATCTGGGGAGGCACAGAATTTGGGGTGGCTCCTCTTCTGAAGGTTGATATATAATGAATTACATACATAATTTCCTGATGCTCACATCAGGGCCATTCTGGGGTTCACGTCTATAGGAATGTGCAAGGCTGGACACAAGCTGGTCCAGGGGCAAGGCCTAGACCAAGAGACCCTTCGAGTTCCTCCTCCACCCTGGAGTCTTCCCCTCACAGCTCACCGAAGGGGACAGGCTGCACAGGCAATGGTTTTCTTACACAGATGCCTCCCACCTGCCTTCTGAGGCCCTCACGGGGTTGCAGGTCCCGCTCAGCCGAGGGGTGAACCTGCTGTAGCCTGGCCTGAAGTCCTCAGCAGACACTTGGACTAGGTGGGCGGAGAGGGTCAGGTAGGGCTTGAAGCTGCCTCTGCCATGAGGCACTCTGCCTGGGACTCCCTGGACATGGGGCTGTGGGCGGGGGACGCAGTGGTGCGGCGGGGAATAGGGGGGCTCAGCTGTGCTCTCTTCAGAAGTCAGGAATGTAAACTAGTGGGGGTGCGAAGCAGAGCTGAGACCACCCCCAGAAGCCCCACGAGCTTTGCCAAAGCTCTGGAGCAGTTCAGAACCACACAAGCAACCATGTATGTTCCTGGCCCGAACCCAGAGGCCAGCCCAGACAGCCAGACAGCGGCCCTGGGTGGTGTGTGGCCCCACAGGACCCAGGCCGGGCCGGAAGGACCCCAGGAGTCTCTGCAGGTCCTGGCCAAGCCCGACATGCTGATGTCTCTTCTACAGCCTGAGCCAAAGCACATGTGTCGGTTGGGCTGGGCTTGGACGGACCAGGCCAGCCAGGAGGGACCAGGTCGCGGTTGGCAGTCTTAGGGCGCACTTCTCCTGTAGACGGTCACCAGTTCTTTCCGCTTCTCCTGTAGCCCAAGTGCTTCTGGCCTCATGTCTCCCAGATCTCTGACTTCCTGCAGGGCCTGGGTGGTCTGCCTCAGCTGCTCTACAGCCTGGCTGAGCAACGTCTCGGCACTCACAGGAGAAGGCTCACTACTCAGCACCTTGTTCAGCAGTTTCTCCATCTGCTCTGAGGCCACCTGCACCTCCAGCTGGGCACGGTACAGCCGCTCCACAGGCTGCCGCGGATGCTGGGGGCCTTCCCCAAGCAGGTCCCCCAGGGAGGAGCAGCGGGGATGGCACTGATGCGGCAGGTCCCAGGGGGGCAGTGCTGTGGGCATTGTGGCATCCTTTGGGGCAGTTCCTGGGGTACCTGAGGCCTGGAGTGGCTCTTCAGGCTCAGGACTGTCATCCATGCCATTCACTGAGAACTGCGCTGGGCCTGGGGCAGAGGTCTCAGAGGCCTCAGCACTCTGGGCTGGTCCCGAAGCCTCCATTCCACCCATGGAGGCTCTCAGTTTCTCCGATAAGATCTTGGGTGGGGGTGTAGGGGGCCTCCTGCCCTCTTTGGGCACAGCCTCAGGCGTCTCAGCACAGGGCACCTGGAGGGCTTCTGTACTCTCGGCGTCAGGGGACTTCTCGGGGCTGGAGTTCTCCCAGCTCACCTTCAGGATGTCGGGCAGGGCCTTGCTGGGGGGCTGCTCAGAGCCCCCGTCCTCCTGCTCTGGAGCCCCTGAGTCCTCCTGGCTCTCAGGGTGGGCCTCGGAGCTGGCTGAGACAGGGGTTGGGGCTCTCTCCCCTGCAGGGCTCTCCGCTCTGTCACCAAGGTTGGTCGTCTCGGATACTGGGGAAGGCTTGGTAGGAGGCATAGGGGGCTGGAGTATTTCCCGGGGCTGGGCTGCACTGACGTCATTGCCGGGGGCAAACCCTGGCCGCCCGCTGTCCGGAGCACCAAGGTCCAGGCGCAAAAGCCCATCAGAAGCTGCATCGGCTACCTAGTTGGGGGACAGATGGGGGTCATCCCAGATACCTGGGCTTCGGGTCAGACGTGCCCACCTACAGGGTGCTCCAGCCCCCAGTCCCTAACTCTCCATGGCCTTTCCCTCTGCCCTGGCTTCCAACACCACTTGATTAGGAGCTGCAGTGATTCTGTGAAGCCTCTCCTCTCCCTGTTCCCTGTTGTGGAATCACCGGCCTTAGAAGTCAGGGCTAGGGGGTCCTCTCAGTGCCCCGGCCGGGCTTCTCCCAGCCAGTGAGAGAGGCACTTTTTAGTGGCAATTGTACCAGCCTGGGCAGCATGGGACAACATCGCTCCAGCCCTGTTTCTCTGCCCTTCTTGGGTTATAGGTCTCCTGAGTTGTCTTGAATTCACTCACTTCTGCTTCCCCTCCCTAGAGACCTCTGTCCAGTCTGCCAGCCTCACATCCAGCCCACTTCTCCCCAGGCCTCGCCTGCCCAGCTGCTCAGCAGCTCATGCCCACTCTCCTCGTGCCATCAGATGTGACCCCAGACAGACCACAGCTGGGCCCTGGAAGGAGACAGCTGCACCAAGCAGGCGGCTGCCCGCCCATCTGACCCCAGGGACCCACAGGGACACCCAGCAGCCCCATGGTCATGGAGACCCTCCCAGGGAGCCAGGGAGGCCTCTCCCCAAACCCCTCAGATGGTGGGGATCCTGGATGGACCCTTCTGTGTGCACACAGGCAATCTGCCCGACACACGGGCTCAGTCACTGGGACGGTCCTTCTCTGAATTCTTCTCGGAGGGGCCCTCCCCCTAGCTGGCCCTCCCCCTGCACCTCCTAGATGGCCCCCCTCAGGCATGCCTTTTCCCTCTGGCCACTTCACTCACTTCCTCTGTGGGCTTCATTCCCTCAGCTGACAGACATGAACAGGCTGCCTCGTTTCAAAAACAAACTCTCTGATGACCTTGGCCCCGTCCCTTCTCCCTCTTCTCGCCCACTGTCCCCTTCCTCCAGCAGCGCCGGCTCTGTACCCGGTGACAGTGCGAAGCTGACTCCTTCTCCCGGGAAACATGCTGCAAGGCCACCACCGGCCCTTCCCTCAGTCCTGCCCTGGCGCCCTGTGGCTGCCGACCTGGCTGGTCACCCCAGGCCCCCCGTCCTTCCCTCTCTGGATGAGCCGCTCACCTCTCTGGTTTCCTGTTCCCGGGCTCCCTACCGTCCCCTCTCCCCCAAAGTAGCATTTGCGGAGGTTCTTCCTTGGCCTCCAGAATTTCTCCCTGCTATATCATCAACAGCAGCACCGGTCTGAACCCAGGTTCCCCTTGCCCGTTACTTCTCCCAAATTCCCTGAGCCCATGGCCTCCATTCAGTCTCCGGGCTGGAGGGCCCTCTGACAAACCTCCTTCCCTGTCCAGTCCGCCTGCCCAAGCCCTGGGCCACGCACCCGGGTGGCTCCTGCCTCCCAGTGTCTCTCCGTCAGCCCCTCCCTTCTCATCCCCTCCTGGAGCCTTTCCCCCTGCTTTCCCTCCCTCAGCCCAACCCACCTCCTCTGGGCCTCAAACTGACCTCGGGAACATACCCTCCCATCATCCACCCGGTCCCCAGGTCCAGCATTCAAGGCCTTCAGTTTCCTCCCCCAACCCCATCTTCCCAGACCCATCTCCAGTTCAAAGGGGCTCGGCACACCCTGAGCTCCTCTGCCTCAAGCCTCAGCTCAGGCCCTTCCCTCCACCAGGGATCTGCCTCCTGCCAGCCTGTCAACTGAAACCCTCCTGTCCTTCAAGTGCCAGTGGGTCCTCTATGGTCCCTCCTGCCAGCCTCGCAGAGCCCTCCTTTGCACAGAGATTAATAAGACAGATCTACTCGGAGCAGTCCGTGGAAAGCTCTTTTCTCGAGCTGGAAGCTGAGCTCTCAGAAGCAAGGACTAGCCTTGGGGTCTCAGTTTCCCTCAGGCACCAACTCTGGCTACAGCCAACACATGGACCCAACAGGTAAAGCCGGCAGATCTACACCCTCGACACATGTAACACACACAGACTCCCCCTGTACCACTCAGGAAGCCTCACGCCAGGAATCTTCAGAAAAAAGATGGCCCCAAGCCTGGCGGCCACCCTAAGGAGCTGGGGTTCCCAGAGTCACCTGACCTCCCACCTGTCCAAGCTAGGGGCAAAGCCTTACCTCCTTTAGGTGGACTCTAGTAGGTGGCCGGCGCCGCTGGCCCCCACGCACCCGGTCCCGTGTCATGTGCTCCAGGACACAGCTCTTGTCTACTTTTACCTGGGAAGGAGAAGGAACGAGGTAAGTTCCCACCAGGCTTTGGGGAGAGGAGGAAATGCCCAGGCATTAACCCAACTCAGAGACAGCCTACACCCCACATGCTGCTTACAGGGCCAGCACTCCACCCCTGCCCCTCTCTATAGGGCATCTCCCTGTCCACACCTCTGTTTCTCTCCCTGTCTCTATGCTGCCTTTGTCGTCCCTCTTCTGTCCGAGGCTCTCCCTCTCTGTAGCTGCCCTCTTTGCCTCGGTCTTCCTGCCTGAATATGGCTGTTAGCCTTCGCCCCTCAGTCTACTGCAAAGAGCAGCCTTAAGGCTGCTTTTGGGTTTGGCTTGGGGTGGGAGGGAGAAGACAACCCATGATCCTCTGGTACCTGAAAAAGCCTTCTAGAAAAAGCCCACCCTGGTCCCAGTCATTCTCCCAGGACCCCAGGGGATGGCCCAGGAATAAACAGGGCCTCTGCCCCTTTGGACCAGGGTGTCTGGCAGGCAGCATCTCCTCTCTGACAGTAAGGAAAGGGGTCAGGAGTAGCCAGGAAGCTGCACAGGAACATTCACATGGGAAATCCAGGCTCTGAACCTCTGTCCCTGTGATGAGGAATGGGGCAAAGTCTCTTCAGCCCCTGGATCGGGCTCAGGGCCAGGCCTACCTGGGGTTCAACTGTCTCTCATCTCAGTAGAGGAGCTACCTTCCACCAAGCCTGTGGGCTGCAGCCCCACCCATGCTCATGCTCCTGTGGTCTCCAACACCCACAATATGTCCCATCACGCCTTGCCCACGAAGTGGGACCACTTTCCTCAGCTAGTGAAAGGCTGAGCCTGACACAATCACATAAAACATGGCACAGGAACCGTGGCTCCAGGTCAGGGGACCTGGGTCTTAAGAGGGGACTTGCTGGGGATGATTTGCTCCCCTTGGGTCTCAGTCTTCTGCAATCCAAGGGGTCACCCCCAGTTCCCTTTTAGCCCAAATAGTTATGAATCCATGAAGTCAAAGACAAATCCTCCTTGGAGATCTGGCCCCAGGGGACCCCTGCCTGCCCAAGTCTGATCATGGCCACTGCTGCCACAGACTACACTGTGCCACACTACAGCACAGGCAGCACAGGGGGCTGGGTGGTCCCTACTGACATGGGAGGCCCCAGCTGAGGGGCCACCCAGCCTGGACTTCAAGGCCAAAATGAAAAGTGAGCTTTTGGGCTCTCAGCTCACTCCCCAGACCTTTCTGACCTGGGTCCACCTGCTGTTTTCAGCTGAGGATGGATTGGAAAGGATACATGGCTGCAACCAGTTAAATTCTACCCCACCACTTACCTGCTTTCTAATTTAAAACAAGTTATTTTCCTTACACCTCAGTTTCTTCATCCATACCTTCTACCACCTACTTTGAGGGGTGTTGTGAGGATTAACAGAGGTAACAGTAGCAGAACAGACGCCCCAGTGTTTGTAGCAGTGCCGTAGGCAAGGGCTTGTCTGAGGTGAGGGGGACAGGGTCTTCTCTGTGATCACACATGGTGGGCAAGGGGACGCAGTGCCGTCCACAGGACTGCATCGCACCTCATCGAAAGCCTTGTTCTTGCCTCTGTTGATCCCTTCATTGAGAGCTTTGATCCAGGATTCCTTCTCCTCCCCACTGGTTGCTTGGAATTTGATGTCACTGACCTGCAGAAGGCAGGGGTGGGGTGGACGGCAGCTCTTTAGTGAGCTCACATTTGGGTCTTAAGAAAGCTTCCCACCCCAGATCCCAAAGTGCACCCCCAGCACAGCTGGTCAGGAGCAAAACACAACAGCAGGTCTGACACCAGGGCTTCAGGGCAAGGAAGAGGGCAGATCCAGCAGAGAGAGGGCTCTCCCAGCGTGCAGCTGCCAGAGATTTGGATTAGAATCAGCCTTTGCCCATGGTAAGAGCCTAGATCTGGTCTCACCCCATATGACTTCTTCAGGCCAGCTGCCTGACCCCTGGACTTCAGTTTTCTCTGTGAAGAAGGAGTATCCCCCTTCTATGCCTACACCAGGCTGGGTACATGACAGAAGTGACAGGCATGAGGGGTGCCTGCTGGCAAAGGCTCATTGGAACCAGGGCCACCTGCAGCTCCCAGAACCCCACACCCAGCCCTGGCCAAGTGAAAAAGTCCCAAGGTCGCCTTTCCGGCCTTGAATCATAGATTGTTAAGAGAGAAGGGCCCCGGGGGTCAAGTCCAACCCCTTCATCATACGGATAGGATGGGACTTGGCCAAGGCAGCCTAAGTAATCTCATGACTCCTGCCTCTGTACGCCACCCAACTCCACCGTATGGGACCCTTTGGGCAGGAGCTCCGAGCTCCTGTATTAGAATCAAAGGGCAGCTCAGAGAGCCCCTCCCTGTTAGGACCCGAGGTCAGACAGGAAATGGTGGAAGAGTGAGGGCATCCAGACTGAGGGGCCGCCCTGCACAGTGGACACAGCCGTAGGGCCTCTGAGCTGGACAGACCACCACTTACAGCTGGCTTGAGCCTCAGTTTCCTCATCTGTAAAAGGAGAACACCAGCATGACCGGCCTTAGGGAGCTGTGGCGACCGGTGATGTATCTAAAGGGTTGGATCCAGAGCTGGGCAGGTGGGTGCTCAGCAATAGTTATCAGCATAGCCTTCCTTCCAGACAAAACAGTCCCGGTTTGCTCATCTGGAAAAAGGGATTAACGCCCATCACGAAGCAATGCTGAGGGAACCAAACGTGACTGAGAGCCAGGGTTTGGCACATAGTAGGCACTCAGAAAAGAGTTAATGAATGAGCCAGTAAATGAATGAACTGGCTCAAGGTTCCTTCCCTTGTCCTGTTTTGGGGCCGCTGCCCACTCTCTGACCTCAAGACGCCCTAGTTCTTGGTCTGGAGGGTCGCCAGCCTGCCCATCCCTGGCCTGGTGTTAGACAGAGCCTTCTCTCTGGCCACCTCCCCGTGATGTAACACCGCGTCCTTGTTATATGACTTCCCCCTGGCTGCCGCCTCCTCCTCCTCGCCCAGGGCCCTGGGACCCACCCACCTCCCCAGGCCAGGCACAGCCAAACGCTCATTTGCATGACCAGCGTAAATTCGATCCTGGCAGCAGATCCGCAGTTAAGTCAGAAACCCCAGGGCACCTTGGCAACTGCCTCTTGGCCCAGCCTTCAGGGCTGCCAGGGGCAGAGGGAGGGATATCACTGCATCCCAGCTCCGCAAGGGCCCCCCCCCAACCCTGTGATTGTGATGGAGGCTGCCAGAAAGGCTGCCCAGGGCAGGGTCCCTAGACCCCAGCTGCTCCTCCTCACAGGTCCCAAGTTGGTGGGGCCCCTGCCGGGTGCAGGACTTTAGCATCCCAGAGAGCCTGAGAGGCATACACTTGAACTCAGCAACAGATGGAGCAAGGGTGGGACAGAGAAAGGGCACCGGCCTGGGAGGCATGCTCTGAGTTCTAGTCCCATCAACCTGCATGGCACCTGGCGCGGGGGCAGGACCAGTGGACCCCACCCAAATGCCGCCGCGCTTCCCTGTTGGCCAGCCTCCTGAGGCAGGCAGTGGGGAGCTCAGCCTCTGTTCTCTTCTGCTCCCTGTGATCTCAGGGACCTACTCTGGTGGCCACAGGGCTCCCCTAGGAGGGCAAATGGGGGTGAAATGGGACCCAGCCCCACCCTCAGGAACCCTGTACTCCTGGCTGGACGTGCCAGGCATCTCACGAGAGTGATCAGGATAGGAACAAGTAAAATACCAAGCAGTCGCTCCTCCTGCCCCCCTGCCCCCCAGGTCCTGGAGAGCCACAGGCTGCACAGTTCCCTCCCGGGCCCTCCCGAGAAACCCAAGGGCACATGCCCTGCTAGGAGTTTAGGAGCTAACAGGACTGGCACAAACACAGGCTCACAGAGCCTGGGAATGGGGGTGGAGGTGCAAAATGACAGGGAGGAACAAAGTCGTGGGGGAGAGAGGGGGCAGGAGAGAGGACAAGGCAGGCTGGCTGAGCCCGGCAGGGCAGCAAGGCCATGCAGAGGCCGCCCTGCTTCCTGGCAGCACTTGCCTGTGACCTCACGGCGGGGGCGTGGGGCTGGGGAGGCGACCGGGGAGAGGGACAGGCAAGACGCTGGAGTCTTTGTTTATTTGATTAGAGAGGGAAAAAGGCAGCCTCCGGACCAGACTGCCGGGGTCACGTGACCTCCTGGCCGGCTGGCGGCCTCACTGAGGACAGGAACACCCAGGGCGACAAGAGAGGAGGGTGAGAATGTGGGGGATGTGGTGTTCTGGGCGTTCACCACCTGACCTCTGGAGAGCCCCTCTCTAAGAGCCCCCGGGGTGGCAAGGGTCAGGGGGCCCAACTGGAACCAGGGTGTGCCGCCCTCCCACAGCTCCGTGGCCCCCACCACTTGCTCGCTAGCCCCCACCCCCCAACTGATGGTCCCACTCCCAGAGCCACCTGGAGCCAACCTGAACTTTCCACAGCACCGGAGGATGGAAGGGAGGGTGCTGGCCAGAGCAGCTGAGAACGCAGCAGCACTAAGAGCCCTCTCTGAAGGGGACGTCCCACCCTGAGCTGGGCCTGGCCCACCTAGGTCGCCACCAGCTGGTTCTCGGAGCTGGGGACTGGAGGGGGCCCACAGTGCTGGCAGAGGACAGAGAGGAAGGGCCTCGTCCACCTCACACCGTGGAAGCTCACCAACAGACACACAAAAACCCAGACAGATCCACAGCCAGCTAGTCTCACCTCCGAAGAGAGGCGCACACACATGGGCCAGGCCCACAGGTGGCAGACCTTCATACATAACATACTCTGCATGTCTCTCAAACACGCATACACAAATACGGCACCAACACAGAGAGCAGGCGGGTCTCCGGGACACAGTACTGGCTACGGGGCCTGAAAAAACAAAACATAGCTCTCTTCCTCCTCAAAGAGCCCTAAACAGCAGGCATCGAGTGAAGCTTGGGCCCAGCCCAGTGAATCCTCCCGACACTATAAACCTGGCCCCTACCCTAGGGAATACCCCCAAATTCTTAGAGCTCCGCAGTTGCCCCCAGCTACTGCAGAGTGGGACAAAGGGTTCGTGAGGAAAGCACTGCAGTCTCCTCTAGAACCCAGAGCCCTGGGGACCACAGAGGGCTGGGCTCCTGACCCTTAAAGCTGGGAGAGAAACAGAATGGCCTATGGCAGGCCCAGACCAGACCCACTCCCCAGCCCCCCACCTCCGTGACTCAGCCATACTCTGTGAGGCTCCACATGACATGCAGAGGTTGGGGTGAGGCGTGGCCCAGCTACAGATGGGCACGAGCTGCTCAGAGGCGCTGTAAATGCCAGTCTCAAATCTGAACTCCCTCCTGATATCGGTGAAACTCTGCTACATTTCAACATCCACCCAGACTCCCTGCCAGAGAAATGTGGTACACACAGTGAAGTTCATCTGCACACACAGCATGTCCCAGGGAAAGAACTTCTCGGGTAAGAGACCTTCTCCAACTTCAACCAAGAAAGAAAAGCAAGGGGAGGAAAGCTGGGGGGCTGCAGGTCTTTGACTACTGAGTCCAGGACGGAGGGCAGGAGGGGTGGCCCACCCAGGAAGGCTGGATGATGGGAGGCCACACCCTCCCTTCTGCCCCTGGCTACGTCAGGGTGTCGGGCCTGGTGGAGTGAAGACCTGCCCAGCTTACCTGCCTCAGCCCTGGGCCTCCTGTGTCCAAGGTGTGGAGGAAGACCAAGGGCCCCACCTCCAAAAGGCTACTTTCCAACTAGAGCCTGGGAGCGAGGCCCCAGAGCCTGGAAGGAGAAAGGAGGCCAGAGCCCTCAGCAGAGCCCTGAATGCATCTCCTATCAACCAGGGGCTCGGGAGACCCCAGGACAAAATGAGCAAAAGGTCCAGCCTGTGGTGGGCCCTCGGTTTGAGTCCCAGACACTGCACAGAGACCCCGCAGGCTGCCGTTGGGGCCCAGACTGCCTTAGGCTTCCAGGGGTGATCTTCCCAAGCAGACCCTGGCCCAGAGGGAGGTCAGGCATCAGTGAGCCCTACCTTGTTCCCTGGGGATCGCAGCAGGATAAAACGGTGTTTTCGCTTGAGAAGGGCACGAAGGTCCTGGCACTTCTCATAGCTGCCCAGCTCCACTGTTTCCACACACTTCTGCTCATCCTGGGGACGGAGACAGCAACATGAACTGGTGACAGCCAGATGCACCCAGATCTTCAAACATCAGGTCTTGCCCCGGACCCTGACCCCGCTCAATGACAGCATCACTTGGTCAGAGGGGGCCTTAGGCTACCAATCAATCACCGAGATGCAGTATTCAGACCTGGCATGTAGCTGGTGCTCAGTGCTTGTGGGATGGAGGGACGGCCTCAAGGCTCACCATCGCATTAGAAACGGGGCACAAAGCCTGGCGTTCTGGGGCAGGACTGACTCAGATGCACGTAAGGCCAAAGGAGGAAACAGTGGAAGCTGGAGATGCTTAGAAAAGGGTGCCTGCAGCCCCATGCAGGCCTAGAGGCCAGGCAGGGATTTGTGGAAGAGGGAGCAAGACATCACAAAATAAGAAAAAAAGAAGTCTTTCCAGGCCGGGCCACAGAGCGAAGCGTGAACAAGGCATATTTGGGGCTCGTGCCCTGCCTTTACCACAGTGATCCTGAACTTCCCCCAAACTTCCTCCACTGACCCTGAGCTTGGGGTGAGAGTTGACTCTCCATGGCCTACACAACAGAGAGCAGGGACTCCTTCAAGAGCAGCCCCACCCCAGCCTGCCACCCTCAGGCCTCATTACTAGGAGGGCAAGTGGCCAGCCTCTTCTAGGCCTTGCAGAACACTGGCTGGGCTGCCGTCCTGCCCACCAGCCCTGCCACTTGAGTATTTCCTCCACGTGGGCTCCACCCACCAGGTGCCTCCCTAGCAAGCTGCCTGGAACTAGTTCCTCCCTCAAAGTTGGTCAACTGGTTCCTCTTCCGGGGTGGGGGGCGGGCCCAGCTGGAAGGACTTCCTGGGTGTGCTGCACTCTCACCTCGAGGGCAGGGAAGTAGATGCAGGCCCTGGGGGTGGGGGGGTTAAAGGAATGCTATTGGACATCATCGGAGCAGCGACAAGTGCACCCGTTCAGGGCCTGCCTCATGCGCTGCAGTTTTTGGTAGAGTATCTGGGAGGCAGTGACTCGGTTGTTTGCAGAGGAAATGCCCCAGCTTCCCTCCATGATCATCTGCATATACTAAGAAACCTGACACTTTGCATCCCAGGTTCTCCAGGGCATCTCTATGACCCTGAAGGCTAGAGCCCGGGTATTTTGCCTTATTTCGTAGAGGAAGACAATGAAACCTTGGAGGCAAAGTGATTTGCCTGAGGGGCACAGACCCAAATATAAGGGGCAGGGCCAAATTCAAACCTACATCCTCTGACTCCTAGGCCAGAACTCTGCCAGCACACCACCCACCTTGCAGCGGTTCAGTTCTGCAGCAGCAGGTTGCTCTGGGCTCCAGGTGTGGGGCCCTAGTCAGCAGCCCCACCGAGAACAAGTTAGACATGCAAATTCTCAGCCTGTCCCTACTGAATCCTAACCTTAGGAGAATGGGCCAGGGGATCTGAGTTTGAACAAGCCCTCCAGGTGATTCTGACGTATGCAAAAGTTTGAGAACCCCTGCTTTACACGAGAGGTTCTCAGTCTTGGTGGCACCTGGGAGCTTTATGAACCCAGGGCTCAGGCAACATCCCAGGCCAATTCCATCAGGATCTCTCAGGGGTGGAGCCCAGACATCAGTATTTTCCAAAGCAGATGACTGTATAGCTAAGGTGGATAACCACTGACCTATTCTCTCTTCAGCCCCTCAAGGAAAGGGGAACAGATGGCCAAGGAGACCTGATCCTTCCCTTTCAGATCCAATCAGGTGTCTCTCCCTACTTTTGCCTCCATGCATTTCTTTCCAACCCCTAGTCACCAATCCTTTCCAGGTTCTCCACTCAACACAGAGGCTAGTAAACTCCACCTGTTCCAGGAAGCTCCCCTGCCCATCCCCATGAGCCCAAGTCTCGGTCCCTCCTCTCAGGTCCCCCACCCACAAAGCACCTGCCAGATACCGGCATCTAGGTATCTAGGCGCTAGGGATACTCAGCCATGAGGAAAAGCAGTCCCACCTCCCTGCTGGCCATCCTCTCTCTCCCCTACGCTGCACATGCGCTCTCCTTTCTATTCCCCCTACAACGCCCTACAGAGGAGCCCGCAAGAGGGACATACATAAGACAGTTTGCTCGATGGGAATGCCTGACCCAGAGTGAGACCCCAGGAAGTCCCCTCCTTCCTGGACACCAGAGGGATGTTCCAGGATGCTGCCTGAGGAAAGACCCAGGTCTCAGAGAGAGCAGCTCACCTGCCCCATGTGCACAACTGCCCCCCACCTGGACAACTGCTGGCCTGAACATACCTTCCTCTATCTGGGAGCAAAACACTGGCCCATCTCCACCCCCTGCTCCCCATGGCTGCCTGACCTGGGTCCCCTTCCCACCCGAAATGCTGAGTCATCCAGCCCTTCGGCAGCTCAGAAAAGCGGATAACCCAGCAGGCACTGGGTGGGGGCAGCACTTTTGGACAGTCTCCTTCACTGACAGCAAAGAAAACAGCCAAGAGCCACTCTCACTCGCCTGGTTCCTTACATCAGAAAGATGAATTGAATTAATAAGCATTTCTCAACTCCTACTCCTAGGCCAAGCTCCCCCACCGCCGAGTGCTAAGTTCTTGAAACTGCACTGGGGTTTTTAATAGTGATTTTTTTTTAGGTGTGATTTAGATTTTCATATTTAGGGATGGCCAGATGTGGAGAGGAGGCGCAGAACAAGGCTAGCAGCCCTCGCTGGGCCGACAGCTGGGGGCCTGTCACTCAACTATGGCAGCTGGGACTGGAGGAAGCTGTGACAACCCCCTTTATTTATTAAAAATATGCCCCCGCCACTGCCAAAGCACATCCTAATCTTGTGACAGCAGCAGTAGGGAACATCTAGGGGCTGTCTGTACAGTTCACCCCCTTGCCCTCCCCCAGCTGCTTCTCTGCCACCCAACCCCATGAGGCTGGGCACTCGGGCAGGAATGGCAAGGAGCTTCTCAAAAGCAGCGCCTTTAAACACTTAGATCTGGCTGCCCGACCTCCCTCGGCCTGGGACAATTATGAATTTGCCAAGATACCCTGAGGCACACTGAGAGAGGGTGATGGAACACAGGCAGGACCCCCCTCCTCTGTCCCCTGGCCAGTCCTTCCCTCGCATTCCATCTACCAAAGGCATACAGTGCCTTCCTGTTTCTAGTGAAGGGGCCTTCTCAGAGCCTCAAACCCAGAACAAAAACATCATCTTCAAGGAAAAGCCACCTCTCCTCAGGTCTTCACCCACACCTTTATAGACTCTTAGTTAACACACAATTTTAGCATCTTTGGTTGTCCAAGTTCCAATCGTACTGAAATGAGAAGGGGCAGAAGTCTGCAATGGGAAGCTGGGAGGACTGCCAGAGGCATAAGGGCGGCAGAAGTGACAACTGGCAGCTTGATGTTAAAGGAGAAAGAAAAGCTGGAAAGTACAGTCTGGCAGTATGGAGCTCTCTGATAATAGGGGCCACTAAGGAAAGACTCAGTGTAGGCCAGCATCTTCTGTTGAAGAAAGCAAAGAATATACAACATATTTTAGAGGATTTCCACCAAAAATAAGTTTTAGAGTTTACTTGCTGGCATCTCTGGGTGGAAAGAGTGCTGGATTTGGTTCAAGAATGGACTTCCTCATTCACTGACCTGCTGAACAGTGATCTGGTCACCATGGGCCCCAGTATCCTCTTCTGCAGAAGGGGACATGATGGCCACTCTCATGGGCCTATTGTGAGCACCAACTGACAGGTATGTAAGGGCCTCCAAACAAGCGTGAATGCCAAGGGTTATTTCTACTCTGGTTGCTGAATGGAGCAGGTTTAGTTTTCTGGAACATTCACTTACATGGGACCCAGCCCAGTGGCAGGGAGTTACAGTGCAGGCATCATCCCCATACCGTAGAGACCCAGAGAAGAGCAGGCCCTCACCCAGGGTTGCACAGCATGTCACAAGTGGAGCAGGTCTTACAGTCCTGATTCTGGGGTCCTCCCGCTGGCCTGGGCTGCCCCCACTTTGCTCGCTGTATGGTCAACCTCAGGGCCAGGCAGGTCCTCACCTCATTCTCGTAGACCAGCAGCTGGGCTTGACAGAGGAGCAGATAACGGTCTTTCCAGAGCCCCAGGAGGCCCCCGCTGTTCTTCTTGATCCAGCCAGCCTTGTCCGCCGTCCGCGCCCCCCGAGGCTTCTCACCCCCCTCTTTCACACTCTGTAAAACAGCACCAAACATGCCGTGAGGGGTACTGCCCAGGACCCCACGGTCCACAGGTCACTCAAGGGCCGCGGCCCTCTGCTGAGCACCTACTGATATCGTCCCGCGTGCACTTCCCCATCACTCCCAAGGCAGGTATCCTTCATCCAGTGTCAGAAGTAGAGGAGCAACAGCAGCCACTGCCTTATAATGAGCCACCGTACGATGTCGTGCACATATCATCTCATTTAATGCACATAACTACCCTCCAAGGCAGTAGCATCATTATGCACACGTCACAGCGAACTGCAGCTCAGGGAGGGGAGAGAGTCGCCAGAGCCACACAGCTGGAGGGGCAGAGCCAGAGTTCAAAGTGGGTCTGGGAATCTTTCTGTTCTTCCTGCTCCACCTTTCTGCCCCCCCGCCCCCCCCGTGGATTCACTCAGTCAGTCAACATACTTTGTACTGAGTGCCTACGACCTCACGGGTGCTGGAGTAGGCAGAGAAGAATAAAAATAACGCATCTCTGCCCTCATAGAGCTGGCACGACGGGGAACAAATAAATGCCAGGCGTAAACCCATTAACAAATGTGAAATGCTGTAAGGAAGTGGTGAAGGGGGTGTGAAGGAGGCAGGGAGTGAGAGAGCAGCAGGGTATCTGGTTCCGATGGGGGGAGGATGGGGGGAGCGGCAGGCAGGCCTCTCCGCGGAGTGAACAGAGGAATGGGGAGCAGCAGGCAGGCAGGCAGTGTGCCTCTCCCCTCCGCGCGCACCACAGAACCCAGTCTGCAGCCCCTGCTTCCTGCCCCAAAGCAGGAGGCTCCTCCGCCCTCTTCCCTGCCCCAGGCCAGGACTTCAGGGTGGCCACCCCATCGGGTGCGGGCTCCAAGGACCTTTGCCTTCGACCACAAGCTGAGACAGGAGGTAAATCAAGCTCTTCCCCTGGACATAGGAAGCTACCCTGGAGCCTGCAGGACAGCCCCGGACACCCTGTGACCCTCTATTACCCGCTTGGGTGGCTGGGGGTCAGATAGGAGCCTAACTGGATAGGGTCCTAATTCACCTGTGATCCCCAGCACTTATCCTTTACACACAACGGGCGCTCAAGAAATATCTGTGAAATGAAAATAAAAATACACTGAGTTTGCTAACTACTCTGCTGCAGTGACTGTTACCCACAGCAGTGAGTGTGAAGGGGAAGGTGGAGGACAGGGGGTCACAAGCATGTCAGAATCTAGAGGACGCTACCAGGAAATCAGCACTAATTTTGACTACTTTATAATTTACATAAAGCTCAAAAAAAGGGGCCCCAGTTAGAAGGAGCACGCCTCTCCCCAGGGATACCCTGTGCCCACAGCTGCTTCTGGAAGGACAAGCCCAGGCAAACAGAAGTGTGTGCTGTCATGGGGCTGGGCGGGGCACAGCCTCCCTGCTTTCCATCCTGGCAGAGCAGCCCCAGCCTGGTTCTCCCTGTGGCGCCGCGTCTGGACTGCATACTCCAGGGGTTGGGAGTCTGAGCTTCGAAGCCCAGGTCCCACAGACCAGAGGCAAGTCACTTAGCCTCTCTAAGTCTTGATTTCTTCATCTGCGAAATGGAGATATGAACAGAAGTTGCACAGATTATATCTCCATAAGGCAGGGATTTTGGTTCACTGCTCTATTCCCAGTGCCTAGACAGCTGGCTGGCACAGAATAAGTACTCAATACATGTTTGCTGCTGATTAAAGATACAGTATATAAAGTAGTGCCTAGAATACCCTAAACTTAGGCAATGATAGCTGTCATTTTTACTGTTCTTGTCACTGCCATACCCTCTGGTTCTCAGGGACAGTCTCCCTGGGCCTGGCTCAGAACTCAGGACAAGGCCTCTCTGGGCTTAGCCGCTGGGCCTCAGTGCCCCAGGAGTTCCAGAAATGTACCATGCCACCTCAAGGTCTCTCCCTAACTTGTAGATGGCAAGAGAAATGGGGAAGCAGGATGGTCCCAAATGATCTTCCTAAATGGAAGAATGAGGAAGTGGGAGGCTTGCCTACAGGCCAGTTATGAGCAACCCAAACCAGAGAAAGAGAGGACTTCAGGGCACTTTGACAAGAGGGGGAGGGTCTCACATCCTATCATGCACCCCCCTACCCCCAACCTCCCCGCATCGCCAGAGACCCTGTGTTCGGGCCCTATCAGCTGTGTGACCCACAGAAACCTCATCCCTGCAGTGAGCCCTGCAGGCTGGCCAGGCCCCAGGCTGGAAGGGAAGAAGTGGGAAACGGGAAACCCCACCCCACATTCCACACATCGCACCCCTCTGTCAGCAGCTACAGCAGGGTTGGCCACCCCCAGGCCCGTGGACTCTTGGTCTCTCTTAAACCAAGCAGTAGGAACTAAGCAATGTAAAGCTGCCCGGATCTCCCACCACGGAGCTCCAAGCTTGCCTCTTCTCACTTTTCAGGGGCCCACCTAATACCCTATGGGATCTTACACCCCTTTCTGAGTTCTCTCCATTTGTACCTCCCCTGCCTGCCTTATCCACTGCCTGACATATGATAATTCCTGCAAGCTGGAAGCTACCAGAGGGCAAGGCTGGAACCCCGTGCCTTGACCCGTCCTCTCTGGGTGTGGCGGCACTGCCCAGGGACTACCATGGCTGGGTCAGCTGGAGCGGCAAGTCCAGGGCTTTTAGGGGTGAGTGGACCAGGGTGGCACTGAGGCTAGAAGGCACCCTGGGACTAGGGGAGTGACAGCTGAGGGAAGGGGGGTGGTATGAACCAAAGCCGAGGGAGGGGCTCCCTGTCAGGAATCAGGCACATCCACAGCCACCTGAAGGGAGGCCTGAGGCCTCTCTGCTGCCACCCCCACTCAGCCCTCTCCCACCAGGGGGCCTGGCTGCACCCGGTGAGTTTTGATAAGCAGCCCCTCCGCTTGGCAGGGCTCACAGAGGAGGTCCTATCCTGCTCAGCCCAGTTTCTCCATCTCCTCTGCCCTTACGGACCAGCTGACCGGGGTTCTTCCAGTTTTGCCCTCTCCTCTCCCGTCCATCCTCACTCAGGCCCGCCCCTGCCCACTGTGAGCAGCTCCTAAGGCACCCCCACCCGCCCCCCTTCCCCACACCAGCCTAGAGCTGGGAGGGTCTCTGGGTCATTCATTGACAAAAAAGAAGAAAACAGAAAGATGCCAGGTCACCCTGACCCTGCACACAGAAGAGAGCAGGTAGAAAGCACCACACAGGCCACAGCAGAGGGACAGAGACCAGCAGAAGAAACCTTGTGGACACCTCACATCACAGGGAGCTTATAGCAGCCTGTGCCTTCTGACTGAACACAATGATGCACTGACCAAACTCCACCAAGAACCCACCACTGTCAGAGCCCTGTGATGAAGCAATCAGAGAGAGGAAGCCAAGGAGGCTCTGCCCTGGGGGAACTTCCAGTCTACGGCGGGCAACAGTGACCCTGCACAAAGGAAGTTCCCAGTCTGAGGGCTGGGTGGGCATCCCCTGCTTCCTAGGGCCCCACTGTCGGGAGGCACAGAACACCTACCTGGAGGGAATCCTCAGGCCTAGGCCTCAGGTGTGTAAGAGCTTGGGTTAGTTTGGGAAGCCCTTGCAGAAGGTAGGGGTTTGGTAGGATTGTAAGGAGGAAAAGAGATACACGCCTTGGCCCAGAGGAGAAGGCACAAACGCTATCAAAGTCTCTACCTTGTCAACCCCTTCAACTATAGAATGAGAAAGTACTCTTCAGAAAGGGCAAGATTACCTCAAGACCACAGAAGCAGTGCAGGGACAGGATGTCGCAGCCCTTCCTCTCTCTAGACAGGTTAAGCAAATGGGAGCCTGGAGCCACGGGAGGCAGGCTTGGAAGCAGAGCCCCAGGGCAGAGACCGGAAGCCTAGCCCAGGGTTTTCAACCTTACTCCAGTGGCAGCAACAATTCCCCACCGATATTTGCATTTTCATAGCTTTTGCATATGTATTATCACATTTCTAGATGGCCCACTTCCCTCATTTTATAGGTGGGAAAACTGAGGCCCTGAAAACAAACGTGGACAGATGCCTAGTGTCCGGACCCGCTGACTTCAGCAAGCCTCAGCCTGATGGGGACTACCAACCCAGTACACAGAGAAGGTCACTGAGGCTGAGGGACCCTGGCACCGGGGTAGCTGGGGCACCGGGAGGAAGCTGAAAGCTGGGGGGAGGGCTGAAAGTGGCCATGTGGGAATTAGATGATGAGGCCAGCCTGTGGTCATGGGGCAGACCAAGTGACTCTGACCTAAGAGGTGTTTGAGAGAAACAAAGATGACCAGAGACCTAGAGAAACAGGGGGTAGTGACTGGCAGAAGAAATGAAAGAAAAAGAGTTCAAGATGCCAAAGGGGAGGTAGGGGACAGGGAGCCCGTGGCTGTGGGAGGAGGAAGTGGGCAAGACCCTAGATGGCCCAGGTATGCAGGGAGCATTTGGCATCTGGGAGTCAGTAAGTAGTAATGTTAGAAACTCAGGACCAGAGGGAGTGCAACGCTGGGCTGGGCTGGGCTGGGCTGGGCTGGGCTGGCCACGAAACAAACCATTGGCCCAGGAGGCCCCAGGAGAACTTCCCTTAATTGGGGGCCAGAGCAGATCAGGAGATGGAGTAATCCTGTCCCACATCCTCTGGGAGAAGGGGAGGGGCCACAGCCAGACAGCAGCGCTCTCACAGCAGGAGCCTGGGGCGGGGGAGAGCAGGACAGCCCCTATTAGCCAGAAACCACAGCAAATCAAAGAGGCCTGACTCTGCCCCCTCCTTTCACCCGCTCTGAGAGAAGGGGCCACAACCAGTCAGGACTCAGGGAGGAGGCCAGGCCCCATATTTTATAGAAGAGGAAATGCAGGCTGAGAGGGGAAGTGACTTATCTACCATCCCACAGAGATGCAGGGCTAGGCCTGCAGGAAACCCTGACAGCCTGCCCAGCTGACCCTGGACAGTGAATGGGTCCAGGAAGCAGGGAGATGGGCACTGCCGGGTTAACAGGCAGCCTGGTCCACTCGGGGCTCCCCAGCCGGCCTGGCTGCCCCAAGAGTGAAGGCTTCATCTTTCCTCCCCACCCCTTCTTTCAGGCAAAGACTCATCCCCTTCCCTCAAAGGACAAGAAGCAAAGCCTTCCAGATTCAGCAGGCCCCTCCTCTAATTTATTCATTCCACAGACGTACATTGAGCGCTTGCTGTGTGCTTGGACGCTGGGACTGCTGGGAGAAGTCCGTTTGCAAGTAAAGGGGCGGGGCCAGGGCGCCTGACCCCAGCCCAGACCAAGAGCATCCTGAGGGGCAGAGGGAGGCTCAAGAGGCACTGCTATCCCAGGTGCCCTCCCAGGGACGCGGGGAAGGCCAGGGCCAGGGTCAGCCCTTACGTGGACCTGACTCCTGGGCAGGGGACTCAGGGGCTTACACTGCGGAGAAAAATGTCACTTCTCCAGTCGTCTGGCCTCCAGACACGGTCACAGCCTCAAGGCTCCTTGGGACTGGGACTCCAGAACCACAGACACCCCCAGCCGAACACAAGCACCAACACGCCGCCTCGGGATCTGACCTGGCCGGCTTGCGTAGTCAACGGTAATGGGGTTGGAGCAACCCAGCAACTTTCTGTAAGTCACCAAACTAACCAGGGTCTCAGTGTCCCCGTCAATCCAATGGGAACAATGACAAATCACGATGTCCACAGTTGTTGAGACAAGCCAAAGCGACCAGGAGGGCGCGTCACCGAAGTGCCGGCCGCGGATCCCGACCTCCGCCCCCGCCTCCTCGGCCTGGGCTCTTCCTGGGGGTGCGGGCGGGGCGTGGGTGGGGTGTCGTGAGCCCCGCGGGGGAAGGGCTGGCTGGGACAGGGGCCTGAGCCCGGACCCCAACCAACCTGAAGGGCTTGGAGACCCCAGCCCAGGCGCCACGCTGGGCCCGGCCCTCACCTCCTCCATGGCGAGCCCGCTGAGGTCCCGCCGCTCCGCCGCTCACTGCCGGCGCCGCGCGATCGCCGCCACCTCCATCCACGGCCGGCCGGGCGGCGGCTCTCCGCTGTCTGTCCCGCCAGCCACGGGGGGCCCAAGAAACTTCGGGGGGCGGGTCCGGGGGCGGGGAGAGGCTTCCGGGGGCCTGGGGGCGGAGCCTAGGGAGGGGAATAGCGGGGCCCGGAGGCCGGGGTCCTGGGCGGGGGCGGGGCCGGGGCTGAGGGCGGGGCCGGGGCGGGGCCGGGCCGTGGTCTGGGCACTGGATGGAGGAGCCGGAGCTGGGGGAGGTGGAGGGGCAGCTCGGAGAGACGCTTCCCCGACGCGCGGAGGGAGGGGACCGGGATGAGCTAGAGGGCTCGGGCAGCTGGGCGGGGGAGCGGGAGGGGGCTTCCGGCCGGAGGCGGAGGCGAGGGCTGCGGGGGGGCCCGAGGGCGGGGCCGGGGGGGCAGGACCGAGCGAGCGCGGGAGTTGGCCGCCTGTGCCTTTGAAGTCTCGGGACGGAGACCGTAGTTGCCAGAATGGGCCGGGCCACCCTGGGCGACCCGGAGATGGGGGCACCAAGAGGCCCCTCCACTTTCCTCCGTGATGCTGGAGCAGTGGTGACGACCTGGCCCTCTTCTCCTTGTAACCTCGCGTCAGGGCCGGGCCTGGAGTTGCCCCGTCCGGAAGACCTGCTGCTGGGAACCTGGACTCTGGCGTCCGTTTGGGGCAGGGCGACTGCCCCTGGCTCTTAGGGGGTCCCCAAACTCAGGATATTGTTCACAGATGTCCCCCTGTCTGGTTCCTACATCTAAGGCTACCCCCACCCCAACGGTGGTGGTCATGTAGCACTGACAACCTTGCTGGGAGTGGAGTGCAGGAACCAGCAAAGAATGGTGTTAGTGATATGTGTACCCTCATTTTACACTTGGAGAAACAAAAGTCCATAGAAAATGGCTGGCCGCATCCCAGCCTCCAGCAATGTCCCCCACCCCACCCTCTTCCCCCTCAGCTCACCATGTCGACCCTGCCCCAGGCCTCAGCAAGAAGAATTAAATGCGTCTGGGATCAGTGGTGACCTCCTTTGCCTCTGGCTGCCAGAGGCTCTCCTTTGACAGCCTTCTGCTGGCCCTCGGGCTCCCAAGCCACTTCCAGCCCAGCGTGAGAAAGGCAGCCTGGAGTCCCAGGGCTAAAGGGAAAGACCATAGGGACACGCACTATTTCCTCATTCGTGGGCCTGGGGTCCTGTATCTAAAGGGATGAAGAAAATCCAGCTTGGGGAGCTGAGAAAGTCAGTGTATCTAGCAACCTCTTGCAGCCAACAAATGGTTTTATTCCTTCAGTCTGCAAAGCTGTGGAGCCATTGCGGCCCATGCCTGAGGACTCCTGTATCTTAAAACAGATTCTACCTGCAGGAGACCAGAGACCCTGGGGAATTTATGTTGTTGCGCTGAAGCAGCTCATGGTGGGGGCAGGAATGAGGTCAGCTTGGTATCCAGCCAGCTCTGTCACTTTTGTGGGTGAGCCACTGATAGCCACTTTGGCCTCAGTTTCCCCAACCAGCCCATGCTGGCCCTCTTGTTGCCCCCATGCCACATGCGTTCATTCAACACAAACATTTCACTTGCCTAGATTGTCAGGCCCTACACTAATCTCTGGAAGATAATGACAGGACCCAAGATCCCTGTCTTCCATCAGGGGACAAAGGCATGTAAACGATGAGAAAACCATCTGTTAAATGTGACAGTAAATGCGGAGATGAAGAGCACCAAAACCATGACAAAGGGCAGGACAGGCATTTTGGCAGAAGGGACAGTGTGAGCAATGGCATGGAAACATGAAAATATAGTGTGTGTGTGTGTGTGTGTGTGTGTGTGTGTGTGTGTAGGGAGGCTGTGCTGGAGAACTCAGAGTAAAGAGGGCCTTGAAGGCTGTTCAGGGGACTACGTTTTAATCTCGGGGCAATGGGAAGTCACTGAAGTTTGGCTGTGGAAGTGATGGAGTCTGTTTTTCATGTGCACCATTTAATCTGCAAAGCTATTGAGTGCATCTTAAATGGATGCTTTCCAGTACTCCATCCTGGCACTTACTCACCCAAAAGAATTAACTTCTGTTATCTGCTCATGTATTAAACTCTTCACACGCATCTCATTGAATCGTCACAGAAGTAGGCATCCATCCATGAAAAGATACAATGGTTATCTTCACTTTACAGATCAAAATCCTATGGTTTCCAGATCAAGAATCCAAGGTTTGGACATGTTTAAGGTCAGCTGTCCGGTAAGAGGCACAAGGATTTCAACCTCGCCTGACTTTCTGCTAAATGACCTGTTTGGGCAGCGTTGTGCGACCAGGCCACACAAGATCCAGGCCCTGCCTTGGAGAACTGATGGGCCAGGAGGACAGTAGACAAGTCCCGAGAAGGACTCTAATGAAGGAGCACACCATGCGTGGTAAGAGCTGCTTCCCAGAGGAAGGGCTGGAGTGCCTGAGCTGTATTCTGCATCAGGGACAAGGGGGAGCAGGGGAGTTAAGGAAGAGGAAACATTTTGCCAAAGTGAGAACTTGTAGGACATTGTAACTTGTTAGGGATCTGTAGGCTGATTTGTGTGATCATGTGTGCGTGGTGGTGGCAGCGCTGAGTTTGGAAAGACACCTGCAGGACGCAGCAGGAGCTGGAGCACTAAGGGCCTTGCGGGCCAGCTTCAGGGATTTGAAATTCCTCCTGCAAACTGCAGGAGCCACTGAAACACTGAAGCAAGGCCTTACACCATTTTCATTTTAAAGCCTCATTTTCATGACTCATGTGTCAAGAATGGTGGCAGGGCAAGAGACACAGGGAAGCCCTTTGGATAGGAGGTTGTTACAGAAATCCAGGTTGGAGGTGATAGAGCCTGAACCAGGCCAGTGTTTATGAGGATGGTAGGGACAGATTCAAGAGACAGGAAAGAGGGAATGGGGAAGGGAGAATTGGAGGAAGGTGATTAAAATGTACAAACTTCCAGTTATAAGATAAATAAGTACTAGGGATAGAACGTACAACATGATGACTACAGTTAACACTGCTGCATAATATACACAACAGTTGTTAAGAGTAAGATTCTCATCACAAGGAGAAATTCTTTTTGTTGTTTTTATTGTATCTATATGAGTATATGGATGTTAACTAAATGTACTGTGGTAATAATTTCACAGTATATGTAAGTCAAACCATCATTTTGTATACCATAAACTTATACAGTGGTGTGATGTCAATTACTTCTCTTTAAGGGGAAAAAAAGATAGTAAAGAAAGGGATCAGGACTTGGAAAGAATGGTTTCATTATTCTTTGATTCATCCTTTCAATAAATTTCTGGTGAGAGTCCACCATGTTTCAGTCAGTTCTAAACACAGGGCACAAACCCATATGCATCACAGGCATGGTATCTGCCCTCTTGAAACAAGATGAGAGAGATAATAGGCAAACAAACAAACATGATGATAATATAATGTGTTAATTTCTCTAAGGGAAATCAATAGAGCAATACATTAGTAACTGGGTAGCCCATTTGGGATATGGTGTGTATGGTGGGAGGAAGCCTCTGCAGAGTGGATATTTCAGCTGAGACCTGAAAGATGAGAAAGAGACAGCTACAAAAAGAGATGGGATGGGATGGGGAAGATATTTCATGCAGAGGAAAGAGCAGGTGCAAAGACCCTCTTATGGGAAAGGGCTTTGTGTGTTCAAGGAACACCAAGGAGGCCAGAGTGAAGCATAGCAAGGGGGAAAGAGGTAGATTTGAGGTCACAGTGGAATGAAGGCAGTTGGCCTCAGGCTATGGTAAGGACCGGATTTTATTCTAAGAGGAATAGCCTAGGAAGGGTTTTAATGGATGAGTGCTTTTTACCAGAACAGTAGCAAAGTCTGATTTATACACTTGAAGAGAACCTACCTGGTGCTGTCTGGAGAAAGGATTGAATTCAGTGAGATTTGGTCATTATTGCTATAATCAGGGGAGAGATGACAGGCTACCAGCTCTAGGGTGTGGGATGGGGATGCATGGAAGTGAATAGACTCAAACATTTTACAGACAGAAACAATAGGTTTCGATGGTGGATGGGATGCTGTGAGTTAAGGATATGGTGTGGGTTTTTAACTTGAGCCAAAAATGGTGGTGCCATTGACTGATATGATGGAGACAGTAGGAAAACAGGTTTATATGGTACTGAATAAGGAGATTAAAGCTCTGCTTTGGAGAAAGTGAGTTCCACGCGTCTGTTAGGCATCTGTGTGGAGCTATCACGAGGACAAATGGAGATAGTCTGGAGTTCAAGGGAGAAGGGCAGACTGGAGATATAACATTGGTAATCAGCATGTAGCTGATAATTAAGCCATCGATTGGAAAAGATAGAAAAAAAAAGAAAAGTAAAAAGTCCTCCCGCATTGAGAGGTCTAGCTGAAGAAACGGGATTAACAAAGAAGACCTACAAGGTGCAGCCAATACGTAGGAAGAAATGAGGGGCGTGTCTGTGGAAGTCAAGAGAATTACAAGGGGGGAGGAACACCTGTACCAGAGGTTCAGTAAAATGAATGTCTGCTCCCCAGTGAGACTCGGAGAGGCCAAGTCCTGCCCTGAAAGCTGGACGATCGAGAAGCATCCTTTCAGTTACTGTACAAGACTGTTCTTGTAAGTTTAGATTGTAAAGGCTGGAGGAACTTGGAGAGAAAGAACCGGAAAGTGGAGGAGAGGGGCTCTTTTAAGCACCAAATGAAATAATGCCGAAAACGCATTTTGTAAACCGCCCAGTCTTGTGCTAATGTCATTGCTACTTTTTATTGGGCCCGAGATTGGACTGAGACCACCAGTGAGAGAGAAGAGATGAGACGTAAGGCAAGAGTTCTTGAGGAGGAAATTTCATACAGCAGAAAACCCGCTCCTCCCGAGCGCTTCCGTCAAAAGCAGGCTTCGGGTTAGAAGAGGAGGTCCGGGAGCAGTGCAGCGCTGCACTCGGAATTGACTCCGCGGAAGTAGCAGCGAACACAGGCACCCGGAGGATGCTAAGAGTAACCACAGCCGACCGGGAGGAAGTCCGACCCCGAGAGCGAGAAGTCCCTCTGGCTCCGCCTCCCTCCTCCACCGGCCTATCGGGATCCAGTTGACGGACGGCGGCACTGGTGGGAGGGGAGGAGGGCGGAGCCTGAGGACCTTCAGTCTACCTTCTGGCGGCGTCTACTAATCATTCGATTCCTTTCCCTGCAACGGCTCGCTGCACTTAGAAAAACTAGTATAGGCATACAGCCACTTTGGAAAAAGCTCCGGCAGTTTCATATGAAACTAAATATATACCTATTCTGTGACCCAGCAATTTCTCACCTAGGCACTTACTCAAAAGAAAGTAAAGCAAAGCAGGCGTCCGCAGAAAGCTTAGCTATCCATCACCAGAAAAATGGATACAGTACATCCTACAATGGAATGTTACAGAGCCATAAAAAGGAACCAAGGAATGATACACGCAGCAACATGGTAAACAAACTAAACTAATCTATGTTGTCTGAGGATTTAGAGTGGATATTGGGAAGAGATATGAGGAAACTTTCTAGGTGATGGTAATGTTCTTAGAACTTTGCACAATGAAGGAAATATCCTTATATCTGTGTTGTCCAATATGGTAGCAACTAGCCTTGTGGTAGACTGTATCTTCTTTGATTATCCTGCCTCCTTCTTTCCCTTATAAGAACTTTGTGATTTCCATTGGGTCCACCCAGACAATCCAGGATAATCTCCCTCAAGAACCTTAATTTATTACATCTGCAAAGTCCCTCTTTGCCGTGTAAGATAACATATTCACAAGTTCTGAGAATTAAGACATGGACATCTTTGGGGGCCATTACCCTGCCTACCACAGCGATGCTGATAATATTCCTATGCCACTGGCACTCATATATCAAGACAACAATGAAAAGGAAAAATATTTCTCATGATTTCTGCCTCAGTTTTATTGAGATATAATTCACATACCATACAATTGCCCATTTAAAATAATGGTTTTTTGTATAGTCACAGAGTTGTCCAACATCACATTTTCATCTTTCTCCATTTTTAAGTATGAGAAAACAAAGGCTTGAGACATTAAGGAAGCTTGCTTAGAGAAACGCCAGCCACCAGGGCTGGAGAACTGCAGCGGTTGTCAGGGGCTGAGATTCCAGTCCAGGCCTAGACTCCCTTCAAGCAGTTAGACCAGTCACCTGGGAGTTGTGTGGTGTGGTAGGTAAACAAGCAGGCACTTAATGCCAGGATAGACTTGGGGTCAAGGCTTGGTTTTGCTCTCTAGAAGTTCTGTGACCTTTGGTAAAACCTCCTGGAGGCTTGGTTTTCTCATTTGAAAAATGAGGGCGATTCAGTAAATGAGAGGCTGACTCGCTGTAAGACCGCTTTCCGGCTATGTAGTTCCGAACTTCACTGAGGGGGGAAATAATGAAAAACAAATTCCCTGAGCATCCAGTGCAACCAGAGAGATAATGAATTCCCTAAAGACAGAGGCTCACATATTTCTCTTGTACTCTCGGAGCGGCTGGCACAGGCCTTTTGAGTTCCTCACTGACGGGCCTCCGCTGGTGGAAAGACAAATGCCTAAAATGATCCTTCGAAAGGCAGAGAAGGAAGAGTGGGGGGTACGGCGCCGAGGAGGCGTCAGGCCTTGGGGTGGTCCGCCCAAGAGTGGGGAAGGATCCTGTAACTGTAAACGCGGGTGGGAGGGATCAGAGGAAACTCTTCCCTAAGGCCAAGTTCAGCCGCTGTGTGAGGGCTAGACAGGAGGGGTGTGTTGGAGGGATAGTTCTAAAAATAAGTTTTCAAAGCTGCGTTGGATGACACGACAAAAGGTGTGGCCCGGCTGCAGCCCCCGGCCCCCCGCCCAGCTCTACTCCCACCTGTCCATGCGATTTGGTTTGCTCGGCCACTGAGACAAGCCCCCTTCCCCTGTCGTACGATTGGTACAGCCCAAACTCTGGGCGTTGCAACTCCACGAAAGGTACGCCTCCATCACGCCTCTATTTCTGATTGGCTAGAGAATTTAACTATCCGGCCGGTGATAGGGTGATCCTCCACTCCTAGTATTTGAAAGTTCCTAGTGCCCAAGCTTCACTAGCAAGCCGGATCCGCACAGCTTGTTCATCCGGGAGCCGCTCAGGTGAGTGTCCATCTGATCCCAGAGGTGGGAGGCCAAGAGCCTTCTCCTTCAAGGAGTCCCTGCTGGGAGGGTGCAAGCGAGTGAGTCAGACGGAGGGAGCAGGGATCCCCTGATTTCCCCAGCCCAATGTTCTCTACCCGATCCCCACTTTGGCGATGGGAAGCGACAGGGCTGCAGAATCACACCAGCCCTGGCCCCTACCATCCTTTGTGGCCTCTCCCTGTCTGTTTCCACTTATCTGCACGGGGAATGGTGGTGAGACCTGCCTGGCTGCATATAAACCCAGTGAACGTACCTAGAAGACAGAAGGCCCTCATCTCTCCACGTGAGACTCTTGTACTTCCTGGGGAGAGGACTCTGAGGATCTGCATGCCGCCCTGGATCTCTTAGAAGCAGGCTTATTTTCTGTTCAGGGCCCTCCTTCTTCTGCTGCCCTGGTCGGACAGCCGTGGCTCCCTAGTCCTGGGAGCATTTGATACTGCCCATCTGCCCCTCTGGAAATTGTGTAGGAACGTGATTTCTAAGTGAACTTCCGGTGGGCCCCAGGGCCCTTTAACCACCTCCTTGACCTCTTGGTGTTACCAGTGACAGCCTCTGTGATCCTGCGCGGCCCTGACCCGGCTCCGCGTTCACGACCTCTCTGCCACTTATTATGTCCCCTGAGCCCATGACCTCTGTGCTCCGGTCCTCTCGCAGACCTGCGGAGGCGGTGGCGATGTTGTCGGACACTCAGGCAGCGCCAGCGGAATGCGAGGACGCGGAGCTGCGCTGTCGCGTGGCAGTGGAGGAGCTGAGCCCAGGCGGGCAGCCGCGAAGGCGCCAGGCCCTACGCACAGCTGAGCTAAGCCTGGGTCGTAACGAGCGCCGCGAATTGATGCTGCGGCTGCAGGCTCCGGGGCCCGCGGGGCGGCCGCGCTGCTTCCGCCTGCGCGCGGCGCGCCTCTTCACGCGCTTCGCCGCTGCCGGGCGCAGCACGCTGCGGCTCCCCGCCGACGGCGACCCCCGCGCGGGCGCCGTGCAGCTGCTGCTCTCCGACTGTCCCGCGGACCGCCTGCGCCGCTTCCTGCGCACGCTGCGCTTCAAGCTGGCGGTGGCCCCGGGTCCCGGACCTGCCTCTGCCCGCACGCAACTGCTTGCTCCTCTGCCCCGCGACTTCGTCACCATCAGCCCCGTGCAGTCCGAGGAGCTGCGGCGAGCGGCGGCCATCCGGGTTCCGGACACTAAGCCGGTGAAGCGGCCCGTGGAGCTCCGGGCGGGCGCTGAGCCGAGCACCGTGAGGACAGGAATGGGGGGGGTGGGGGTGGGGGACACCTTGGGGCATAGCTGTGCTCCTGAATTGGAGGAGACCAAGTAGACCCAAGTCTGGGGGGAGATGGTGGCGGTATTGGAGAGGACTGCGGGTTAAACCAGAGGAGATGCCCCTTGGACATCTGAGGATGGCAGGGACGTGGGAGTTGTGCGTGTGTTTCTCATAGTGCAATCCCTGAGACTTGAGAAAGTGAGAATAGGAAAAGGGGGCCCAGGTCACTGTTAAAAGAAAGCAGAGAAGGAGGCTTGGGGAAGAGCATGTCGGGCCTGGAGTCGGAGAGAACAAAGTGGTCAGCAGTGTCATGGGCGACCAACAGGTTTGATCAGATGGTGGGGGACCAAGTATTGTGGGCTTGACAGTGTTTATGAACCGAGGCAGATGGAGGCCCACCACAGGGGAGAAGACGGAGATAGGGCAAGAAGGGGCCCTGGTGGGACGAGGTTCTGGTTAGGTGTTTTGAGGTGAGAGAGACAGGTTTGTGACTGGGCCAGAAGCAAGGAGGGATGAGGAGAGGACCAGTTAGGGAATCCAGGGGAGGCAGCTGAGGGGGTATCCAGACCCACACAGTGGGGTCTTCAGGACGCCAGGGCTCAGTGGAGACCCAGTGTCGGTTCTGTCCTCAAGGAGAGACTTGGGCCCCAGTGGTTACTAGCAACTTCTCTAGGTAGGCCAAAGCTACCCGGGGGCTCAAGGAGTGACGCCAGCAGACACCAAGGGCTACCAGGCTTTACATTGCGCCCAGGCCAAGAGGAGAGGAGGCCAATGCCTAGGAGGTGGGAAGAGGCCTGAGACAGCCCTATCCTCTCCAGGAAGCTTCAGGGTGGCCCCTGCCTAGAAAGAAGCTGAGCTTGCCCCCCACCAAACCACAGCTTTCCCAGGAACAGGCTGCTGTGCTGAGGACAGTCCTGAAAGGCCAGAGCATTTTCTTCACTGGGAGTGCAGGTAGTTGGGGGCAGATGTGGTGGGGTGGGAGCAGTGGTGGTGTGGGATGGAGAAGCAAGTGGCCCTGACTTTGCCCTCTGCTCAGGGACAGGGAAGTCTTATCTGTTGAAGCGTATCCTCGGCTCACTGCCTCCCACAGGCACTGTGGCCACGGCCAGCACTGGGGTGGCAGCCTGCCACATAGGGGGTACTACCCTCCATGCCTTTGCGGGTAAGTGGAAACCTCTGGGCCTTGAGCTGGGAGCAAGGCAGGCCTGTGGGAAGGGAGGGAGGGGAGACTGAGATCAGGGCTGAGACAAGGCTAGGGTCTCAGCCCAGGCTGAGTAGTGTCATCACAGGCATTGGCTCAGGCCGGGCTCCCCTGGCCCAGTGTGTGGCTCTGGCCCAGCGGCCAGGTGTGCGGCAGGGCTGGTTGAACTGCCAGCGGCTGGTCATTGACGAGATCTCCATGGTGGAGGCGGACCTGTTTGACAAGCTGGAGGCCGTGGCCAGGTCAGTATTTGTAGTGAAGGCTGGATACTGATGGTTTTCCATGCAGAATCTGCCCACTTGGGAGAAAAAAATCAAGCCTCTGTTTCTTGCCACTTAAACCAGCACCGATGCTCCTCTGCAGAGCCATCCGGCAGCAGAACAAGCCATTCGGAGGGATCCAGCTCATCATCTGTGGGGACTTCCTGCAGCTACCACCTGTAACCAAGGGCTCCCAGCCCCCGCAGTTCTGCTTCCAGGTATCACTTGCCCTCTGGCCCTGTCACCCAAGAGGTGTCTGTTCTTCTCCTTGACACCCCCACCCTGCCCCCACCAGGCCAAGAGCTGGAGGAGGTGTGTCCCAGTGACCCTGGAGCTGACTGAAGTGTGGAGGCAGGCAGACCAGACCTTCATCTCTCTGCTGCAGGCTATCAGGCTGGGCAGGTGGGCCTGGTGAACAGAGAAGGGGCCGCAAGATAAGGATCCAATCCAAGTGTGTGTCATAGAGGAGTACAGGGGCCCAGAGAAAGGGGAGAAAAGCTTCATGGTATAGGAAATGGCCACTTTGTAAGCGCTAGGATGCCACCTTCCCCAGGGTCGGGTCCCCATCACTCAGAACAGAGCCTGGCACAGAGTAGGTGTCAGGGAAATATGGGCAGATGGACACACAAGAGGAATTTAGAGATGTTAATACTCCCATTTCACAGATGCAGAAACTGGGGTTCAAAGAGGTAAAGTGTCTTGCCCAAAGTCATGGCTCATAAGTGACGGAGCTGGGATTTGAACCCAGGTGTGACTCTAAAATCCAAGTTCCTTCCACTCTTAGAGCCTGTGAGTTCGCTTGGTAAGGTAGTGGGAAAGGTTACAGACATGATCCCACCCCAGCTAGGACAAAAGGTTGAAATGCCAAGACTATTTTAATGTGAGAGTGGACAGAAGGCCAGGAGGGCAGAAGACACGGGCCTTGAAAGCCAGGTCAGACTGGCGGGGGCTGGGGGAGGGGGATGTGATGGTGAGGGGCTTTCTATGCTCGGATTGCTGGCGCACACACAGGAGGCAGGTGGGAAGGTGTGCAGCACGCTCTAGCCTGTGCGGGGGACAGGAGGAAGGCTGAGTGGCAGAGCAGGAAGAGATGGGCCCGAGTTGTTCCCCTGCTCTCATGTGAGTTGCTGTGGCACCCGGTCTTCCCCATGGGAAGGAAGGCTGAGACAGGGGAAAACAGAAACAGAGGCTTGATTTTTTTTCCCCCATGGCAGCAGGCAAGGGGCTAGAAGATTACAGTCTGGAGGCTGATCTGATTATAGGCTCCCAGTATTACACAGAATTAATATGGGCGCCTTTCCCTCCACCCTCAACCATGTTTATTTCCCATGCCTGGGGTCCAAGCGGGGGAGGGACGAGTCGGGCAGCCGGGGACCAGCAAATCCTGTCCTGGTGCCCTTTTCTGGTTCCTAGGCCTGACCCATGGCCTGCTGCTTAGCCCATAGTGCCCAGGTGCGCCTTCTGTGGTGTTCAGGTAGGCTCTGCCTGACAGCCTAGCGCCCACAGGTGCTCAGATGAGGTGACCCGCCAGCTCCGGGCCACTGCTGCCCACAAGGTGGGGCGAGATGGGATTGTAGCCACAAGGCTCTGCACCCACCAGGAGGATGTGGCCCTTACCAACGAGAGGCGACTGCAGGCGCTGCCAGGTGAGCAGGGAGCCAGGGCTGGGCAAGACCAGCTGGAAGGGACCATCAGGCAGGTGTGACTTCCCAGCAGACCAGGCCCTTAGGGTCATTGGAATATCTAGGTCCCCAGCCTCTGTGGCCCTAAAGGCCCTTACACTTGCAGATGTAACTGACTTTGGAGGTGTAACCTTGAGTGGATCAAGGTCACCCTGCCAGTAAATGCTGGAAGCAACCATTGAACCCAGACTTCTGATCCAAAGCTCCAGCCAGGCCTGAGCTGTCCCCACTACCTGCCTCCATGCCCTGGTCTAATAGGTGTTTTTAACTGAGCCACAAGTCAGTGACTTGTGATCAGTCGGTTTGCCCAACTGTCTTTTCTCCAGGTGAGGTACACAACTTTGAGGCCATGGACAGTGACCCTGGTCAAGCCCAGACCCTGGATGCCCAGTGTCCTGTTAGCCGACTCCTTCATCTAAAGCTGGGGGCCCAGGTGAGCGGGAAGCAGGGCTGAGACACTGGTAGACAGACTCTCTGCCCAGGCTGCTCCGCAGCCAGAGGGCCCAGCTGTGGTCACAGAAAACTCCCTCCCTCCGGCTCCTACATCCCTTCCTGTCCTCAGCCTCCCACCGCCCTCCTCTTCCTGGGCCTGCAGTGCCGGAAGGCGCTGTCCCTCCCCCTTGCTGAAGCTGTTTCCTCCTGGAGTGGTGGGGCCTGGAATATGAGAGAACCCTGCTTCTTTAAATGATGTTGGGGGTGGGCCAAACGGGAGGCTTTCCTCGGGTTCCAAAGGGCACCTGAGTCGGAAACGCAGGCACTGTGTGGTTGGAAGAGGGTTGGCAGGACCTCGGAGCTCCATCCTTCAAGACTGTGGCCTCCACGCCGGCTCGCTCGGTAACAGACATGATCATTTTCAAAGCCCTGTGCTCTCTGTTACCTTATTGCTCTTTACCCCCTCTGTCCAAGGCAAACTGAGCAGACATCATTCCCCTTTGACACTAGGGGAAACTGAGATGGGAAAAATAAAGCAACTTGCCACAGGGGTCACAGCTGGTGGCAAAGTTCACGACTAGGACTCAGTGCCCCTCCGTGATAGCCCCCAGCCTCCAGAACTGCTGCCGTGAGCGCTGGAGTTGACAGCTGGCATGGGAACGGGCTGCTCTCCATGCCTCCGGGTCTCTCCTCTGCAGGTGATGTTGGTGAAGAACTTAGCAGTGTCCCGGGGCCTGGTGAATGGTGCCAGAGGGATAGTAGTCGGGTTCGAAACCGAGGGGAGAGGTAAGTGATAGGAGAACAGTCCTACTGCTTGGGTTCGCAGCAGAGCCCTGGCGTCACTGGGGAGAGAAGGCTAAGATGGAAAGGCCTGCCCCTCACCGCCGAGCCCAGCAGCAAGGCTGAAAATTGGACTTCCCCACCTGGCCCGCAGGGCTGCCCCAGGTGCGGTTCCTATGTGGAGTCACTGAGGTCATCCGTGCTGACCGCTGGATGGTGCAGGCCACTGGGGGCCAGCTTCTCAGCCGGCGGCAGCTGCCCCTCCAGCTGGCCTGGGCAATGTCCATCCACAAGAGCCAGGTGAGCAGCCGGTGGGGACGGTGGGGACAGGGCAGAGGGGGATGGGATAGGCCTGGGCAAGTTGTTGAAGGGGGGTGTCATAACGGCTTTTGGGGGACTGAGCTTGCCCAGAATGGAAAGTTCTCGAATCAGTTGTAGAATAAACCTTTCATTAGGGCACCTCCTATTCTGCCTCCTCTGTTTCCTGGACACATGTACTTCCCCTCCGTCATCTCCTGCCCTGCCATTTTCTGAGCCACTATCGGACATGTTAAATGCGATCCTTTACAACAACCTTTTGAGGAATAGATGTTATAATCATTCCTGTTTTACAGAAGAAGAAATGGAGGCTCAGAGAGGTTAAATGTCTTGTCCAAGGTCCCAAGCTAGTGAGGGACAGAGCCTGGATTCGTATCCATGTCTGTCTGATGTAGGCCTGAGTGCTTTCCTTTTACCCCATCCCTCTACTCATCCTGGATCTGTGTCTCCTTGACCCTCTCTGCCCAGACACTCACCTGGACAGGCTGTCAGCCTGTCCCTCTGCCTCAAGAATTTCTGGACTGGGTGAGGAGATCCAGAGGTAGTAGCTGGGCTGGTGAAGTTAGGGCCAAGGGACTTCAGGCTAAGCTGGCTCCAGCACTGTTTCTCCATCCTGCAGGGCATGTCCCTGGATTGCGTGGAGATTTCTCTGGGCCGTGTGTTTGTCAGTGGCCAGGCCTATGTGGCCCTTTCCCGGGCCCGCAGCCTGCATGGCCTGCGTGTACTAGACTTTGACCCCATGGTGGTTCGCAGTGACCCCCGTGTGCTGAACTTTTATGCCACCCTACAGCGGGGCAGGGGCCTCAGCCTGGTAAGAGGGAGTCACCCAGTGGTGGGCCATGGGACAGAGGGAAGGCCAAGGGACCTGGGGTGGGGGTGGCAGAGCCCTCTCTGGCTCCTCTGGGGGCAGGGACAAGAGGACGGAGATGCTGGCCCCGGGCTGCGGCTCAGGGGACAGGGCAAGCCCATGACTGGGCTTCTCTGGTCTGATCCAGGAGTCCCCAGATGATAATGAGGCAGCTTCAGACCAGGAGAACATGGATCCAGGCCTTTAAGCTGCAAAGAGAAGACAGAAGGTGGTCTCCTCATCTGCTCCCCTGTGGGGCCAGGACCCCCAGGGCTAAGTGGGGGTCAGCAGCCAGTGTCCCTTTCTCCCTCATTAAAGGCTCTCAGCCCCCAGGCAGGGCTCAAGGGAGGGTGCTTCCCGTCCATGTGCCAGCTGTGGCTAGTTTGTCCCCTTGCCCTGGGTGAGCTGTGTCCAAGGTCAACAGTGACCCTTCCCGTGCCAGTTGGAATGGGACCTGTGGTGGCACCTGGTGTTAGAGGACAAAGCTGTCTGTGAGGGCTGGCCACAGGCCCACACAGACATGAAGGCCACTCCCTTTGGGCCATGGAGGGGAGAGGCAGAGGAGACAGGTAATCCTGGGTGGGGGGCTCAGCCCATCACAGGCCCAAAGGAAGGAGGGAACTTTGGAGTCTTTTCACAGCTAGGCCAGGCCTCGCACGAGCCAGGATAAACGTCCTGAGCCTCGCCTGGGAACACACTACAGACTGCCTGGATCTTAAGCTGCTTTTTCAGGGAGGACACAGTGTGTGGGGGTATTGAAATGGATATCCTCAGATTGTATTTATTCAGGACAAATAAACTTGGGGATTGTGTGAGGGCCGTGAGCTGGGCTGGGTCTCCCTCTCTCCATGGAGGCACCCCTTCCTGGGGCTCTGCTGCACTGCCCCGGGGGGCTGCCCCTGCCTGACCCCAGCCCCTGAGCGTGCACACCGCGGTATGTGGTTCAGGCCATGATGGCCAAGCTCGGCGCACTCTTATATAGGTTTGGTTAGTATCGCTGCTTATTTGAGAAACTGAGTCCCTGAGGTGGGTGACTCACCATGAAATGATGGTGAATTGTCACCACCCGGCAGCCAGACAAGGACGTGCTAGAGAATTGATATGGTAGGGCCTGAATGCTGGGGACCTTGGCTGAAGCTTTCTCACTTTGTGTCTTGCTGGGGCTCCAGCTTGGATTTTCTCCTGGGGAAGGGACCATCAACAAACTAACTTCAATCCATCAAAAAGCCCATGGAGATGGCTCAGGGGGTCCTCATAAGCTGTCTAAATAAAATTGTTAAGGTTCCCTGCCTAAGAGTGAAAAGGTATCATCAGTTCGGGCTGGTAGAAACAGGCCGTCATGGAAGTGTGCATTGGCAGCTAGAGAGAGCAATGACCACTTAAATGTAAAGCCGCCGATGGGGGTAGCAGTGGAGAAGAGTGAAACCATGCTCAGGGATGTGAAATCAGGGTCCTTGAAGGCATTTATCCTTGTCTTCCAAAAGCCAGCCCGTTTCAGTGTCCAGCGAGCGTCTGGTTGAATGGCAGAGACCAGTGATACGGGGTGTCAGTGCTGTGGTGGTCAGACGGGCTCAGGGCCCTCAGACCTCCAATGTGGGCTTTGCGGACGAGGCTGGGTGACAGCCTGTGGCAAATTTGACTGATGATTATAGCTCAGGGAACAAACCTGGCTTTCCATCCTGATTTCGCCACTTGCCAGTTGTGTGACTTTAGGCATGACAACAACCACTCAGGTTTCCTTGCCTGCGAAGTGCAGGTGGTAGCTGCGACTTTCACATACCGTTGTTGGGAGAAAGGCCAGACATGTGGCAGGAGCTCGCTCGGCAGCTGGCACTAACGTTGACGATGACTAATGACCCCACCCTGTCTGCAGACCACAGTCCTGTCTGGCTCCTTCACTGGCTCCTTTGGCAAACAGGCTGTGGAGGCTCGGAGGGGTCAGCCTGGCCCTTGGATGACCCCTGCCTCCCCTGCTCTTGCCACCACCCTTGCTGTCCTTGAGGAGTTGGTTTTCTGTGACATGAAGCCTTTTCTCTGCCCCAAATAGAAGACACTCTTACGAGAAGCCAAGCCCACCAGGGTGACACCCCCCCCCCACAGTGGGCTACCATGGGGGCCTTTAAATGTGGTGTCATTTGAGGGTCAGGGTGCTCCCTGTCTGCCCGCATGACCCTGCCCTCCTCCCAGGCCCGGCTCTGAGGTCACACCGGGGCCCTGACCTCAGGCAGCTTACAATCTGGTTGCACCTTGCTTTTGTCACTCCTTCCCCTTAACACACAGTTTGGGGACTGTCCACTTCAGCACAGATAGCATTGTCATGTGTTTCTAGCAGCTCTGTACTTTCTCCTCATCCTGCTCCCCTGTGATATCAGGATCCCCAAGGCTAAGTGAGGGTCAGCAGCCAGTGTCCCCTTCTCCCTTCATTAAAGGCTCAGCCTCCAGGCAGGGCTCAAGGGAGGGTGCTTCCCATCCCTGTGCCAGCTGTGCCTAGTTTCTCCCCTGTCCCTGGGTGGGCTGTGTCCAGGGTCAACAGTGACCCTTCCCGTGCCAGTTGGGAATGGGACCTGTGGTGGTACCTGGTCCTTGGGGCTCTTGGGTAGGAACAGAGACCTGACTCAGGATGGCAAGCAGGAAGGGAAGGTAACAGAAGGTTTAGCTTGAAGAACTGATGTGAAGCCCAGAAACCCAGACCTGGGGGCGGCTAGAGCCCCCGGCAGGAGCAGAGCCAGGAGTGGCCACCCCTGGACACCAAGACGGACGGAGTTCTGCAGTCTTCTGCCCCCTCCAGTCACTCAGCCCAGCCCTGAAGGCAGGTGTGGGGCTAAGAACGCCATCAAGGTCACGAAGGACCGGGTCTCGTGCAGGCAGGGACTCTCCTGCCATTGCCCACAGCTGGACTGTTGAGGACTGAGAGCCCTGGTGCTGCAGTCATTTCTTCATCCTCTCCTGGTACTGTCCTCTGACTTCACGCTCTACCACCATGGAGCCCCTTTCCCTCACCCAAGGACTGACTTCAGCTTTCCATGGTCTCCTATGGGTTTGTCCAGCTTAAAAATGTCTCCCTCAAGGGACTGCCTGGGCACCAGGAAGTCCTGTCCTTAGCAACCGCTTCTCATTGTGAAGATGTCCCCTGGAGAGCCCCTGGGGGGAGGCCAACATGGTCCCTTGGAGGGGGAGTGCAGACCCTCCTGCCCCTCGGGCAGACCATGACTGACTGTCTTACCAGGGAGATGTGCAAGGAACCTCACAGTTCTTTACTTCCTTTATTGAAATACAGTTGACATACAATATTATATTAGTTTCAGATGTGATTTGACAGTTATAATCATTACTAGGTCTTTGTTTTCTTGACATCTAATTTAATCTAACATTAAACCTGTGTCCCTGGGGCTGTAAGGAAACCCCGTCTCAGTGAGAACTGGGGAGAGCTCACTGGAGGACGGCCGGAGAGAGGGAGTCTGAGGCAGAGGCCTCCCCCTCGCACCTCCCTGACTTGGCTGCATGCTTCCAGCTTGAAATGCCCAGACGAACCCTTCATAACTCACCCCAGACATCACCTCCTGTTTCCCAGGATCTAGCCCTGCCCCTTTCTAGGAAGAAGGGTCAGTTCTAGTATTTGAGTACATCCACTGTCTTGTCCTAGGTGGTGGGCTGGCCTCCTGCTCCAGAAAGCCCCTCCTCATAGAACGGAGCCCCCCGCCTCTTGCAGCCTCAGCACCCAGCACAGCAGCTGGAATGGCGCAGGCAGACAGCAGGGGCTGAATGAATGAATGAAAGAAGGCAGTCGGGGGACCGTAGGGCTTGCTGCCTGCCTGAGCATGCTGTCCGGATGATGGGGTGGCGGGCGGGGGCTGCCTCACTGAGAGAGCCCTCCCTAGCTGCCTAGTCATGGGGGCTTCCCACTCTCCTCGCCACTCCCCAGGAGGAAGGCGGGGCGGACAAGCTGGAGAAAGGCACTGAGGAAAAGACCTTACTGGGTGGTACAAAGGCAGAGGAATGAAAGATGGCATTTGATGATCCACTTTATCAGAGACTTTAAAGCAAAAGAAGATGAGGATTGGGGAAGTCCTGGCGTATTTTGCCCACCCCACAGGGCCAATGGTCATGCTCGGACCCCCAGCCCCCCTGCAGCCCTGACCTCCCGCTCCCCAGCCCCACACACCGTGGACCACCAGGTGGCGCCACGTGGCTGTTCAGTCCCTTCCCACGACTGGGCTGGTCCTTTGTCTCAGACTGTGGCTGCAGGGGGCACAGGGACACCTCAGGAGCTGGGCGCCCCCTAAGCCTACGGAGGGGGAGGGTCCTCGGCAGAGAAACTTGCACCGGGTATCTGCTGAGTGTTTCATGGCTTATGTTCACTAGCCCTCATTTGTTTTTCACAATAACCCTGAGTGGACAGTGGGACATCATCTGCACCTTATGGGGGAGAGAAAATTAATCTCTTGAGAGGTTAGGTGACTGGGCCAAAGCCACACTGTAGGCTGGGCCTGCAGCCTGTGCCAGCTACAGGGTCTTGGGGCTTTTGCAAAGCCAGAGGCCCAGCACACCTCTCCTTCCCCTTGGACATGCTGCTTAAATCCTCAGCCTTAGTTCCATCATTAGCAAAATCAGGCCGACGGCTGAGCAAGGGTGTTGGGCCAAGTAAAGAGCTGGGGTGGGGCCAGGCATGTGGTGAACCCTCCCGGCTGGCACTGAGTAGCCTTTATTATGCTTACTTGACACCCTGCATGCACCCTCTTCCCTGCCTCTTGAGCAGCCTGGAGAAAGTGAGTGCCTTCTTTCAGAGTCCTCCCTCCTGGAGGACCCAGGCAGTGCCCACCCACTAAGGCGAAGGGGAAGATGAGGTCTTATCCCCTCTCCTACCCCCAACAAACATGCTCCCAGCCCCGGCCAGTGGGCACATCTGTCATGACTGCCCCTCGGCTTTCCTCCCCCCATCCTCTTTATCAGCATCTTCGACAACTCTTCGAGGGGGAGTCTTTAGATTTCGTTTATAGAGGAGGAGACTGAGGCTCACAGAAGGTGGGCGGCTCCAGGTCACATGGCTGTAAATGGCAGAGCCAGGAGGGGCACCAGGTTATCTGAGGCCTCACCTCGGTGTTCAGGGTGTGGGGAAGCTGGGGTTCCTATGGCCAGGATCCTCACTGAACTTAAACCACCTGATGATGTAACTGGCCTGTTGCTGGGCTACCGCTTCCACACCTTTAGGCAATAAGCTATTATTGTGCTATATCGAGAGCTCGGCCCAGTGCTCTGGGCGGAGGCAGAGAGGCTAGTGGTCGACCTACTGCAGGGAGAACAAGCCGGGCAATAAACCCTTTCACCGGAAAGAATGTTCTGCTGTCAATTTCTTTGGTCGTATTGAATCCATAGCGAACGTGCCAGGGCTGAAACCCATTGGCAAGACAAGGGCCTTCGAGAAAAGCAGCAGGCATGGGCATCTCCTTGCTCCCAGCTTTGTCCCAGAGACCCACACTCAAGGTTCCATTTCTTTAGGATTCCAAGAGCATCACCTGCTGAGACATAAACAGCTGGGAGGGCCAAGACGGAAGAGTGGGGCTTGGAAGCAGACCCTGAACAGGGAAGCGAGCCCCAGGGGCCAGACGAGCCCTGCAGGGAGGGGACTGGCGTCTAGCCCCCTTCTCACTCATTCAGCTCTTGCCTCTTGGCTCCGGGTTCCTCCTCTTGTCTCGTCACCTCCTGGCAAGGCCTGTGCCCTCGCTTCTCCCCGGCCGGTACTGGATTCAGTAAGCAGAGACCCAGCTTACCTGGCAGGTGTGGAGCGGGCCGGGAGGGCAGGCAGGGGTGGGCCGGGGGCAGAGGAAAAGGCCAGGGAACTGCTGATGGGGGCAAGTGTCGGGGAGACCCCGAGACACCCCCACCACAGGGGGCCCTATCTTCCACGTTTCTTGCCCCCCTGAACTCCCCCTGCTCCTGGGAGGACTGTGGCATGTGGCCTCAGATGCTCCGTGGTGGGTAGTGCAAATCCGTTCCCTGACTGGGTCTCAGTTTTCTCATCTGCAAGATGGGGGTAGGGTGGGACCAGGCCCTGTGTGGCAACCACATGCAGCCTGGAACTGTGCTTGGGAAACCTGAAGGGCTGTGCACTCCCCTGGGGAGGCCGTTCTCTCTCTCCGCCACCAGGGTGGCCTCCTCCCCTCCCCCCGGGCCCTGTCTCAGCACTTCATGCCTATTTAAGGCAAATCTCCTGATCTTCTTTTAAATAACATTCGCTCCTTGTTGTGAAGACAAGCAGGGCTTGAGCTTAGGGATAGGGGAGGAGAGCCCCAAAGAGCCCATCAGGGAGTGGGGGGAAGGGGCGACATGGGGGTGAAGCGGTGTGGGGTGTGGGAAGGTCCCTGCCCCGCAGCCTCCCGTTTAGTCCCCTTACTGCACTGGCTCTGGATTGGCTCAAACCCCTTTAGAGAGGCTGGGACCCCCTGAATGCTTCATGCAGCCCCTCGCGGGCAGTCGGCAGGGAGAGTGAGGAATAACAACCCCGGGCCTGGGAGACAGACGCCAAGGTGATTAGCAAAGGGAGTGGGGAGGGCTGGGGCAGGACTGACATCCACGGCACAGCCTGCCCAGTGTGGAGGAGGAAACACACACAACTGCTGTTTGGTTCTAGAAATCTGATATGCTCAGAGAGACCAAGACATCTGCCCTGGGTCACACAGCTAGTGCATGGAAGGATCTGAAATCCTGGCCTGGCTCCAAATTTAATGTTTCTTCCCTCCCTATGCCAGGTCCTCTTGCACCTGGGGCTGTGACACCTGACGGTGACTAAGCATCACTCAAAGCCCTGCACACACCCCTCCTGTGCCAGAGCAGCTGCCAGGAGGGGCCCTGAGTCCCCTTCTCCCCCCTCCTCTTTTCTCTAGGCCCACCACACCTCTCCTTCCCCTTTGCTAGGTTTCTGGCTAAGGTCCACCCCTTCTGGCCTGGCCCCCAGAATAGGCTGCCGACTTGGTTCGTGCAGTCAGGAAGTGATGGCCAGAGGAGGCATGTCCCACACCCCAAAGGAGCCGGGCAGGGGGCACACTCGCCCTGCAGGGCCTCGTCCAGCCACTGAAGTCTTCCCCTGAAGGCTGGAGGCCCTCGCCTCCCACTTCCTTCTCTCCCCTCTTCCCAGTCTTTTCCCCAGTGGCCACCTCCCCAGCCTCCCATCTCAGCAAGGCTAATCCCCCTGCGGTCCTCACATGACGGAGACACCCTCCCAGGGTTCAGAAGGAGAGGCTCAGGGATCCTTTACAGATTCCGTTGCCTCCTCGGGACCAGGCACTCATTCCTCAGGCAGGTGAGCCCCAGCGGGTCAGTGTCAGGCTGAAAGGCTGGACTGGGGGCTGGGTACGAGAGTGAGGACGAAGCCCTTGCCTGGTCTTTCTCTGGGCATTTTAAGCAGAAAGAGCCCTAGTGGCCAGCTGGTCCAATGGCCTCCTTTCACAGGTGAGCAAACTGCGGCCCAGGGAATGGAAGAAGGGGCCCCAGGGCCCTACAGTGAGACAGAAGCTGAGCTGGGTCTTACTGGGATCCCTGATAACCTCAGGTGGGGGCTTGATTCCTAAAAGAAGACAGTCCATTTTAGGAGGGAACTTGGCTCCATGATCAATGGTGTCCTTGAGCTTGTCAGGGTCTCTCTAGCTTGGTGTTACTATTAACTTCTTGTGTGCTCTTACGCAAGCCCCTGTCTTTGGGCCTCAGTTTCCCTGTGTAGAACTGGTGGGTTGGGTAGATGATCTTTGAGATTCCTTCCTGCTCAGACCCCCTGCACCTTCCATCAGCCCAGCCTCATCCCCCCGAGCCCCCCTCTATTTCCAGGCTTTTGCCCCAGCTCCGTCCTGCCTCACAGCCCATCAACATTGCTTGAAAAGCCTCTGTGCTGACTCTGGCCTCCACTCTCTTCCTCTCCACACCACACATTGCCCAGGTAGCCTCCTGAGGCTTAGGAATCTCCCTGGTCTCCCCCATGGCCACCCTCAGAATGACCTACCTCCTCACCTGGCATTTAGCACATCCTGCCTGCAGTCTTGGACACTGGGCTCAGTTTCCTCATCTGCCAAGTGGCACTAAGCTCCTCACTGGGAGGGCTCTGCCTTGGACATCCAGTGGGGCACACAGGAGGAGTCTGGGGAAGGCTGGATGGACTGACCAGCATTCTCAGCTTCTCTGTTAGAAAGGCTGCTTATCCAATCCCCATTCGCCTTCATTCAAACTGGTGAGGTCCTCCAAGGCTGGTTCAAGTCCCACCTCCCTAGAGAGGGCAGGCTCCTGCAGCGACCCCATCAGAGGTGACCTCCCCATGTGGAGCTCCCCCAGGGCTGGACTCCACTCGCCTGCCTCATCTGCAGCTCCTGCCCCTCCGGGGAGCATGGTTGGTGGGGCGCTCCTAGAGGGGCAGCCAGCAGGACACTGACTGAGCGCATGACTGGGTCTGTGCACTACTGCCCACTCCCCTTCCTTCCCCGGGGCTGTGTTTTTGACATGGATTATCTCTGACCCTCAGACATCCTCAGGGCAGACTCTCAGCTGGAAAGGTTTTACACCCTGTCTTGCCCTGTTCCGATGACTAACCAAATGGACTCTCAGAAATCTTCTCCAAAGCCCTAGGAAGGAAGAGCTGGTAGGAAACAACAAGTTATTAGAAGAGACAGCTAAGGGCATAGAAGCCAGATCCTAGAGGTTTGGAGACATCCCACTTAGGGGTTTGAACAATCTCAGCCACTTACAAGTTGCAGGACCCTGGGGGTAACCTAATGTCTCTGAGCCTCAGTTTTCTCATCAGTAAAATGGGAACAATAATAACCTATCTCATCCTATGACAAGAGAATTGAATAGTGCATGCAAAGTGCTTAGCTTATGGCCTGGCACCTCGTAAATGCTTTTAAAAAGATAGCTATAATCCTTATTAAAGATAGACAGATCAAGGTCCGCAGGTCGGCGGGGTGGGTGGCTGGCTGAAAGCTGGGAAGAACCAAGCTCAGGTAGGCAGGTGGTTAGTAGCTGGAATAAAAACGCAAAGTCCCAAGCCTGGTTGGTGCTAAGCAGTCTACATATGTTATTTCAGTTAAACCTCAGTCTCTTCCTCTGTCAAAAGTAGGGGTTTGGAAGAGAAGCTTCCTAAGGCCTTCCCAGTTCAGTGAGCACTTGTTTTCAGTTTACCAAGTACCTTTCAGTTTATAGAGCCAAACTCTAATTCTGTTAGTGTTCTCACAGTTACCAAGGATCACACACCTAGATCTGACACAGACCAGGGGCCAGGGCTCCATCCTTCCCCAGAGCCCAGTGGCAGACAGCTCTGAGAGGGCTGGGAGAGACCCGAGGCCCCACCAAGGGCCCAGGGAGGAGCATGGCCCTCGCAGGCGACGTCACGGAAGCTTGACTCGGACTCCTCCTGGCAAGCGTCCGGGTCTGTCGGTCTGTGCCGGGCCCCAGAGGCTTGGGTCTGGAACGCATCAGCCCCACCTGTCACCCTCTGCTGGCCAGGACAAGGGAGCCTTCGGTTATCACTAAGGAGAGCGTGGCCTCAGTGCAGGGGCCCTGTATCCCTTGGCTGCTGGGGACCTGAGGGCAGGGAGCTGTGTTCCCATTAGCCAAGCACCCTCAATTTGACTGAGCTCTGTTATACGACAGTCACCATGAAATATGCAAAGACCACACTCAAAACCATAAATATTTATTGAACACCTACAGTGTGCCTGGTGGCTCCAGGGAATCAAGCAGAAATTCCTGCTTCTACTCTAGTAAAAGAAGCTATAAAGGAAAGCAGAAGTTAGATAGGAAATAAAAGAGAGAGTGATTCACTTTACACAGGGTTGTCAGAGAAGGCCTCTTTGAACTGAGAGACGGAAGTACAGCTGGAAAGAACATTCTAGACAGAGAAAAGGGCTCATGCAAAGCCCTGAGGTAGGAAAATTGGGAGTGTTTGGAGAGCCACGAGAACAGTGTGAGGCGGGCACACAGCAAGCCTTCCCTCAACAAATGCCAGCTGAACAAACTAATAAACCATCATAAGGATTTCTGCTTCCAGCTGAGATGGAATAATAGGGACTGGACCTAAAACAACTAAAATACCAAACAAAATATATGAAATGATGGTTCTTAAGATGCTGGGAGCCAGACAATGAAAAATAGTAATTCCTGAGAGTCAGGAAACAAACGAGGTGAGTCCTATGACCGCCTGAACTTAGTGCCTGAAGGAGGTTTCCAGACCAGAGCACAGGAGAGGAAGGCAGGTGGAGTCTGGCCATCTCCTTGCACTGGAAAGATGAAGCCAGCAGCCCAGGGGCACAAGGAAGAGAACCGAAGAGGAGAGAGCTGCACACAGACAGGACTCTGGAGCTCTACGGAAGGCTCAGTAATTCAGCTGAGGAAACTACCATAAACACGGTAAGAACCACCCAAAAAAGATTAGAGACAACAGTCCTTGGAGCTCACAAGGGCCAGGAATAGAAACCTCCCAATTAATGGGATATTGAGTAGAGCACTCATTGGTTTTTGGCTCAAAAGTGGTAAAAACGAAACACTGCTCTGGCCCCGTCTAACAAAAGCAAGATCCGAAAGAACCAAACTGTTTCCAAGTAACTTTTGCACCCTAGAAGAAAGCTCACAAATATTTATAGAAATACAAAAAAATCCAGCAACCAACAAAATAAAATTCACAATGTCTGGCAACCAGTAAAAATTTGCATGTTTACAAAGAAGCAGGAAAATAAGACCCATAATGGAAAGAAAAACGATCAATTGAACGCTATTCAGAAATTACCCGGATGATAAAGTTAGGAAACACAGACACTAAGATAGTTATTATAACTATATTCTGTATCTGAAAGAAAATAAGAGACTGACCATGTTAACCAGAGATACAGAAGATGTTCTAGAATATCTAGAGCTGACATTCTAGAGCTGAAAGCTATATGTCTATAAAAATACACTAAGTGGATTAATGGGATATTAAATATGGCAGAAGATTAGGGAACATATATGCAGTATAACAGAAACTATCCAAAATAAAACACAGGAAAAAAAACCCTTAAGAATAATATAATATAACATGGCATCAGTGAGCTGTGAGACAATTTCAAGTGACCTAATATGTTTGTATGACTGGAGTCCCAAAGGAAGAGGGCATAAACAACATTTTTTTGAAAAAAAAAATTACTGAAAAATTTCCAAATTTGATGAAAACTATAAATCCACAGATCTAAGATACTTAATGAATTCCAAGCACAATAAACATAAGGAAACTACATCAAGTTCTCTGCTCCTCCTGTTCGCAGACAGCTGAATCTTGCGCTGTGCCAGCTATGTCCCTGAGACGCAACGGGGAGGTTCAGAGTAAATGGATTTGGCCATATTAGGTGCCTGGCTACTTTTAACTCCAGTAAAGTGGATATTGTTGCCATCAATGACCATTTTGTTGACCTTAACTACATGGTATACATGTTCTAGTATGATTCAACCCATGGAAAGTTCAATGGCACAGTCAAGGCTGAGACCAGGTAGCTTGTCATCAGTAGAAAGCCCATGTCTCTTCCAGGAGTGAGATCCTGCCAACATCAATCAAATGGTGATCCAGTGCAGAATATGTTGTGGATTCCACTACCTTGAAGAAGGCTGGTGCTCACCTGAAGAGTAGAGTCACATGGGTCATCATCTCTGCCCCTTCTGCTGATGCCTCCCATGTTTGTGAAGGCATGAACCATGAGAAGTCTGACAGTCACTCAAGACTGTCAGCAATGACTCCTGAACCACCAACCACTTAGCCTTCCTGACCAAGGTCATTCATGACAACTCTGGCATCATGGAGGGACACATGACCATAGTCCATGCCATCACTGCCACCCAGAAGACTGTGGATGGCCCCACTGAGAAGCAGTGGTATGACAGCCACAGGGCTGCACAAAACATCATCCCTGCTTCTACTGGGATGCCGAGACTGTGGGCAAAGTCATTTCTGAGCTGAATAGGTAGCTCGCTGGCATGGTCTTCTGTGTCTCCATCCACAAAGTGTTGGTGGAATCTGACCTACCATCTGGAGAAAGCTGCCAAATTCAATGACATCAAGAAAGGGTGAAGCATGCATCAGAGGATCCCTAAAAGGGCATCCTGGCTACACTGAGGCCCAGATGCTGTCCTGTGACTTTCACAATGATACCCACTCTTCCACCTTCAATGCTGGGGCTTTCATTGCCCTCAATGATCACTTTGTCAAGCTAATTTCCTGGTATGACAATGAATTTGATTACAGAAACCTTATAGTCCACATGAATTCTAAGGAGTAAGAATCTCCTGGACCACCCACCCCAGCAAGAATATAAGAGAAAGAGAGAGGCCCTCAACTGTTGGGGAGTCCTTACCCCAACTTGATAGCTCAGCACACTAAGAATTTCTCATTCTTATCTTTGACAGTTTCCATCCAGCTCTTCTGAAGAAGGGGAGGGGTTTAGGGAGCCCTACCCTGTCATGTGCCATGAGTAAAGTATACTATAGCCAGCTAAAAAGAAAATGAAAAAAAGGAAATTGTACCATGTACATCATAAGTTGCTTTTAAAAAGTTATAAAGAGAAAGATTTAAGAGTAGCCAGAGAAAAAAGACACATTACATACAAATAAAAAATAAGGATAGCATATTTTTTAACAGAAACAATGCAAGTGAGAAAACTGTGGAGCCACGTCATTAAAATACAAAAAGAAAAAATAAATGTCAACCTAAAATGTTCTACCCAGGAAGTATCTTTCAAAAATGAAAGTCAGACCACATGGGTTGAAATAAAAATTAATGACAAAGGAAATTTGGAAGATTCACAGATACATGTTAATTAAGCAACAACTCCAAAATAACCCATGGTCCAAAGAAGAAATCAAAAAAGAAATAGAAAATACTTTGAAATAAATGAAAATGGAAACAAAACATATAAAAACTTATGGGATGCAGTAAGAACAGTGCTTTGAGGGAAATTCCCTGCTATAAAATGCCTATATTATAAAATAAAAAAGATCTCAAATCAATACTGTAACCTTCCAACTTAAGATACTAGAAAAGAACAAATTAAATAGAAAACAAATCTAAGGAAATAATAAAAATTAATGTGTAAAATTAAGGAAATACAGACTAGAAACACAGAGAAAAATCAAAAGACCAAAAGCTGTTTTTTGAAAAGATCAACAAAATTGACAAATCTTTAGTTGGAATGACTGAGAAAAAAAGACTGAAGACTCAAACTACTAGAACCAGAAATGAAAAGAGGAACATAACTACAGATCTTATAGAAATAAAAAGGGTTCTAAAGGAATGCTAGGAACAACTGTATATCAATAAATTAGGTAACTTAGATGAAATTGACAAATTCCTAGAAAGAAACAAACACCTGAAACTGACTCAAGAAGAAACAGATAATCTGTATAGACTTGTAACAAGTAAAGAGAATGAAGTAATAATAAAGAAATTACTCACAGACTCAAATGGCTTCACTAATTAATTCTACCAAATATTTAAAGAAGAATTAATATCAATTCTTCACAAACTCTTCCAGAAAATAGAAGAGGAGGGAACACTTCTCATCTCATCCTATCAGGTCAGAATTACCCTGATACCAAAACTAGACAAAGACATCACAAGAAAACTATAGACCAATATGTCTTATGAATATACACACAAAAATCCTCAACAAAATGCTAGCAAACTGAGTCCATAAACATGAAAATAATTACAGAAGAGCAGGTGGGATTTACCCCAGGAATGTAAGGTTGGTTTAATATCCAAAAGTCAGTTAATGTAATATACCTTATCAATAGAATAAAAAACAAAAGCATGTGATTATAGATGCCAAAAAGCTTTTGACAAAACCCAAAACCCATTCATTAAAACACAAAAAAACAAATTAGGAATAGAAGAGAATTTCCTCAACCTGATAAAGGGCATCTACAAAAGCCACACAATAACATACTTAATAGTAAGACTCTATGCTTTCCCTCTAAGACCAGGATGAAACAAGGATGTCTGCTCTCACTACTATTCGATGTTGTATTAGAGGTTCTAATCAGGGCAATTAGGCAAGGAATAGAAATAGAAGAAATCAAGATTGGAAAGAAAGAAGTAAAACTATCCCTACTTACAAAAAACATGATCCTGTACATTGCAATACTAAGGGGTCCACAAAAAACGCTATTAGAACTAATGAACTAGTTCATCAAGGCTGCAGGATACACAATCAATATTTAAAAAATCAATTGTATTTCTATACACAAATCAACAATCTGAAAATAAAATTAAGAGAACAATGGCATTTCCAATAGAATCAAAAGAATAAAATATTTAGGAATAGATCTAACAAAAGAAGTGAAAAACTTATACTCAGAAAACTTGTTGAAAGTAATTAAAGAAGAAAATGTTTGCAAATTATATATCTCATAAGGGACTTGTATATAGAATATACAAGGAACTCTTACAATGTAATAATAAAAAGACAAATAAGCCAATTAAAAACTAAGCAAAGGATCTGAATAGACATTTCTTCAAAGAAGATATACAAATGGCCAATAAGCACATGAAAAGATACTTGACATTTGTAAAACATTTATGCCAATAAATTTGACAATTTAGATGAAATGGACAAATTCCTTAATAAGACAGTGTAAAAGCTAACTCAAGCACAAATCATCTAAATAGCTTTATATTTATTCAATAAAGCAAATTCATTTAAAAAAGATAATCCTTTCAACAAATGAAGCTGAAACAATTGGATATTCATACACACAAAAAATGAAATTCAATTGAAACTTTGTATACATGCCAAAATTACCTCAAAATAGATGACAGGCCTAATGGCAAAAATTAAAACTACAGGCAATTATAGAATTTCTAAAATTCAAGACTGAAATCAAGGGTTTGGTGAGGTTGTGAAGCAACTAGAACTCTCATACATTGCTGGTTGGAATGTAAAACAGTATAACCACTTTGGAAAACAGTTTGGGAGAAGTGAAGCATGGCATTCACCTGCCATATGACCAAGCCCTTCCACAACTAGGTATTTATTCAAAAGAAATAAAGGCATAGATCCATAGAAAGACTTACACATGAATGTTCATAGTAGCCTTATTTGTAATAACTACAACCTGGAAACAATCCAAATGCCCATCAACAGATAAGTAGTAAACAAACTGTTACATATCCATGTAACTAATTACTACTCAGCAACAAAAATGGATCTATTAAGATATACAACATGGATGAATCTCAAAATAATTATGTTGACCGAAAGAAGACAAAAAACATATTGTATGGCTCCATTTATATAAAATTCTAGAAAATGCAAAGTAATCTACAGTGACTGAAAGCAGGTGAGTGGTTGCCTGGGTGTGAGGGCCAGGGAGGGGCTAGAGGGATTGAGAAGGGGCAGAAGAAAACTTTGTGGGTAATGGATATGGTCATTATCTTGAATGTGATGATGGTTTCAGAAATGCATACCTATGTTAAAAACTTAAACTGCACACTTTATATATGTGCTGATAATTGTATTCCAATTACACCTTGATTAATCTGTTTAAAACATGATTGTAAAGAGGTAGATGTGATGCATGTCTCTGCTGCTAACTTGCTATGTGACCCCAGGCTTGTTGGTAAGCCTTTCTGAGACTCAGTTTCTTTTTCTATAAATGTCAGTAAGTAAGAGAACCCACAAGTGCTAGTTTAAGCCAAAAATCAAATTTATTGGAAGGAAGTCTCAGAAAGTAATGGAGGCCTGCAGGGTCTCAGGAAGCCTCCTCTTTCTATCCCTTGTCTTCACTTCTGTAATCACAGCTTTCTCTGTTTCCCCGTTTACATGGTGGAAAAGAAAAGCTACCAGCTTCTGAGTTTTGCATATTACAAGTTTAATTACTCAGAGAGATGCTGAATGACTCCCATCAATGCCAGGTCCAAATGTAAATTCTCAGGAAATTGTCCTGTCCTCCATCTGTAGGATGCAACACCAGCTAGGTTCAGCCTATGAAGCGCTGCCCCCTGACCACACACCTTGGTGCACCATGGAGTCTTAACCCAAGTGGGCCCATGGGGTCTCTCCTTGACAATTTACATTTGGACCTGGCATGGACAGGGAGTCAATTCAGCGCCTGAGTAATTAAACCTGTAACATGCAAAACTCAGGTAGCATCTCTGAGCTCCAAGCCCCTACTCCGGCTCCAGATACCTGAGAACACTTCTGAGCTACGCTGCAGACTCTCAGACCAGAGTGTCCTCCCAGACCCCTCTCCTGACCCCTAGTCCAGCAGCTCCAACAGCTTGCCGGGTCTCAGACTCAAGAAGTGAGTTCATTAGCTGCCTGCGAATGTCAAAGGAACCTCGGGACCCATCCCTGCCACCTGAGGATAACAACACTAATAATCAAAACCAGGTATACGGCTGCTACCAACACATACGCAGGCCTTGAGCCGAGTGTGTGACACACAGTACTGCATTCCATCTGCACACACACTGTGAGGTAGGCGCTATTACTACCTCCATTTACAACCAGGAAAAGTGAGGCTCAGACAGTTCATTCACTGTCCCAGGTCACAGAGCTGAGGAGTAGGGGATCCAAGTCTGTCTGATGAGAAAAGAACTCTGATCAGCCTGCAAAGCTGTTTCTTCTCAGCCTGCCCAGTGCTACCAGTGGTACCATCACCCCCCAGGCCCGGGACCCTGCCATTTCATCCGGCTTCAGTGTCTCAGGGCTGGGGACCCAGGAGGGCGGCGGGCGGGAAGCAGTGCACACGGAGGCAGGGCAAGGAAAGGGGAGCCTTGAGGGCTTCATCTGCCAGCCATGGATTCAGTGTTGCTACTACTTTTAAATCACAACTTTCTTTTAATCCCCATTTTTTGAGTTTAATTGCCAGGCTGAATGCCCTGAAGATTACGAGCAAGGAGTGTGAGGTCAGAAATACTTGGGTTCCAAACTAACCCTGGCTTCCCTACTTTCTTGCTCTGTGATCCTGGGGCAGCCTCAAAACCTCTCTGAACTGCAGCTTCCTCACGTGGAAACGAGATAACAACCCTGCCTCTCGGGTTAAAATGTGAAGGGAGATGGGTTCCACTCGAGGTGGACAAGGCTCAGGTTGTGTTAAGTTCCACCACACTCCATCCCTCTAATTGAAATTAGTTTACTTTAAAACTTTTTTTTTTAAGTATACTCAACTTTGTCAGATGGCTAAATCTTTCTGACACCTGCTTAGCTCTGTTTATTGGTCTGGAATGTCCTTCCAGGAATTCCACACAGGAGCCTCAGTAACCCCCCAGGCCCACAGCAGCCAGACAGCAGCGTGCTGAATGGCGCCCAGTTCCCCCACCCACCTTCTTCTGAGCCTTTCACATGCTAATGCCATTGTGGACCCCCCCCAGAGTACTGCTGAGAGGTAGAAGGGGGAGCAGTGGGGCCTCCCAAACTTCCTTCCCGCAGCACCTGCCAGGATCTCCCTCTGAGAAGGCGGTCCCTGTCTGCCATCCACCTCAGGCAGTCTTTCCCTCATCTCTCCTCAGCACCAGCCTCCCTTTCTAACCACCCCGAGGGTCAGATTTCCTACCAAATCCAGTTTGCTTCTCTGTCCTGCTCCTGGCACCTTCTACCCAGGCCCAAATCACTCTTTATGCTTACATGACACTTACTTATGTACGAAATATTTTGTTTGATTACTTGTTTTTTCTTGGTCTCCCTGAACAAAACATAGGTTTCTGTCTGACTGCTGGATGCCAGTGCTTGGGACAGTACCTGGTGCAGTAGGCATTCAGTAAAGTCCATAACTGTTTATTAAATGAATGAAATGGCTCCTGGACAGGGTGTCAGGCAATGTGACTTCTCTTCCTGGCTCTAGAAACCTATTCACTGAGCCACATTTACTTTCTGGGCCTCAGTTGCCTCCTATGTAAGGTAGAATGTAAGGGGTGAATGAGAAGCCCCTAACCTTTTGGTATGAACATTCTGTGAATTTGAAAGCACTTGCCAGGGACCTGCCATTGGTAGGTTTGGTGGTAATAGCTTATATTTGACTGTGAGCCTCAGTCCCAGCCCAGACCCTGGGGACAGATGGGAAAGTCTCTACTGAGGGATGAGGAAAGAAAGAGTCAGGGAAGCTGGAGGAGGGGAGACCCAGAATGAGGCAGGCAGGGAAGGCTCTGAAAACTGCAGGCTAGGGGCCAAGGAGGAAGTGCCCAGAAAAGGGAGGCGGAGGAAGAGGAGCGAGGCATGGGATTGGAGTTGTGGGGAGGGCTTCTTTCCTTTTTTAGCCTATAAACTTCAGAGTGTTTGAAATTTGTATAGCGAGTGTGCATTATTTTTGTAACTGGACAAATTAAAATGCACAGGCCCGTTGACCCAGCAATTACACTTCTAGGAATGTCCCCACCGATGGAGTCACGTGTGAAATGACCCAGGTACAAGGCTATTCAGGGCAGCCTTGTTTGAAACAGCAATAGACTGGAAACAATCTAAATGCCGTCAAAAGGGAACAGGCTAGATAAACCAGGGCACATCCACAAAATGGAACAGTATACAAATGTTAAAAAGAAATAGCGAATCTCTAAGTGCTGACGGAGGATAATCTCCAAGATCTCTGCTAAGTAAACAAGGTACAGAACAATGTATATAGGATGTTACCACTTATATGAAAAACGAGACACACAAATGTTTATAAATGCTCAGGACATCTTTGGAACTTCTAACAGTTGACAGGGGTTGGGGGAAAGAGTAAATGTTCAATATTCTTTTTATAAAATTGAGGTAAAATTCACATCACATGAAATGAATCATTTGAGCCACTTTACAGAGTGCAATTTGGTATATGCGGTGTTGTTCACCATCACCTCGATCTATTTCCACCACATTTTCATCCCACCCCTGTACCCATTAGCATTCACTGCCCATCTCCCCTCCCTTACCCCCTGGCAGCCACTGATCTGCTTCTGTCTCTACAGATTGGCTGATTTTGTATATTTCATATAAATGGAATCACACACAATATGAGACCTTTTGTGTCTGACTTTTTTAACTTGGCATGTTTTTGAGGTTCATCTGTGTTGATCGTTTTCACGGGGTCATACAGCCCATTATACGGATATACCACATTTTGTTGATGGACATTTGGGTTGTCTCCACCTTTCGGCCACTGGGAAAGGCAATGCAATGAACACTCGTGTACAGGTTTTTGTTTGAACACCTGTTTTCAATTCTTTTGGGTACGTATCAAGGCGTAGAATTATTGGGTCATATGGTAATTCTATCTTTAACTTGTTAAAGACCTGAACACTGTTTTCAATATTCCTTTGTACCTTGTGAATTTTATACAATGAGTAAATATTAATTCTTCCAAAAAAAAGTGTATACTCACAGGAAAAAAATAATAAAGTATACTGTAAATGCAAAGGATTATTGTTAGGTAAGAAATTAGCAAATATTTACCTAGATGATTCCTGGAAGAAAACTGCACAGATCTCAATTCAAATTCCATTCCTTTATTCTAGTTCCAGAAGTGGGGCACAGAGACCTGGGTTCAAATCCCAGTCCTGTCAGTTATAGCTATGTATCACTGTACAGGTTACTTAACCTCTGTGCACCTGAAATGGAAAATAAGGAAAAATCATCTACCAAGCCAGCTGTGAGAGCTGAATGAGCTGAGGGACAGGTCATGCCCAGCCCTGTGCCTGGCACACAGCTAGCAGCCTCGGTGTCGGCCTTACACCAGCAGAGCACAGGGATCACCTATTCTCTCCTGGGATGGTTGCTCTCTACAGTCTGTTTCACACCAGCTTCTCTGACTCTCCATGTGCTCCAGGAATTCCAAGAGGCCTGGGCCCCCTGAACAGAGTCCCCCTCCTGCAAAATTTCACCATCTCTAGTGCCAAACAGTCCAGAAGAGGGGCCAAACCGGGTGAGAGAGAACCAGAACCAGGGCCAGGTACTAGGAAGGGGGCCTGCTGTCTGCCTAGGACTGCTCTAGACAGCATGGGTTTGCTCCGTGGAGCTATGGAGTTCAGTGCCATATATATGGAAGAATTGGGTGGAGGCACAGGGAGACAGATTTGGGTTTAACTGGAGGAACAACTTAAAATTTTTAATTGACAGGATTTAATGCAGAGTACTGTGTCAAGCACTGTTGTGTGAGTTCACACTATTCCCATTTCAGATGAGGAAACTGAGGCTCAAACTCCTTAGTTACTTTGCCTGAAGTCACAAAAAACAAATAAAAAGTACAGCAAGGCTTAAACCCAGGCCTGTCTCAGTCTAGAATATGGAAGCTTAGCCTCCTAAGAGGTCAGTGGCCAAGTATTTGACAAATGTTAATTATCACTAATCATTTTTTGAGGATGACATTGCTGTTAAGTAATGCTGGAGGTATTATAGTGCAATGAGCAATTCTGAGGGGTGGGGATAGGGGTGCGTGGTAATGAGTTGCTTTTCCCCAAGTTCAGGGAGATTAGCTTTTGGTAGGGATTCAAGTATTTGACGCAAACAGTTGGATTCAGGTCCTGGGGTTCTAGCTGCTGGGGCACAAGGTAGCTCCCAAGGTCTGCCCCAGAATTGGGATGTGGTACTTTTCCGATGGGCCCCAGGAATCTGTCTTTTTCAAAAGGCAATTCTGGTCTGCAGCCAAAAATGAGGTCCAGTGGCTTGGATGACTTCTCGGGCCTCTTCTAACACAGATTCTATGATTCGCAAAGCCATAACACCCACCACGGGGAAAGCATTCCTATGGGTTAAGCATTCTTTCCACCCCTGCTGCTTCCTTAAATCCTTAAGGCCTTAAAGAGAATGAATGCAGCTACTCCCCTCCCCTTAGGAACAGCAGGTTTTTGAGAAGGCCAAAATGCCCATACAGATGGAGGGCACTCTTTACCTTCAGTGCTGAGGGTAGAGCCAGGTTATCTCCCCTCTTTACCCAACTCCACCCCATTCCATGCAGAGTCCCAAACACCAAACAACTGTTACTTGCCTCACTGGACCCAAGTGCAACCATTCCTACTTTCAATTTCAGCCCCTTAGTCTCTCCTGGAAACTCTGCCCAGTGGGACCAGCTTCCTGGGCATGCCAGGCAATTCTGCAGAGTTCGTCTGGCCCGGGGGTCCTCTCCCAGGCTCCGGGAGACCTGCAACCCAGGCGGGGAAGCAGGCCAGAGAGGCATTCTTAGTGACCTTTGGCTTCCTGGGAAGGACTCAAAACCAGTAGAAGTTTAGCAAGTGCCATTTAATTGTTGCCAGATAAACACTTTTTTCTTTTTTGAACACACAGATTTTCTGAGGAATAAAGGACCATTTAAGGACCCTATATGAAAAGATCTTTGATTAGTTTTATATTTTCTTAGAAAATTTCCAAGCCAACTGCTTTAAAAATTAAATAGAAAGTACAAAATAAGCTCAGTGCTTTGCTGTGAGACCTCAGGTAAGTTATTTCAGCCAGTGAACCTGTTTCACCGTCTGTGAACACCACTGGCCCTGTGGTTGGGTATCAACTAGGGGTAGGGCAGGGCTCTGGCTGTGGAGATAGAGTTGTAAGTTGGGAACCCAGAGCCCAGGCTAGGAAACTGGCCTGCCCAGAGACCTCTTTTGGGTTTCTGATTATTGTTCTTCAATCTTCTGCTTCCCTTTCAGATTCCTGGTATCCTATTCTCCCATCTTGGAAGAGGGGAAATGCAGTCATTGACATGTTAGTATAAAAATAGGTCTCTCAGGTATTTTTCCATGGTAACCCAAGTCTTTCACTCATTCAGAGTTCATTACTGAACCCCTCAACCAGGACTAGTCTGGGCTCTGAGGATTTGAAGATGAAAAAGATATCATTCCTGTTCTCAGGACCTCCCCTAATTTTCAGCCCTGTGAGGACAGAAGAAATAACATCTTTTTACTTTTTGGGGGGGGGGGGTCAGGGGGGCAATACTGTGTCTTGGGAAAGCTGAGTTTGAAATGAAATTCTTGGTTCTATTCCTTTGCTGATTTTATAATCATCCTTCCTGTTGCCCTAGGGCTTTGAGGCCTTCAAAGAACTTTCAGAGCCAGCATCTTACTTAACCCTCACAAAAGCCTGGATAATGTTCTTGAGAGCCTGAAAGGCATCTCTAGTTTTACTATGAGAAAACAATGCCTTAAAGAGATTAAACTACCTGCCCATGGTCACACAGATGACCACCATCATCTGGACTTAAACCCGGGTCTCCCTGGCAAAGGTTCTTTGGAAATACTATTTGCATTGGATTCAAACCTGGGATTTAGGTAACTCTGCGGCCCAGGGTAAGAAGGCAAGAGGAGAGAGCTCGGGAACTTTGGGCTGAAATAACCAAGTCTCCAATCTTGACCTGCACCACTCTGACCTTGGCCTTCAAACTAGCAGTAGGATCATGGGCAATAATCACAACCACCAAGAGCTAGTACCATGAGCTCTCAGTTATCTTACATAACACCTCCCTGAAGTTGTGCGCTAGTATTCTCATTTTACAGATAAACTGATTGACACTGGTCATTTGCCCAAGGTCATAGAATCAGAATCCAATGCAGGACCATTTCATGCTACCCACCAGAAGCTAGGCAAGTTTCCCTAATACTTCTGAGCCTCAGTTTTCTAATATGTAACTAGGGATAGCAAGAACAATGAGAATTATGTGAGAAGGCAACTCCCTGGGGCAGGAAGGAGTAGGTACCTTATAAGTACCAACATTCTGCCCCTTCCCTCCCTGAGAGCTCTTGCACCCAAGTGGAGCTTAAGCCTATAAATGCCAAGAAAATACACCCAGATACATTCCAGCCTTTGGGCCTCAACGTCACCCTCTCTACCTTCCTTCTTATTGCCCAGGCTTTTCTGATGGTGGGGGAGCTGGGGTTAGGATGGGGGACCTGCCCTGAAGCAGCCAGGCACACCGTTAGGATGCTGGGTCCCAGGACAGTGTTTCTCAGGAATGAGGCCATCTCTTTTCCTTACCATAAGAATGAAACATCAAAGGATAATGTATATACAGCAAATCAAAGAGAGAGGGCCATAGGCACCAGGTAACCCAGAGGCCCCAGGAACAGCTATTTCAGCAAGGATTTATTGAACACCTACTACTGCAAATGCCTACCACTGATCAAGCTCTCTGCTGGAGGCTAGGCTGAGAAGTTGAGGGTGAGGTTCTTCTATTCATTCAGCGAGTTTTGTGGGCACTTCTGGAAGTCAGGGATTCCCGCCCCCCACCCCAGAGGTGAAACTGTAAGACAAGGGATTCCCAGGCTCAAGAGGACACAGAGAAGGCCCTGTTGAGAGCATTCAGGAAGGTCAGGAAGCTGGGGAAGGGGGCAGTTCCAGGCAAAGGGAACAGAATGTGAGACGCTCAGAGGTGACATGGAGCCTGGCACTGGGAGAGGAGAGGGACACTAAGATGACACTAGAGGCTGGGCTACTAGGCCACCGTTGGGAGAGACAAAGATACAAGTTCCCCCCACTCCAGGCAGTCTGCTAGAGTTGTACACCCTGCCTCTTCTTTCTCCAGCCCAATTTGCATCAACCGCAAGGCATCAATGGGTACTTATGCTGGGTACTTATGTCTGGCTGGGTGGGAGCTTTGTGTTTATGTGATCTCCAAATCCTTGGGGCTGGAGATTCTCCCATTCCTGGGGCTGTGGAGGATACAAACAGCTGCTATAGAGAGAAAAGGCAGCTGCTGCCTCCCAGGTGCTTAAGGGCTGGTCACCCGTACGAGAAGCTTTCTGATGCACTAATAATGAATCCTTATATAAGGTGTTTCTTAAATAGGCAAAAGTGAAGTAATGCAAATATCTAACAACAAGAGATAAGTTATGGCACATCTAATGGGGGTTACGCAATCATTAAAAATTATGACTGAAGAACCTGAAAAGCAATGTTCATGAAAACCTTAAGAAAAAAAAAAAAAGGAGTACTGAAACTGTTCCACAGTGAAAAAAATATGCAAAAAGCCTAAAGGGAAATGTTATTAAACTTGCTCTCTAGATGGCAGATTGTTTTCTAAACTAGTTTATTGCTCTCAACTATTTGAGGATGAGCATGTATTACTAGGATCAGAAAAGTAATACATATTATTAAAATATAATCATCAGCTTCACATCAGGAAAGAATAGTGAGGGGGGGGCCAACTGTGAATCCTGCATCATTTGTCACTTGTTTGGGTCTCAGCTTCCTCACCTATAAAACGGAGACCTGAAGGACAAGTCGAGAATCCCTTTTTTGAAAAATTCAAACGAACTCCTAGAGGATGCCGGAGTTTAGAAAACTGGCCAGGCTCCTCCTCCAGGAGAAAGAGGAGCTGAAGTAGGATGTTCAGGGAAGGGAGGATGAGGATTGATATTTGGATGGGGTAGTGGGGGAGAAAGAACAGTGCTGAGTCAAATTCGGAGATGGGCCTGATGGGAAGATCCATTCTAGGGAGGGGTTGGGGGTGGGGGTGGGACATAGAAACAGGGTTCAGAGGCCTCTGAAGGATGCTCAGGATATCTGCAGGTTCACAAGGCTGGCTCCATTTGGAGGTACCAGAGACTGGAAGTACCTAGAAAACTCTGGGTAAAATGAAGCACCTGTCACTAATGGCAGTGCCTGATTCCTACAGGAAGTTCCCCCATACTAGGGCTTGGACCAAGTGTTGGCTTTGAAGGTAGTGGGAAAGCAGGGTGCTCTTGGGGTGCACACAGGGCTTCCCCTGCTAACAGCAGGTGCTCAACAATTGTTTACTGCATGGATATGTCATTGGGAAAGATACCAACTCGTATCTCTAGGTCTCAATTTTCCCATCTGAGAAATGGCAGGTGACAAAGGAGATCATAACTTGTTGGGGAGACTAAATCACAGGCGTACTGTATACTTCCATACCCAACAGTCCTGTGGAGTAGCGCTAGCCCTGTTTAGAGGTAGGCACATCGAGGCTCTGAAGGGCTGAGTCACTTGTCCAAAGTCTGGGATCCTAACTGGTTCAGGGCTGCAAAACAAACCTTACCTTTACACTGACAATGTGCGTCGCTTCCCATCTTAATTAAAACCCAGGGGCTACGACCCGGTTTGGTGGGTAAAATCAGCAAGAGAGACTAGGCGTAGGAAACTCCTGATCCCTCACCTCTGGGCAGTGTCTTCCCAAGTCCCGATGGACCCTTCCGCAGGGATCTCCGGGGGCGCAGCTGGAGGTCGGGGGCGCAGGGGACGGGCTCAGTTCTCGGGTACCTCCCCGGGACTGGGACTGCTGCGCTCCAACCGCTGCCCAAAGTGGCACGGGATTTTACCAAGTGTCTGCAGGGGCTGGCCCCAGTCGGTGCGGAGTTCCAAGTCAGAGGAGAACTCACCCGGGGACGGGGCTCTAGAGACCCGGGGAGTCGCCCAGGCCCGGCCCAGCTGCGAGGCTGCTTTCCCCTCCCCCAGCCCTCCAGCTCTGAATGGGAGGAGGGGAAAAGGAGTGGTGGTGGAGAGCAGCGCTTAAGCTGAGGGAAGGGGGCACCCAGAGCTGGGGTGAGGAGTTAGGGGAAGGCGGATGGAATCTTCTCGGTCACCAGGGTTACCCCCTCCCTAATATCCGTTTGGGTCCCAAAGACTCTTCTCCCCGCCCTGGGTCCTATTCAGTGACTGGGAACTGTACGGGAGTTTAAGATCTAAGTCCCACCCTCTGAGCTGGGAAGCCTGAGGCCAGAGAGGGGAAGTGATTTCCTCAAGGTCACGCAGCAAAACAGCAGCAGCGTCTGCCACCCGCCGAAGCTCAGGTATACGGCCTCTGACGGCCATCAATCCCAGCACGCGCCCCTCAAACAGCCCTGCACTCGGGGGAGGGAGGAAAGCGCGGTCGGGGACTGGGTGGCTGGTTCTGGGGGTGAAATGAGTGCGGTGGGCACCGCATAACCCCCGATCAGGGTGCAAGGGGTCTCCTGAAACCAGCGCCCCCGGAGCCCCGCTGGGAGTGCCCCTCGTGTGGGGCCGCCGCCGCCGGGATGCCCGGGAGAGGCGGGTGCCGGCACCGCGCTCCACCTCCCGCGGGCTAGGACAGGGCGGTGCGCGCGGCCCCTTTAAGAAAGTTCTCTGGGCGAGTTCATCAAAGTTTAAAACTTGTCGTGAGAAGGGGAAAGGAAAAAGAAGAGCGCGGGATGACGGAGAGAGCAGAAAAGCCCCCGCCGGAGGCTGGCGCGCCGCGGCCCGGACCGGGGCGAGCCCGCGGAGGGCGGCGGGGATTGGCTGCGCGTTCCCCGGAGACCGCGAGGAGGGCGGGAGGGGGCTGGCCGGGCCCCAGCTGAGGCCGGTTCCGGCGCCCGCCCCCCGCCGCCCCCCGGCGCCCGCCTGCCGCCGCCGCCGCCGCCGCCGCCGCCGGCGCACTCGCCGGTCGCAGTGAAAAGGCGGAGGCGGCGGCCGCTCGGGCTCGGCTCCGGCTCCCAGGGCCTCCCCCGCCGCGCCCCCTCCCCGCCTCCCGCACCCGCCAAACTTGATGTGACCCCAGCCCGGCGCGGCGGCCCCTCTCCCCGCCCCGCGCGCACCGCTCCCCGCACCCCTTCCCACACCCTCGCCGGGGCCGGGCGCCGCGCTCGCCCTCCGCGTCCCCTTCCCGTCGCCGCCCCGCCCCACCCCCGCACCATGAGCGGCCTGAAGCCGGACGGCGACCACAGCGCCAGCACGGGCTCCGGCGCGGGCTCAGGCTCCGGGGGCGCCCTGGAGGAGGAGGTGGGTCTGCGGCCCCGGGACCGGCGGGCTGAGGCGCACGCGGAGGTGGGCGGGGGAGCGGGCGCGCCGGGACTTCCGCGCCGCGCGGGGCCAGTCCGGCATTCGCTCCCGGCGTCTTCCCGCCGCTGCCCTTCGGCCGGGGAGGAGCAGCCCGTGTCCGGCGGGCGGCCTGGACGGCCCCGCCGAGCGGGCATTGTCTCCCCGCCCTCCCGGGCTCAGGGCGGGCCGCGCGCCGGCCGCCGTCCGTGCGTCCCGTGGTGGGCGAGCCGCGCGGCGTCGGCCCCCCGCCTGCTGCCCGCGCGTCCCTCGTTCTCCACGCCCTCGTCCGAGGCGCTTCTCCCGCATGGCCGCGACTCCCGCCTGTGCTGGAAGGAACAGTGCGGTTAGCACGGCGGGCGGGCGGCACCCTCGTTCCCTTGCACTTTCCACCCTGACCCCCCCGGTGACCTTGGAGACCGGGACCGGCCGCGCGGCACCTTGGTTCACTGGACTCGTAGTCCCGGGGCTATGGATGGGCTTTCCTCCCAGCCCCAGAACTTAAGCTGGCAGCTAAACTTAGAAGGAGATGCCTAAAGATAATCAGTTCCCGCTTCTCCTCCCTCCGGCTTTGCCCTGGCAGGCGAATCAGGACCCCCCGAGAGCTGGCCTGGGTAGGTTGTGCCAGGAGAGGCGACATTATCCTGCCCACGGGCCATGTGCTAAGAGGAGGGAGCATATGAGGCGGCTCCGTGGAATCACGCGTAGCCGGGCGGTTATCCGGCGGGAGGAACTGGGAAGGGTGTGTGGGGGGTAAGGTGGTGGGTCTGAGCCTTAAGGCTCGCAGCGAATGAACGCCGGGAGCAGGGCCCGCAGAGGCAAGCGCTGGTGTGCAAAGGGGGTCGGGCTTCGCAGCTCCCTAGCAGGGCCTCTGGCCTCTGCTGTGTCACCCCAGGGCCAGGAGACCCTTCCTGCCGCGCCCAGGAAACCAAGGGCCTTATCCACCTCAAGTTATCCACCCTGAGCTCCCTTCCCCTTGGTCTGGGGCAGAAACCGCAGAGCCCCTCGTGTGGCTGACGTTGCTCCCTCCCTCCAGTATAGTGGCGGTGCTGGCCGCCGGCCGTGCTATAGGTTTGGTGCAGAATGGCGGCAGTGGCCCCCTGCTGGGCCGGGCTTCTCCTTGTGGGAGGGCTGGTGGGAGGGTCACCCTGCCAGCTCCCACTTTTAGTAATACAGAGGCCTGCTGCCAGCCCCAGTCCACCAATGGTGTGGCATCTTGAGAATCTAGATCCGGCTCTTTGGGGGGCAGGGCGGAATAGACAGCTTTTCACCCCGAAGGACGGCCAGGTCCGCTAGTGCGGGGTGGGGTGGTTTCGGCTCCTGGGGACCTTGTCCCTTCTGGAACCTTGATGCTGACAGGCCCGTGGCATTGGGGACCTTAAGCCCACTTTGACTACCTGGTTGTTCAGAATGCCCCCTGAGAATTGGGAGAGGGTGACAGGTTCGCGGGTGTGTGGGGAGTCTTTTCTTGGCCCCGGAGGGTTGAAATTGGGGGAGGGAAGGGGTGCAGGTGAAGCTTGCAAGGACCCAGAATGCCATCAATGCTAGCAGGTTGATTCCAGCAGGGCCTTCACGCCATCCAAGAGGCTGGGCCACCCCTCATACCCGCCCCTTTGAGGTGGGAAGGAAGACCCATGCGGCCGAGATGAGGCGCAGGGGAAGCATCCGAGGTATTGGTTGCTTTCTTCTGTGTGCTTTTTCTGAGAGAGGGCAGAATCTTCAAGAAGTAGAGTCCTTGCTCTTTCTCCTTGGGGATGAAGATGGGCTACAGCACCGTGGAGGTTTGGGGAGTCAGTGCAGCTGGCCCTGACAAAGCCATGGGCTCGTGTTTAACAGAGGTCTAAAACTAAGGGCTCTGGGGGCCTGCAGCTCCACGTCCACTCTAGTCAGTTAGGCACGAGGATCAGCCCCCTCCCCTCCTTAGCCTTCTGAACCGTGGGCCGAGAGCTCTTCTGCCGAAATTCCATCTTGGATTGGTGGTTTGAACTGGAACCAGATTCCTTCCTTTAGCTTAGATGCTCTCTAGGCAGTCCATTCTGCAATACCCAAGATGCACTGTGTGGGGACTCGGCCTTGGCAGTGCTGGTTTACTCTCGTGGCTGACCCAGACAGGCTCTTCCCAGGTGACTGCTGGAGATGAGCTAAAGCAAGCCTAGAAAACTAAGGACCCCTACTTGCCCAGCATAGGACCTCAGTTGCTAAAGGTGTTAGGCCTCTGGAGAAAGGGCTTAGGCTTCCTCATGCCAGGAGAGGGTATCCGTGGGGCTGCTGGTCTTAAGCTGCTTTGTGTAGCCTCGACTTTCCCTGCTTGCCCGCTCCACACATGGGGCTCCATCTGTATTGTAAGCATTAGGTTCCTTTTCTGGAACTGGGGTCAAGGATATAGGTGAGAGATCACAGACCGGGAGATGAGAACTTGCTAGGAGGAGATGGTATGGGATCAAATCAGGGGATATTAGCAAGTGATACAGTGGTGCACAGCCAGGTTAGAGGTCAGCACCGCCCCCCCAGATGTGGCTGAATAGGAGGTTGTCAGGCCTGTGAGGGTGGGAAAAGCATTCCCAGAAGAGGGAATAGCGTGTATAAAAATAGGGGGTGGATTGTGGAGCCACAGGGCTTGTTTGGGTGACTACCAGCAGTTTGTCACGTGCTCCAGTACTTGTGGCCACCTTACGAAGAGTGTGAGATCATGCAAGCTTGGGGGAAGTTAACATTTGCCTGCCATTTGGAAAGGGGACATGTTAGTGGCTTTGATACCCTTTGAAAGCTAAGGAAGGAACTTCATGTCCCTTTCAGTCTAAGGCTCTACCGTACCCCAAGCAGATCATGGCTGGTGGCTGAGCCCCCAAAGGTGAAGTAACACAGTACACATACCCTGCTGGGGGCAGGCTTGCCTTTGAGCCTCAGACCCAAGCTTGTCTGTCTTAGTGATTCTTTACAGATGGCTAGTTCACAGTGTTTCTCGGGAGGGGTATATATGATTTGAAAGCATATTCCATTTTGAAAATGGAGACTTTTATCATGCAAGGTAATACTAAGTTACAGTCATTATTCACTGGGGGACCCCCTGAGGGGACAGGTGGTATTTGGAATCTTGATTTGTGGGGGGAGGTTCACGTTTCTAAGAGTTAAAGGAGTTTTATGCCAGCCTACTGGTAAGCTCAGAAAAGGCAGGGATTAATGGCGGCTAAAGGGGCTGCAGCTTGGCCCAAGGGTCTTGGCGCCTCACTGCCCACCCACGCCCACTTTGCTTGTGTATTGGATCCAGGGCAGCCCAGCCCATCCTGACCAGGGCCAGGGTTAGCACTCTAGGGGAAGGGGAAGGAACTCTGGGGTACAGCGTGTGACTTGGGCACCTCCCCTTTGTTCTTCTCTGCCATCAAAAGCATCTGACAATCTGGGATGTCTTGGTTCTCTATCTGCAGGCTTTTATTGGTAGGGAAGGGGGGCATCTATGCTTCTGGGCTTTTACCTGGAAACAGGGCCCAGGCAGATTCTGGTAGGTCAGCCTCCCTTGCTTATTGGGGGTGGTTGTGCTTGTGTCTCTTGGGCTCAAATGACCTAATGAAGAGGCTGTACTAAGAGCAGCAAACCTGTATATAGTATCTGTGCTAGGCATTCTAAGTTTTACCATTTTAACTCACGTAACGTTGACAGCAGCACTGTGAAGGCTCATCACCATTTATAAACGAACAGCCTGAGACAGAGGTTGGATAGCTTTCCTGCAGCTAGTTAGCGGGGAAGTGGAGCTTGAACCCAGAACACACACTGTACCTGCTGTTCTGTTCCATGTTGAGGTTTTTGGTGAGACTTGAGGAGAAAAGTTTCTGCAACTAAAGTTTTTGAGGCCCAAGCTTTGGGCGATGCCAGGGTCCCACGGAGAAGCCCAGAGACTGGCTTCAGCCTCGTCCCCTGGGGCTGATGGCGTCTGAAGACTGGGTGGTGGGTGCCGTCAGCCCCTGCAGGAGGAGCGTTTTATCACAGACATTGTTTACAATTGCCATCATGTGGTGATAGTAAAAATCAGACCAAGTCAGTTTTATTATTTTTCAGTTTTCTATAGATAGTAACACCCCCTTGTTGCCTGTCCTGGGGCTTCCTGCTTTCACACTCTTCTTGGTACCCTGCTGCTTTGGACATCATAACTAAAGAAACAGTGCTTGCTCTGAAGTGACTGCCTGTCATTTTGGGGGGTCGTTCTCCTGGGTCTCCTTACATCCTCCTTCCCTGCGTGTGGACAGCCTTGCCCCAGTGAGAGCCAGCTTCAAAGGCTCATCAGCGTTTGGACGTCCAGGCTGCTTCTCTCCCCCCTCTCCTGAGCAGGTGAGTACTCTTAAGTAGAGGCAAGACATGGCCTTCGGGGTGCTTTGCTCCCCTGCTCCCCACCCATTTATCCCGTTGGGCTTCCAGGCAGTCCTGAGAGGTAAAGGACCCATCCTGTCTGCCCTGAGGGCTGAGCTCCTGGTCCAAGGCGTCCCACCTTTGGTTACGCAGAGCTGAACTAGAGCGCTAGGTTCTGGCAACCCCCGGTGGCCCCCAGCCTCTGCCTGACCATTGATTTGGGCAGTAGCGATGTCTGGTGCCTTGTCGGTTCCTCTGCTGACCCCTGGTAGAGGCGTCCTCACACCCCTGGCAAGGCTGTGAGGCAGTGGGGCAAGCCCTGCGCCGTCCTTCAGAAGCTGTGCTGCCATGGTGTGGGGCCTGCAGATGGCCCACCGAGGTCTACAGGCCGTGGCCTGGTCTGTGCCTGCCCAGGGACAAGCACGGCCTCCTTGCCTCCTGCTTCTTCCCCTGTTGCACCCTTGGATAGGAAGAGTAAGGTTACCTGGGAGACGTGCTGAGGCTAGGCGGGTGGTGGTATCCTTGGGTCCTGTCTTCCTGGAGTCCCCTGGTGGGTCTGTCTATGCCAGAGGCCTCCAGAACATAGCAGGGGCTGGGCGTAGTGGAGTGTCTGGCTGGACCTGTCTGCCATACCTTTAGTGGTTTATGGCCTACTGAGCAGAGGCTCTTGACAAGTTCCCACAGCCACCTGTGTGGTTAATAAATAGGCCTCAGACTCCCAGGGTGTGACCCGGACCACCAGGCCAAAGGACAAGGGTCTGGAGTACCCAGCTCATCTTGGTGGTCAGCCAGCCTCCCGTTCCCCAGATGGGTGTTGGGCTTTTATGGCCAGGGGAGGCAGGGCTGGTCAGGAAAGGTTACCAGAATAGGACCTGAGACCATTTTTGAGAATCTTTGTTGCTGTGAAGGCTGTGAAGAGCTTCCGCCCAGACTGGTCCCTGTTCGTGGTGTATGACTGGGGCCATATCCAGGCACAGCGTGGGATGGAGGGATCCAGATGTGTCTGTGATAGAGAAGTTCCAGACCAGAATGCAGGTGCTGGAAGCAGCTTCCATCCCTTAACAGACACCCTCTCCCAGCAGGGGCATTATGTTAGGAAATACCTCGGCAGGCTTCATCTGCCTTAGTCAGGTGGTGGGCTCAGGGCTGTGTGTTCATGCTGGAATAACATCACGTGACTAAGGGTTGAAGATACCGATTTTGGAGCTGGAGGAGGGGTGTAAGATTTGCCTAAACCAGTGCTTTGAATCAGTGGGGTGGCATGTGGCAGTGTTGACAACTTAAACCCTTGCCAAACACAGGGGACAGGCAATAGATATGCACTGGCTTTCCAACAGAGCACTGGGAGGGACAGGGGAGGTGGGTGGCACAGAAAGGAAGGGAACCTCACCTGGAAGGCCTCCGTGCTGGGGGCCCTGTGAGCCGGCCACTCTCGAGTTGCTTCTGAAAGCCTTGGGCCCTGGCTCTGTCTAGAACCACATGGAAAGCAGTCACCCAGTCATAGCAGTGAGTCTGCACAATGCTGTTTGGTCTGGTTCCCTAAACGAGGTGCAGGCCGCTTAAAACCAGCTTTGACCAGGTGTGTCCCCAAGATATCAAGCCTTCTGTCACCGGGCCTAGAAGTAGCTTGGAGTATGAGGTGTGGAGTCTTCTTATTTACCACTTCGTACCTGCCCAGCCCTGACCCTCCGTTTAGAGAACTTCTTAGCCCCCAGCTTGGGTCCCCCCTCCTGTACCCACACATCATTGGAACTCTAGGCCACATCGCAAGCTGTAGGGGAGGAGTCCCAGCTTCCCAGGCAACTGGGACTTGACCCCCCAGCTCTGTCACTGGCCGGCCAGGCACCTCATCCCTGAGCGGGTTTCCTCATCTGTAAAACGGGCCAAACTGCCCTGGCTGGTACATCAAAGGACTGTTGCAGGCCCACGTGCTGATGGTGGGTGTGAAAGACCTGGAAACCATGGTGTGCTGCCCAGAATGGGGCCTCAGAGCAAAACGCTGATAATACGTGATCTGGGGCCGAATCAGCAGGGACAAGCAAGCACCGTGGAGCGGCCCCTAAGCCTGGGACGCGCCCACAGCAGGTCAGACTGTGAGGGCATTGGAAGTGTCCTGGCCTGGGGCGGAGCACCCTGCAGCTCCTCGCAGGAGGCATTCTGGGAGCGTGGGTCTTGGTTTGCATCCACTGTCTGGCTGTATCTGCTTGTTCTTTTCCCGTGTCCTTTTCAGCCCTTATAAGTCCTGGGTCTGCGGACCGTGTCGCCACATTCCATCCACCTCTCGTCAAGTGGCCCCACTCAGAGGGACTTCTTTCCCTCGGGAGGGGTAAGAGCGACCTGTTAGTGCCAAGCCTAAGCATGGCAGAACCCAACCCCCAGCCACGCCCCACATACATACAAAAGAAAGAACCCTCCGCGAGGGGAGGATGTGACTGCTCTGAGGTTTCTTCCCGGCAGCTAACGTTGCCCCAGCAGAGACCCCTGCCGACCGCCAGGCCCATCTCGGTGGCCCAGGGCCTGGATGCTGACTTTCTGCGCTCTCAACTCTGCTCTCTATCCCCTTCAGCACCACTCCTTTGCCTTCCTGTGGGTGGAAGGAAAGCATTTAAGCTCTGAGCAAAGGGAGAACTGCCTGAGCCTTATCCTGAGACTCGGTCACCTTCTGCTTCTCCTGGTGTCTTAGAAGGTGGAGAGAAGACTGAGACAGTCCCCCTCTTTGTAGCTGAGGTGGAGGAGGAAAGCCAGGCAGCCACCTGCCTGTCTGGTAGCTGGACTGCAACGCAGGCTCCCTGACAATTGATTGGAGGCTCTTTTTCTTTGTTTCCACATCTGGTCAGAGCAGGGCCTGAGCCTAATAAGCCCAGTGTCTCTGTTCTCAATGGGTTTTCTTCTCCTTGGAGGAGCCAGAGCAGAGCTGGCTGTGATAATGGCTGCTACAAGTTTAAAACAGACCTTCAGTGTCTTTATATCAGGAAAGTCATCTGCTTTGTATAATGCAGGCTGCAGCTCATAAACCCCCGTGGTCTGGTGGGTGGGGGTAGTGAGACCCTGAGATGGGGTGGCCTGGGCTTCCGTGGGGACTCAGGGCTTTCTGGGGCCACACGTGCCCAGCTGTCCTGTCTGAGGCATGTGTGTGAGGCCCTGCTCTGGCCCCCCGCCTGCAAGTCAGCAGGGCACAAGGCTGCCTCCACTCAGCCACTGTTTGTTGGCAGTCTGTCAGTCTTCCCTTTGGCTTCCCTGTAAGTGGTTCTATTTAGGACTCATCGCCAAGTGGGAATCCCCTCTCCCCACAGTCAACCTTCTGCAAGGGGCTGTTTCTGTTTTCGTAGCTCAGAAGCTGAAGGTCGCTTGTTCCTGGCACCCAAGGCTGACTTCACTGGGGTCTGAGTGGGTTGGTGGTGTGAAGCCAAGGTCTGTAACAGGCTATTGAGTCGTGAGCACCTGGGGACCCAGGGGTTGCTTCTGACATACTCGGTTTCCTCATCTAAAAATAAGGTTTCTTCCAGCTCAAATATTCTTCATTTCATTGCTGCTGGGCTGGGAGTTAGGGAAGGATATGGGAGCAGCTTATGAGAGGCTTGTTTTCCCTTTTTGGATTTCCCTCCTGCCCCAGCCCCTTCCCTAAGTGGTGTTTTCCATCCAGAAGATACCCAGGTCGCTCCTACTAAGCAGCCAGTAGGCGGGGTTTGAAGTAAGCGCCTTTGAGGGAGGGGACAGGCAAAAGATTTTCTAGATTGAATCCTGAATTTCAGAGATGCTGAAGGATCGCTGCATAGGATCAGTTTCCAAACACCATTATTATCTCTCTGATAGGAAGCTTCTGGTGCCCAGGGCCATTTCCCAGGGAGAGTCTTCTCCGGTCTCAGCCTTCTGGGGCAGATTTGGCTAGAAGGCAGGAGGGGGAGAGTGTTCCTGGTGGACCTGTGGGATTTGTTTGGGGGTGAACTGGAGGAAGGGTGGGGATGACCCTGAAGTATTCCTACCTCAGCATCCTTTGTGGAGAAAGGCCCTTCCTTGGGGTGGGTGGCCCTGTAGCCCAGAGTGCTGTCTGGAGATCGCAAGGCCGGGGGTTTGCACAAGGCTGTGCTTGTCCTTCAGATTTAAAGGATAAGAGGTTTACTCTCCATGGCATACCACTGTTTTTGAAACCAGCGTTTACCCTTTTCCATCTCTAATAAAAGCTGGTACTTATGGAGCCTGTCACAGTACCCTGTGGCTGCCTTTCACTGAGTTGAGTGTTTAATGCTCAGTGTGAAGACGGCTTTTGTGTCAAAAAGGTTGGAGGGAGTTGGCGCTACAGAGCCCTCAGCTTTGGGCCTGCCCCTCCCCGGGCAGAGGGGGGCAGAGTGGCCGGACCCAGCTGTGGGTGGGGTCCTCTTTGCTGGAGAGGGAGGCCCCGCCGGCCCCACTGCCCTAGGCCTGTTTCACACAGCCTTTGCTTGGCACCTTCCCCAGCTTGTCTCCCACCAGCTACCCTCCCTGAGCTCCTGCGGGGTCCCCTGTCAGCGGGCCCTGTGTGTGCCCTGGGGAGGAGGGAGACCCCTGAGTGACTGGGGTGCCTGTGGGAGTGTCCGAGGCTGAGAGAGATCCCCCCGGAAGCCTTTTCCCTAGGGGCCTGAATCTGTGCAGTTAGGCTTATGCCTTGGGTGTTGCTGTTGCTTTGCTTCTGAAGGTTTTTGTTTGATTTCCTTCTTTCCCGAAGGTCTGTAAACAATTGTCAGTTTGTCGGAAGAAGAATATCACTGGTACACAGAAGGATGAGTTCCCCGGAACCCTTCTTCCTACTTCTTTTTAAAAAGGAATTGTATCTCTGGGCTGGGGAGGGCTGTCAGGGAGGGGAGAGACCTGGAAGACGTTTTCCTCTCTCCTGAAGGCGGGCTGGGCAGCCCGGGAGCCTGGGTCCTGTGTTGTGTTGGGACTAGAGTGTGGCCGGGAGGCTCTTTCTAAGGGGCCTCCCCCCCGGGAGCCTGGAACCCCGGGAGTGAGCTGCAGGGGGGCCTCTGGTGGAGGAGGTGGGGAGCCCTCGAGAGGTGGCTGGGAGCCCCCAGGCCCTCCATGTCCAGCACTAGCTGGAAGGCAAGAGCCCAGGAACACACGCAAAGACCTAGACAACCACAGGAAGTGTGCTTCTGGTGATAGCCTGCGCGGGACTCAGCAAAGGGGCTGGAACTCCCCCACCCACTTGCTCCTGGCGACCCTGGGATTTGCCTAAGGGAAGAGCAGCTTCGGGAGCCCCCAGAACCTTGCTGGACAGGGGGGATGTGGTTGTGCCAAAGGCCAGTTGATTCCTCTAGGCAGGCCCGGTGCTGGCTCAGACCTCCAGCAAAGCCTGGTTGGCCCTGGACCATCACAAAGGCCACACAGCCATGTCTGCGACGTCCTGGAGGGGGTTGCCTCTCTGGCCAAGTCCCTTTTCCAGGGCGGTTTGGTGCTTCCAGCGGGTTCCGCAGAAGAGCAGCCGTTCCTCAACACATTTCTTCTTTCACTGACTTCTAAGGATTCTCCATCCTTTCTCCACTTCTCCTCCAGTACCCTCTCTACCCCGTTCCAAACATACCTTCCCCGTGCTTCAGCGCTGTCTGCTGGTCCTTGCCATGGAGAGGGGCATTTTTAAAAGACTGTGTTGCTTTGATGTCTCAGGACAGGAGGGAGTTACCCTCCTGGGTTGTCTGGATATTTATGGAGAAGGGGTGAGCGTACAGCCCAGTTAAACGAAGTTTGGTGCTTTCTAGCAGCCTGGGGTTGTGTGAACCACTACTTATGCTTTCTTCAAATACTTGAGAACATATTTGTGGTGAATTCTTGTAATAAACCCAGGCCTTGGGTTCTTTGGTTGATCTTTCCATCTTGACATCAACCAGTGGTTGGGGTCTGTACCCAACCTCTTCCTTAAATGTTGCTCCCTACTGCCACAGGGCTGGTGCCAGCGAGTGACATGGGAGAAGTGGGAATGGAGACACAGTCTCCACTGCCAGCGTGGGACACAGGACTACTTGGTCACCTTGGAGAAGTAGCTGTATGTGTCTGTCCCCTTCGCTGTAAAGGATCCTGACTGTACCAGCAGCCTGCTTTTGGTCTCCTCATCTGTAAAATGGGGGTATTGAACGAGCTCATCTCCAGGGTGCTGTCCACCTTGGACGTCGCTTCCCTGGGAAAGAGGGCGCTAAAGCACCCAGGGACCATCTAAGGTTGCCTCACTTGCATTCCCAAGCTGGACCCAATCCCGCCTCACTAGGCAAACTAATAAACAAATGGCTCGTGGTACCTGAGAGTGAGGTTTTTATGCAAGTAAATGCTGTGATTACAGGAGGCCAAAGTGAACAAGCATTTGATTGCATAGAGTAAACGGAGCTCTCCGTCTTGGGAGTAGGTGGTATCCTCGTTGTGCACGTAAAGAAACAGGTTCAGAGAGATGAAGCCGCCTCCCCAAGCCAAGCCTAAAGGTGGGGTGAGAACTCCACTCTGACTGAAGCCTGTTCTCTGTGCCATTTATGGTGGCACTTTGCCGTGCTGGGCCACGTCTGTCTCTGACTATGAATTTCTTCTTTGGAGGGACTGAGGTGCATGGAGACAGGGAACATCTCAGTGTGGAGCCCTGACTTTAGGCACTTTGGAGGAGAGGACAGTTGTGAGACTTGCCTCCTGTCTCGGGGGTTTTGTAGAGTCTGAGGGGGTAAGCTTAGATTGGCAGGGACCGTATAAGCCACATAGGACTTCAGAGGAAAGAAAGGGGGGTGAGGAAATAGAGGGACCTGGAGGAGGGATGCCCTTCGGTTAAAGAATGAGGAAAGGGTGGGCTAAGGGGCAGTGCAAGCAGTGGCCTTGAGACACGCCAGTGCTGGTGGTTGGAGCTGGAGTTGATGGGGTGGGGTGGGACCCGATGGAGTTGGAAGCAGGAGTCGGGGTGGATCTGGAACTTCGGGTACCCCTCCCACGCATAGCTGACCAGCCTGTGAGCTCATGCTTCCCTCCGCCTCTGGTGTGCCAGCTGCTTCTTGTTCTACCCATCACTTCAGCTTTGCTGTCATACTAAACAAGTGCCTTAGGAAGGAAGGGACTGACGTCTAAATAGATGTGTGGCCGCACTTTACCTCCCCGGGCTAGCGGGGCTACCCAGATGCTGCTCTCTCTGTCCCCACAGCCCAGTAGCTTGCTGGGGGCACAGACAGCTGAGTCGGAATTCCTGGGTCTTACCCAGCTCTGCTCTTGCTGAACTAAATCACACAAGCCCTCCCTGGGCCTCAGTTTCCCAGTCCATACAAAGGAATAGACAGAGGGCATGCCATTCATCTGTGGCATCCTTGGGGCTAAGAAAGAACCAAGGAGAGTATTCGGATCTGGCTTTTGGGGACTTAGTTGCTGGCAAGGGGTCTGCAGCCCGGCAGGTAGGGACCCACCACCTAATCCTTAACAGCCTTGGCCTCAGTTTGTTTCCTGAGAGGTGGCCAGGGATATGATGGGGGTTGTGTTGGAGCCTTTTGGACACCGTGGAGCCTAAAAGATGGAAACAGAGGAAAAGGCTCATCTAGTCCAGAGGGAAGGCTGGAAACAAGGATCTGAGCTGAGAATGAGGGAAAGCCCCCTGGACTTAGCCCACCTCTGCCCTAAGCAGGAAACTTTGTGCTGAGAGCTTGTTATTTAAGGGGGCCTCTGGGGAGGCCTGGCCAGAAAGGAGCCTTTTGAGGAAGGGTTTAAAATTAGCCTGAGTGAAATGGGTGGCCCCTGGGGAGAACTGAGGCAGAGGTTTCTGTGCAGCGGCTCTGGCTTTGCGTTTTGACCAAAGCCCCATCCCACCATTCTGGGAGGAGGGAGTAGTACTGACCCAGGTCCATTGGGCACGGTCCTGGCTGGCCTGCACTCCTTCATTCGTCCTCGGGATGGGCTGGGTGCCCAAGCCCTGGCACCCAAAAGCAGCAAGCCTGGATGAGTAGTTGGGGGACCTGGGTTTTGAGTCCCACATCTGCTGCCCCCAAAGAACAAGCTGAACGAGCAGAGTGGGTCTCTTCTGTTTGGGGGGTTACATGATGCCCTTCCATCAAGGGGCAGAGGGGTGTAGAGGATGGCAGCACCCAGAGCCTGAGCTCCCTTTTGCCCATCCTGGAGCCTGGGATGTCCAGCTTCGGGCAGAGCTGCCCAGGGCTGTGAGAGGTGCCCCGGGGAGGAGAGGCATGCATGTCTGGGGAGGGAGAGGATGATCAAAGGGGGAAGATGTGTCCTAAGTGGCAGGAGCTTCTGCTGGGAATGCTTCTTGGCAAAAAGTCACGTGAAGGAAGAAGCTTGTCTTTACGCATTTTTTATCAGCCGTGGGCTGAGAGTTATTCTTGCGTGGGTGGGGGTAGTGAAACCAGCCGCTGTCGGGGCTGGTTTCCTTCGCCATTTCTGGCTCTGTTGCTGAGGTCTGTGTGTTCTCTGGGGTGTGTGTGTGTCTGTGTGTGTGTTGGAGGTGTTCGGTGTTGAGTGTAACTGCCTGGCTGCCCCAAGTTCCTGACTCAAGGCATTGTCTCAAAAGGCTGTTGCCTGGGTTCAGCGGGCCAGCACTGAGGCATGGAGGAAGTTCTTTGGTGCCTCTGGAGAAGGGGTTATGGCCACTGTAGGGCATTTGAATGCTTTCAAGAGTGGCCACGTGTGGGGTGGGCTGAGGCATGTGAACTTTTTCTTAAATTGACCATGATGAGTTGAGAAGACCCATGCTCGGCTTAGTGGTACAAGATGCAACTTGAAACAAGAGTCAAGTATGCGGAAGCTCTACTCATCTGGATTTTTCATTACTCAGAAAGCCGCCGTTCCAAGATGTATTCTTAATGGATCTCAACTATGGAAAATCCCCCCTCCTCCCTTACAATCATTAGCTGATCTGGCCTTGCTAACTTAGCCTTATGTGCCAGCAGCATTTAGCTAGCAGTGGTGAATTATGACAGTGTGTCTGCCAACCCTCTCCTGGACCTCACCTGCAGTTTAGGAGGTCAGGTTTTGCTGGAGTCACGGGATGGACACCTGGTGGCTAGACCTGGCTTCACCACCAACTTGTAACCGTGTTGAGGGCAAGGTTGGTAATTTACAGCATTATCTGCCTCACTTAAAGTTAGCAAGATCCTACTCATTCTTCAAAACCTAGCATCGTTCCATCTCTGACTCCTGACCCAGGTCCCTTATTCAGTAAACATTTGGTACCAACACCATGCTAGGAGCTGGGCATAGAGGCAAAAATACAACACGCTCCCCAGCACTGAAGAACCTATGTCCTGTGTAGGAAGCTCTAGGAGCTGGATGCGGAAGTGCTGGGTCCTCTTGAAGTCGCTGCGGGGTGTAGTACGGCATGGGACTTTACATGTTTGCCTCTTCTCTAGACCAGACAGAGTCTCTCAACCAGGGGTTCATGGGCATCTTCTGGAAAATACATTTTTACTTTTGCATCTTTTTAGGAGTAAGACACCGTAACTTTCTCCAGGTCTCAGAGGGGTCCTTGGCCTGAAAAAGGATCCTTGGTCTATGCATTTATTAAACACAACTCTCTGTTCAGCAGCAGCCAGTCTGTGCAGAGAGGCGCTCAGCATGTGCTTCTTGTGACACCTGCAGGATGAACCTGGAGAAAGGAAAGTATACGGAAAGGGCTTTAAAAAGTTAAACGCTGCGTAACTGAGTGTTCATTTGCCTCGGCTTCCAAAGGAGGGCCAGGAAACACTGAAGTCCGGAAGTATTCCAGCTCCTTCCCGAAGGAAAAGCCGTTGTCCCTGTCCTCCTGTCAGCCTGGCCCTGACCGCTGTGGTCTCTGTCCCTCCCTAGGTCCGGACACTGTTCGTCAGCGGCCTCCCTGTGGACATTAAACCCAGAGAGCTCTACCTTCTCTTCAGGCCATTCAAGGTGAGTCTGGGCCCCGCCACCCCCCGGCAGAGCCTGTGGTGGAGGAGAAGCTTCAGGGATGAATCTCTGGCCTGGCTTGGGCAGCAGGAATACATCGACAGGGTGTCAGAAACTGAGGTCGCAGACCTGGCTCTGTGCTGCCTCTGCCGACTCACTCATTGCTCTCCGTGGATGGCTTAGCTCTTTCCGAGCCTGTTTCCTCACCTGTAAAGCAGAGACTACAGAGAATCTCGGCAGACTTCTGTATAAGGAATCTTTGAGATTCAGTATAGTCTTTTCAATTTGCAGATGAGAAAACTTAAAAAGATAAGCTCTCTGCTTCTGGATTACAAACTAATGGAGCAAACGGACACTTACTCATTCACCTGATGTGCTAGACCATGTGATACGGGACACAAGGGCAGAGGGCCCTCAGCAGTGGTGGGGGTCAGAGCAGGTGGGCTTTGCAGGGAGAAGAGTGTGAGGATCATGCACGTGGGCACCGGGGAGAGGTGGCTGGGATTAGCGCAACTAAGTCTGACCTTGGTCGTTAATGACCACCTCTCTCTGCAGGGCTATGAAGGGTCCTTGATCAAGCTCACGTCCAGACAGGTAATTTCCAGTGTTTTTCTTCCAGCCCAGATCAGCTGCTGAGCTGGGACCTGAGCCTGTTGCCTTTTCTTCGATCTTGAGGCATTTGGCAGCAGAGACCCATTCCCTGGCATCCCATTTCAGTCCCGGGCTGACGGAAGGGCAGCCTCTATGCGGCCCTTCTCCTTACCCGTCCGCTTCTGGTCCTTGCTCTCCGGCTCTTAGGAAGCCATGGCCCGACCCTGAGGCTGGGGATCACAGAGCTGGCGGCTGTGCTCTGGCTGCCACCAGGAGGCCGGGTCCCACGGCTTTCTGGGCCGTTCTGGGTCTGGACTGAGCCTTGGCAAAGTGAAGTTGGGCAAGTTTTCAACCTGTTGCCCCTTGATTGAACCTGGAGCTTTCCCGTGCCCTTGATACATTGGTATCCCCTTTCTTGTCAGGGAATACACTGGAACTTACTTTTAATTACCTGCCTACATTTATACTGGAAGAGTGATGTTTATTGTAGTGCTGTAAAGTTCTGCCAGCCTCATTTCCCACAGTGTGGTACTGGGTGCACACTTTTGGTGCATGAGAACCTTCTGTTCTGGATGAATCTAGGGAGGATAGATTGTTTGAGGGGGAGATGGAATGCTGGGAGAGATGCAAGGATATTCTCTCTTTTTCCTGCTAGCCTGTTGGTTTTGTGATCTTTGACAGCCGAGCAGGAGCAGAAGCAGCCAAGAACGCACTGAACGTGAGTAGACGGAGCACAGGCCTTTCTGTGACCCGCTGACCTCTAGACAACAGGTACTGCTGTTCAATCTTCCATAGACCTTCCCCTACTCCACAGCCATGGAAAGGGCCACAGATGTACCTTATTACCCAGCCTTTGCGGGTCAGAGTCCCCCGCTGCACTGTTCGTACCAAACCATGCTTTTCACGTGGCCTGAGAAGCATGTCCTCTGTCTTGGCCCCAGGGTGGGCCAGTGTTTCAGGCAAGATCATTTCTGGGCCCTTCTGTACCCACTGCAGTGGGTACTCCTACAGAGTAAAATCTTTCCCTTCCTTTCCTTCCTGTGTAGGGTATTCGCTTTGATCCCGAGAACCCGCAGACCCTGAGGCTAGAGTTTGCCAAAGCGAACACCAAAATGGCCAAGAACAAGCTAATGGCTACACCAAACCCCACCAGCGCCCACCCTGCCCTGGGAGCTCACTTCATTGCACGGGACCCCTGTGAGTAGCACTTGGAGCTGCCTTCTGCTGCCCTTGTACTGGGTCCAAGCTGGGGGCCCCAGGGGACCTGCATACAGAGCGCAGACGGTGAGGTTCTTGTGCAGAGGTCAGGCCTGCCTGCCTGCCCCTTTTCCAGGAGGCGTCTTGCATCCCCAGCCACCTTCGGCCCCCACAGCCTGTGCTGCACCTCACACGCACTGAGGTCCTGAGCTGTCAGCATTGCCCGCCTTCCCTGGAGCCTTCTCTGATTCCTCGCGGTTGAGATGGGTGGGGGCCTGTCTGAGGGCTTCTTGAAGTAGACAGGGTGCTCACCAGGCCAGGTCAGCGTAACGTGGCTTCCTGCCCCCGTCCTGGAGAGGACTCTGGCCTGAGTGGGGGCTTATACTTCATCCAGGGTGCTGGGTCATCTTCTCTGGAATGGGGTAGCAGAAAGACAGACCGGCGTTCTGATGGGGGGAGCTGTTGTCTCCCGTTGTAGATGACCTGATGGGGGCTGCTCTGATCCCTGCGTCCCCAGAGGCCTGGGCCCCCTACCCTCTGTACACCACAGAGCTGACCCCCGCCATCTCCCATGCTGCATTCACCTACCCGGCTGCCACCGCCGCTGCCCTACATGCCCAGGTAAGCCCCTCTGGGGGAGGCAGGCCAGGGAGGGACGAGGCTCCCACCCAGCCATTGGGCCACCCATGTCCTCAGAGCTGCTGTCTTCCATGACACCCTTCAGGGTGGGAATCTGACGGAGGGGCAGGAGATCAGCCATGAGGCCTGGGGAGCATCAGGGGCAGGATGCCTCGTGCTGAGAGACCCAGCCAGGGTTCCGCCATCCCCCTGAGCACCCACCGGCAGGTACTGCCTGCATCCGGCCTGCAGTGGCCGGACGGCGACTCAGATCCCAGCCCGAGTGTGGTCTCTGGAGCCAGGCCGCCTGCCTCTGCCTCCCCTGTCTTTATGAACTTCAGAAAGCTCTTAAACATTCCTGTGTCTAGGTTTTTTTACTCATCTGGAAAAATGAGAATGGTGTTCTCTGTCTCAGAATTGTGAGAACTACATGCTAAGACATGGGAGTTCAGTACGGTACCTCGAGGTCCCTGAGCCCTCCTGGGCGGTTTGCCTTGTTCTTGTGAGGCCTGGACACTCTCCGCTGTGCACCTGGGCCAAGGTGGAAAAGAGGCAGCGAGTGCCTCTCAGGGAGGGTCAGGACAGAGCTGGGCTAGGGCTCCAGGCCCCGCAGGGCTCTGCGCGCCGACTGCCACACCGGGTGCCCGAGAGGGGGCGAGTGGCTGGTCAGATGCCAGCACCACCTCTGTGAGGCAGTACAGGGCACTGCCACCCCCACCCTGGTCAGCAAAGTGACCGAGAGCTTCGGGAAGAGTGACCTGGCCAGGCAAGAACAGAGGTCACCTGGCCAGGTGTGCAGGAAAGGAGATGCAGAGCCAGGAAGGGACGGTTCACCGGAACTGGAAGCCGAGGTGGGAGGGCTGAGCATATGTCCCCCTCAGGTCCTCTGAAGGGCTCAGTGACACCTGGGTTTGCCCAGGTCCAAGGTGGAAGGTGCAGATTCCCAGGCTACACACCCCAGCGGGGAGTCCTCCCTGGCCACGGCCACTTGAGCTCACACCCGGGGCAGACAGCGTGGTTAAACCTGACAGCTGGAGAATCGATGGGGGTAGGCGGTGGTAAAGAGCTTCCCCTAGAGGGAGAGGTTTGGATATTTACCGCAGACCAGGTTCTGTGGTGGTCCTGGACCTGTGAGCCGGGGGGACCGTGCTGTCCTCTCTGGCCCGGCGGAGTGCGGAAGGCGGGCCACAGCCCTTTTGGTGAGCAGGGAGTTTCACTGCACGGGGTGCCCCTGGAAGGCCTTGCTGGGCTCTGATCCCCACTTTGCCGTCAATTAACTACCCGATCTTCTGTGAGTGGCTTCCCCTCTGGGCCTCTGTGTGTGTCCTCATCTGTAAAAATGAGAGGGCGAGACCAGACGGGTGGCAAGGTTCTGCCCTGTCTGCTCTGAGCTGCCAGGCCACGGCAGTGGGGAGGCCGAGGCCAGGGCCGGCTGCTGTGTCAAGGAGAGGCGCCTCGGCCCTTTTTGGGGTAGCCCCCCCGGCTGGCTGGGAGCGGTGTGCTCCCCACTACAGGGCTCCACGCCCTCCTGTTGTCTCCCCTTCCGGCTTCCTCCCCCGCTGCCCACACCCTGTGGCTGTCTCAACTCTAGTCCAGCTGCCTTGCTCGTATCCTGGCTGTCTCTTAAAACGCCTGTGTGACCTTGGGCAAGTTACTTAACCTCTCTGTCTCAATTTCTTTATGGAACATGATACAACATAAGACCCATCTTATAGGACTGTCGTTAGCATGTTAATATACAGGCAGTGCTACAGAAGTGCTGATTATCGTGGTCATGTAATGTCATTATTGTCTACTCTCCACCACCCCCACCCGGGTCCTTTCTGAGGCTGGAGACTTCATTGTGCCTTAGTTCCTGTCTTCTGGCCTCGCTGGGAAGGGGTAAAGTCCTCCTCAAGGGATAGTGGTATTTCTCAGGAGGCAGGCTATTGAATCAGGTAGTAACTGGTTCTACCTCTGCCCCTTGAGCTCTGTGGACATCCTTTTCCTCAACAGTAAAACATGCTGGGAGCACCTAATGCAGTAACAGGCATGAAAGCATTTTCCAAGTAGGAACATTTTCTCTTTTCCTTCCAAGAGCTCCCTCCCTGCCCCCTGACCGGGCTGTCCCAGAGGTGGAGGCTGAAAATGCCTAAATAGGGGAAGTGGACACTGTTGATGATAAGGGGCTTATTCTGAACCCAGAGGACCGACAGAACTCAGTCTTTGTGCACCTGGGCAAGGAGGTGACTTGGAGAGAAGGTAGCTGCTGATGGACAAAAAAGGACGAAAGCCAATCCTTCCTTTCTCTGCCTCAGCCTGTGCCAGGAGCTCAGCTGGAGCCGAGGCAGCCGTGTGCGGCCGCAGAGGAAGGGACTGGAGATGGCTCCATCCCACTCTCCTGGCACGAGGACATCTTGCTTGGCCACTGAGCCTCTTGACAGAATCTTTTTCTTTAAGAGAGTGTGGCCTGCAAGAGGCGTGGGTGGCAGGGGCACGCTGGGGTCTGGCACAGGAAGATGGTGGCCTAAAAGGAGGGGTTCTCTGTGGCTCTTGCACCCCAGTGCTCTCCCGGACTGGACTGCATTTTCCATTTCAGCCTGAGGACATGGGAGTCTTTCAACGCGGCTCGGTCCCCCCCTACAGTGGCCCAGACACTCATTGATAACCTTAGAGGTTCATGAACCCCCTTGCCTCTGTTTTCTTATCTATATAATGGAGAGTTGATAATAGCATCAACTTCATAGGGTTTTTGTGAGGATCAAATTAATGTGGTGTTTTATGAAAACTGCTCAGAGCAGCATGAAGCACATGCTCAGTGCCTTCATGAGCACTGGCTATTTGAGGTCTGTGCTTATGCAAAAACAGGGTTTTTTCTTTATCCTGTGCTTTTTCCTCCTGCTGCCCGGAAAATTGCTACTTTTAGTCCTTAGACTTGGTTAGGTGTACAATCGCAGATAAGAGTCATTTATAAAAATTACATGTTTAATTAAATTTTAGGACATTTTTCCATGTCAGTGAGTGTAGATCTTCATTCTGGATGCCTGGCTAGCATTATATAAGTGTGTGTTTTTCTCCCTGTAGATGGTAAATTAGGCTGTTTGCACAGTTTTTTGCTATGGACAGGCTGTGCTGCAACGGACACCCTTGTGCACGTCTCTCTGGGCAGCTGTCCTGTTTAATTTCCTTATTATAAATTCCTAGAACTATTACAAGGCCAAAGTGTAGACTTGCCAACCTGGCTTAAGTAAGACAAGGTATTGTCTTACAGCTTTGGGGTGAGCGGGGCTCCCCTATTTATTGGCCAATCTATTTTTTCTCATGTGGATTCATTCCTTTGCACACTTCTGGGCATGTCTTCTCAGTTAGTCCCGGGATCTGAGAGAGAATGGAGTTTGTGTCCCCTTTCTGTGTGGTGCTGCCCCTCAAGGAGCCTGGTCATTCTAGATCTATCCCTGGGGGTGACTCTCAGGACCCCAAACTCCCTGTGAACAACTGGAGGCCCTGAGAGGGGGCCAGCTTCCTGTTCCAGGGCATCCTGGCCTGAGGGTCTGTATTTCTGAGCAGGGGCAGGGGCAGGACGGGGCCGTGCTTCCTTAGAGGACTGCCAGCCTACACCAGGCACCAGAGGAAGTGGAAGTATAGCCCCTCAAGTACATTCTGTCCACTCGGTGGCACGGCCGTCCCAAGCTTGGAAACAGGGACTTCCTTGTCAAGGAGGCAGCACTCCTCTCGGGCTAGAGGGAAAGCCGCTGCTTTGGAGGCCGAGTGGCCCACCTAGTGGGAGAGCGTGGGCCCAGGTGGAGCAGGCGTGCAGAGGGAGCCCTTAAGCAGCTGCTGGAGATCTGGGTGTCCGCAGTGGTGAGAGGGGCTGAGCCACAGGCCCCCAGAGTCCCTCCCGCTCTCGGCCCATGTTCTCTCCTGTCCGGCCCTGCCGGGCACCCTGCCTGACAGACACTTCCTTGGCATGGGGCTGCCCCCCCCGGAAGCGGGGTGCAGGGTAGCGGTCGGGGCCCGTTCAGGGCCTCCCTGAGCTGGCTTGGGCCACAGGCATCTGGGCTGGCAGTACTGCCCATTCCTCCTCATCCCTCAGTTGTGGGAGACGCTCTAGTGTCCAGCCAGGCTTCCAGCTGGAGGCAACGACAGCTGGGCAAAGGGCAGAGGGCCTTCTTCCCCCTCAGCTGTCAGCCAGGAAAGGAGGGAACTGCTTCCAGATGTCTAGGAGGCAGGAGAGAAGATGGGCAGCCTCGGAGGCTGGACAGCTGAGGTGAGAAGAGGCTCTTGACCTTTGCTGTGTGGCTTGGGCTTAGTCAAGGCGATCCTAACAGCCTGGGGTCACCTGTCTCATGGTGAGAGCAGGGCCACATCCTTGGAGCCTTGAAAAGACCCTGGCATTGGTCAGGTGGCCTGGGACCTGTACCCATTCTATGCCGAGCATCCTGGTATCTTAGGGTATCAGCCCCTGACTTCCTGCTGAGCACGTGGTGGGTAGTGTCCCTCACTGAACAAAACAGCAGCTAGAATTTGGAGGCGGCACAGGAGCAAATTCTCAAGCAGCTTCTGTCAGCCCCCGCATGGCCTGGCATTGCTTGGTGTCTCCTCTGCTTGGAGGCAGGGATTCCAGCAGCCAGGTGGGTGACTGGGTCTGACTCCTGTAGCTTCAGGGGAGTTACCTGTATGACCCACTGCTACTCACTTTTTCTGCATTGGGTCTCCTGTGCCACCCCTTCCTTCCTTAATGGCTCCAGGCACCCCTCCGTGGGTACTTTTCCCCCACTGACCTGGGTTCTGTGATGCCTGGGCATCCCTGGGTCAGCCTGGGGCAGACTTGCTGCCTGGAACTGGGGTGGGTAGCCTCTGTACAGTCTTGGCTTGGCAACTAGCACAGCTCAGCCACCCAGGCTACTGGCTCAGGAGAAGGAGGTACCTGTCGTTTTGTGACCCATCTCTGGGAATCCTGCTTTGGGGCTACTGCTCTGTGGGGCCTTCGGGCAAGTGCCAGGGTTTAGGTAACTACCAGGCCCTGTGCTGTGGGGCTCGGCTCATAGGTAACATCTCCAGATTAGGGAAGCTTGTAACAGGAGGGATGGAGAGGTGGAAACCGGGCAGAAGCTTCAGCTGGTTCTCATCCATGGCTTCCTTGGAGAATCAAACAAGGACAGGACCAACGCCTGAGAGCCCTCCCCCTTGGAGACCACACTGACTTTGATTTCTAATGCATTTTTACATTTTCTTATGTGATCCTCATGGACGAACTGCAACTTGATCATCTTGTCCTGTAGCTGCATGAGGACGCTGAGACTCAGAGAAGTCAGGCAGTAATGTCTCAGGTTCATTCTCCTGATGTTAGGAATTCGGCCCGCTGCTGGCACTAGTGCCCCCGGCCACCAAGACCCTACCTGGGGCAACTGGGCCCATTCCAGTCAGGCTTGGTGGAGCGCAAAATACCTTTGTGACCACTCCCATTCGAACCTAGACCCTGCGGAGGAGGCAGGTCAGGTGGTGCACTCCCATTTTCAGGATGAAGAAACTGATGGCTAGAGGTGAGTAAGTGGTCCACCGTCTGCCAGTCACTGACAGAACCAGGACTCCAGCAGGGACACCGATGGCCATGTTTACCAGGCCCCCCGTCGCGAGGCGGGCCCGCACGGCTGGCTCCTGACGCTGGCTTCTCTTGCAGGTGCGCTGGTACCCCTCCTCTGACACCGCCCAGCAAGGATGGAAGTACCGTCAGTTCTGTTAGCTCTTCAGTAAGTGCCAGCCCGGAGGCCCAGGATGCAGAGCGTCCTAGACTCTTGCCCCCTGCAGGGCCCTGGTTTCTCCCTCTGCCTGGGTGGGGCAGCGCGCTGGGGCTCGGCCCCCGCTGAGCTCGTGCACTGGGGCGTTCTGGCTGGTGTCCCCTCCTCCCGCCCTGCCACCCCTGCCATCCATTTTGCAGCCTCCTCACCAGGGGAAGGCCTGGGTTCGGCTCCAGTCCTGACCCCTGGCTCATGGCCGCCTCCCTCCCCTCCCTCCAGGTCCTGTCAGCGCAGCTCTGCCCCAGGGAGGAAGCTGCCTTGAGATTCCACTGCCCCAGGCGGCCTGTGGGGAGGGGCCGCTTCTCTCCAAAGACTGTGAATTCTAAGCCCAACTCAGTGGACTGCTTCCTGTTTCCCTTCTCTCCGGGTCCTCAGCCCTGTCCTTCCCCAGGGCCCTTTCCAAGGCCTCACAGGGGGCTCCTCCCTCGGACACCCAGACCCAACTCAGAGGCCTTCCTGGACTGAGCAAGGCCCAACCTCCGGTCCAGACTTGTTTCTGTAGCTCCACCTCAAAAATGAGGCGTTTCATTTTTGCATGTTTTCTGGCATGAATCAAGACACTTAAACTCGTGTATATGTGAGTGTACAGTTTGTTCTCACATTGTGTCACCATAGCAACAGGTCCTGGCCACTAACGGTCCATCCCTTGGCCCCTCTCTCCACACCCCTCCCCTGCACCTGCCCTGCCTCGGTGAGGACCGGCCCTGCTGCCAGGTCCCTCCCGTGCTCCCCGCCACCCCCAAAACCAGGCCGAGCAGCAAGCACCCAGCAGAGAGAGTGTTTTCTTTTCCATTTCAACCAGGGTCCTCTGCTTCCTCCTCCTCAGATGGGCCGACCAACTGTTAAGAAAATCCTTTCTTTGCCCATTTTGCTTACCTCTCCCCAAGGCACCCACGCCTGCCATCGCTCCTTATTCTTTCCAAGCTTCGAAAACCAACCAAAAAGTAAAAGTATTTTTGTACCCTGTGTAACAAAATATTTAAGCATCATAGAGGATTTTTCGTGTGTGTGTGCAGTTAATTATTGAAGAGACCTTGTTCGCCCTGTCAGATGAGTTTAATGTTTAGTTTGAGGCATGAAGAAGAAAGGGTTTTCATTCTCTAGCAACGAGCCTTTGTACCAGGCATTAGTTTAAGAAAAGTGAAGGAGAAATTGTGCAATTTTTTGCTTTGTGAGCGCAGCAGCTGTGGCTGGTTCGCCGTTTTCAGACTTGGGCTGTTGTGATCGCTGTTCCTGCGAGAATGTGAAGCTGGATAATATATGAAATGCAAAATAAAAAATCAGCCAACGTAACTGCTCTCTGACCTTTGCTTCCACCGGGTGTCGTCGGCCATTGGGAGGGCGTCGGGCCCAGGTGTGGAGCGGTCACAGGGGAGGAAGAAAGTGGCCCCTGGGGCTCCTGCAGCCTCTCTCCTTCCCTCTCTCTGTAACCTAAGGCCTGGAGAAGGCGCTTGTCTCATCTGCCAGCCACCCTGTGTTTAATCCATTCACTGCTTTTCCGAGTTCTGAGGATGGGGATGGAGGTTCCCTGCTCCCAGGAGAGGCCCCCAAATGGGACCTCCATTTCTCCAGGATCTGTTATCTAGTCATCCAGTTAGCTTAACCCTTCCCAGGCTGTGCTTCTAGGGGAGGAGGACTGGGTGCTGGGAGGTCGGGCTCCCCTTTGCAGAGATGCTGGCGCATGTCTTACGACAGGCTGTGCCACAGGGAAGGAGAGCCCACAAGCCTGGCCCAGGACGGGTTCAGCTCAGCCGACCTGTTGGCTCCCAGCCGCAGCTCTGGTTCCCGAGAGGAGGCTTGTTGGCGGGGAGCCAGAGCACACGGGTGGGAAGGTCAGGGAAGCTCGTGTGGTGCCAAGACCCTGGGCTGGTTGGACCCAGTCAGGACCCCTGCAGCGGCCCTGGTTCTTCCCTTTGTGACTTGGGGCCTCAGTTTCATCATCTTTCAAGTGGTGGTGTGAAATCCTTTATAGCTCCTGGAGGTTTGGAACACTAACCCGATGGCTTTGCTGTTTGTCTTTTCATCTGCACCTCTCACCCCCTGCCCCGTGCCCTTCACAGCTTGCCTTGAGGCTGTGCCTAGAAAGGGGAGGTACAGGAGAGGCTCCCAGAGCAAAGCTGAAGTGGCTGCGAGGGGCACTGGTGTCTCTGCCGCCTGCCTAACCCCTTCTCCTGAATCCTTGTCTTGCGCCGGATGACTTGGGTCCAAAGTGTTCTGCTGATGAACTGCCAGCTGTTACCGGCCCAGGGGTGACGTGCAGCCCCGGCTAATACCTGCAGGTGAAGAGAGGATCCCGCTCCCCCAAGTGCTGTGAGGGAGGAGGAGCCTGGCAGGTGGGTCACCGTGACCCCAGAGGGGGGCACTGGGAGAAGGGGAGTTTGCGGCTGTGTTCACGCCTGCACCAGGCCCTGCTGGGCACTTGCCGAGCAAGACCTTCCAGCCTGCAGCCCCTCCTGGTGCCGGTGGAGAAGCTGCTCAGAGTCCCCAGTGCCACCCAGGGCCAAGCTGATGCCTGACCTACTTTGGCTGTGCCAGGAACCACTGGGTCTTCCTGAGGTGGTGAATTATTTAGCAGGGCCGTCTGGGTCTTTCTGAGAGGGGCTAAGAAATATGCTCCATAATTTAAAGGCCCCTGCTCTCCTGGCTCCCCTGGGAGAGGCCTCCTTCACGCTTTACCGAGCAGGCCAAGGCCTGGGTCTGAGAGGAGGGAGGCCCGAGGCCATCCCAGAGGGGACTCTGCAGCCGGCCTGCCGCTTTTTTCAGGGTGAGAGGCCTTAGTCAACCATCGTGTTTGAACGAAACTGGTGAAGCTGAGGAACTTCAGTAGTTTAAAGGGCTTCCTAGCAAGGATGCAGTGAGACTCGGGCTAGAAGCAGCCAGGTCCTGACTCCATCCTGAGCTCTTTCCAGAAAGCACCTATTCCTTCCCAAGGGTGTTTAATCCTGCTCCAATTACAGGAGCAAGGCTTCCTTAATTTCTGAAAGGATTTTAGTCATCCGGGAACAATCAGTTCTGGAAGGGGTCCTTCCCAGCAGCACTGAAATCTCCCCCAGGCAGAGGAGGCCATCTTCACAAAAGTGCGAGCCTCCCGCACAGATGTGGCCAGTGTGACGTGGGTGCTCGTTGGGACTTGGGACCCTAGCCTGAAGCTGGCTCTGTGCTTCTTGGGACAAAAATGATGCTCATCCCCCTGACCAGGCCATTCTTGGGCACCACTGCTGTGGCCGCATTTTATCTTGGAGCCTTCCCAGGAGGGCAGGCTCCCAGGCCCACCCGTGGAACATGCAGCCTGGTGGCCTGCCAGCTTCCTTGGGAGCCGGGGCAGGGTACAGGCTCAGGCTCCATGGGGCCTGCAGGTCTCAGGCTGGAGCAGGACTCCCTCCTGCCTTGTCCTTTCCACGCTGCCCTGCCTGTCCTGTGTGTGCCCTGCAGAGCTCCATTTCCTGCAGCCTGGAATGAGGCCTTTTTGATCTAAAGAAGGTCTCTGTAGGAATGCAAATATCCCTGAGCGATGGCACAGCCCCTCAGAGTAGGATTAGGGGCAATGCCAGCAGGGAACCCTGGAAGGGAAAGGTAAAATGGGAGAAGAAACTTCCCTGCAAAGTATTGGGAGGAGGGAGCAAAAGTCTCTCTGCCCAGCAGGAGCCCACCCTGCCTCCACCCAGGTGGGCTGCCTCCAAACAGCAGGTCCCTCTCGCTGATGCGTTTACTCTGGAACAGAGGGGCAGTTGCTCCGGGGTGGCTGGAAAGGGGCCTGAGCTCCTGGGGCATTTCCCCTGGGCCTCCTTGGCCTCCCAGCCAGCTCCTACCCCCTGGTCAGTGTGGACAACATACATGGGCTCCCTCACTCTGGCTTCTGTTTGGGTTGGAGTAGGAGCCCTTCCAGGAAATTGGGAGGGACGTGAGTGAGTGATGTCAGGTGCCTCTTGGCCAATGTTTTCATGACCTTAGAGCGGCCCACTTCGCCTGGCTTTCTGAGGGGCGCTGGACCATCAGAATGAGAACGTTAGCGTTAAGAATGGTTAGTCCAGCCCCCTCTCCCATTTTACGGCTGAGGAAGCTGAGGCACGGAGAAGTGCGGTGGTTTGCTCTAAGGACATGGAAACCATGGCCAAGGCGTGCTCCCCTTCTGCTTCCTGACCCCCCGTCCAGCTCCGTCCACCATGCACATGGCTATTCCGAAACCACACACACAGCCTTCAGCTGAAGGGCAGAAAGGCAGCCGATGGAGGATGGCCGCAGACTCCAAAGCCTCTCCCTGAAGTTCCAGGCGTCAGGACTAGAGATCAGGCTTCTTACATGGCACACTTGCTGCCCGCGTGCCTTGGTCTCACTATGAAGGATACTGGATGCTGCTTGGGGATTAAGGGACAAAGGACCCTTCAGTGGCCTCTTCAGCTCCCCCCCAGCCCTGGGCAGAGTCTCAGGGGGTAGGGTTGCTGGGCCTGCAGGACCCCTCTGGCCTTCAGCGTATGTGGGAACTGAGTGTATCTCCGTTTCCGCCTGTGCTAGAGAAAATGCAACACAATTTAGCGGCATGTCTGAGAGACGAAGAATGGTTATATTCCATGAAAGCCTATCTTTCGCCTCTGAATGTGGATATATTTCTTTATGAACATGTGCCTTTCTCTCAGGGTGTCATGAGGGTTAATGATAATAGAGGAATATGCCTAATTCATAGTAGGAACTCAATAAATGTTTGCCATAGATATCCTAAAAAGAACACATTTTCATCTTTCTGTCATCCTTAACAAGAAATAAAATTGAGTTGATTCTAATTTATGCACTCCTTGGAGATTTTTCCAGGGGATCGATAATCCTCACAAGATGTCTCAAGTCCGCATTCTACCTGGGGGAGCAGTGGAGGCACGAGAGGCCAGGGGCCCAGGGATCTGGGAGAACAGCTCTGAGCTCCCAGACCAAGGTTTTAGGATTTTAGAGTTCTGGCAATCGTAGTCATAGTTGTAGTGATACTTTCATATTGTCGACCTGTTCACAGACACCATCTCTGAGCTCCTCAGAAAAGCCTTATGTGATAAGCAAGAAGGCATTGTTACCTACTTTTTTGCAGTCCTGGTACCTGAAGTTAAAAAAGGTCCCACGGAAAGCAGAAAGCTCAAGACCCAGGTGTTCTGGTCTGCCTGTCCAGAGTCAAATCCTTCTTAGTGACTCTAGGCCACAGGGTCCCACAGAGGCCAGCTCCTGGGAGAGGCTGGGAGAGCCTCACGAGGGCCAGAAAAGCATTACTTGAGTAGGAAGAAGAGCCGGTGGCTACCCAAACCGCTCTAGTTACCTGGCTGACTAACAGGCTAAACACACAGAAAACAGTGGCTTCGACCATTAGCATATAGTGGGGAGGGAAACAGTCACCTGGTTAAGGGTGGTAAGAGCTCAGAAATCTCTTCAAGTGGGCATTTCCTCACTTGGCAAGAGCACGGTTGCTCCTGTGCGAATATCAACGACCTGTATCTGAACTGATGATCTCATTCGAGTTTGTGAGCAACTGCTCTTCACAGTGCTGCCTGCGTGAGTAGCTTCTATTTCTCAAGATGAATTCCTTGAATCTGTTGTTTTCAGTAGCTTAAGATCATGGGGGTAGGAGAGAGGGAGGGAGCTAAGCCCACGGCCACAGCCGGGAGGCATTCCTGTCTGTCCTCTTCACAGTCGCCCTGGGACATGGCCTGCGGAATGACCACCTCCACTTCACGGACAGGAGGTTAAGTCCGGAGAGGTGCCAAAGTCGTGTTTGCCTTGCTGAACCAAGCCAGGTGCTGGGCTCTGGGCTCCTCTCACCAGGGCGAAGGACCACACCCACTTACCCATCCATTCTCCCCAGGCACTCTTCCTTCCAGCAAACTCCTGTTGAGTATCTGCTCTCTACCGAAGCCTGGGTATGGCCCCGAGGTGGAGGATAAGGCCTAGTTCCTTTTTCTCGGAGTGCAGCCTAGGGGCTGGGGATCTGGGCTACGGAGCTGCTTAAGTGAAGAGTAATCAGGAAGGGGAACATTTAGCAGTTAGGGGTTCCAAATGGCCTAATTTCCCTTTTTCTCCCAGACACTGTTCTACTGTTCCCCTCCCACCAAGAGTCCAGACCCTACTCTGGACCCATGTTATTCTGCTTTTGTGCTTGGCGTCTCAGAACAGCTACATGGGTAGCCTAAGAGGTGGGTACAGAGGGAGTCAGCCCTGTTTCCCAGCCCAAGGCAACCCCTAAGCTTCCAGAACAGTACGCCCTCCAATTCCCCCTGCTGGTGAAGGCGGCTTCTCATAGGAGAGGCTTCTCGGCTGTGCCTGATTATCTCTCCGTTCCTAGGTTCTTGTTCTAGAACCAACAGGGTGCCTTCCGGAAACTAGCTTGGGCCTCAGGGAAGAGATGGAGTGAGAAGCCCCATAAAGGGGAACAAGGAAGGAGCAACGGTCCCTAGAGCCACCATCACGAGGATTTTCCCGAAAGCATACTCGCAAAGATTTCTTTGCACATCATTTTCAAGGATGTATATATTTAAATTTTTCTCGTCTGCAGCCACCAGATAAATCGTGCTAAACTACCACTGTCGCAGTTTCAAAGAACTTTCATGTTTCCCTAGAGCGTATGTCCTAACGGCCAAGCTCACGCATTCAGGACCTACCCCGATCTGGCCTCGGGCCCTTCTTCCTTGTGCACTTAAGTAAAGACATTTGCCAACCACTGTGCAGGCTCTGAGACATTCACAGAGAGGTTCTTCCCTGTGAAATTGAGCACTGCCATCGTCCTCGAGGGAATAGGGGGACCTTAGTGTGACCCACCCCAGATCTCATTTCCTGTATCATTCCTGGGACCCCAGCAAGTCCCTGTCCCTGGCACCTCTGTCCTCCGCTAACCACTTGTCTTATGTCCACCTGGGTTTACATCTCAGGTGGCTTGTCTTGGTTCAGTGGTGCCTAAGGTGAGGTTTTGGCTCTCCAAAGACAGCACCAGGCAGCGGCCTCCAAGCATAGTGAGCAGAGCAAGGGGCTGGTGAGCAGGGTGAGGCTGGGGTGCCCTCTTGTGGTCAAAAATGTCCCCAAATCTCAAGCAGATATTTTCCCCTTTTGCGCTTGCAGAAGGGAGTTCCTGGGGCTACTCCAGGGTCCGCTTGGACTGTCGGGGTGCCTCTAACTAATACTCTCAGAGGCAGAATTAGCAGTCAAGCACAAACAGGGAGCACCTGCCGGAATCGTACATAGTTTATATTTCAGAGAGCCAGTCACTGCACTGGTGCTGGGGATAGGAAAGTAAATATTGGCCCTGAGAATTTTGATTCAACCCGCTGAGTTCACAGATGAAAAAGCCTCGGTCCTAAGAGGAAAAGAGATCGGGAGAAAAAAAAAAAGAGGCAAAGAGATGGGCCCAAGTTCATTTAGTTCTACAGAACTGCCATAAAGCTCAGACATCCTGACTCACGGTTTCATAGAAGATCATGTGTGTACCTGTCTGTCCTTCTGCCTCATGGATTAAGCTAACAGATGTCATAGTAATGTGCCAGGCATGGCACAGAGCTTAATAACCACAGTTAGTATTTTCAGAGCTTACATGTCTAATTGCTCAAACCTGGGAGACATGTCAACCACTAGAATGGTCAAGATAGGTTCCCCAGGAGCTCCAATTTGGAATGTTCCTTTTCAGTCTTCTATTCCCAGATGTCACTGGATTGGTTAGGACTGCCAGGGCTTGATCTCATCTGTGTAAGCCTCGCTGGTCCCTGCCCAGACTGGAAGTTCCTTTAGGGCATAGGTCATGCATCGTGATTCATAGTCTAGGGCACCTGATGGTACCCGACATATGCCCGCCAACTGGCTACTCCACTTTTGAGACACATCGGGCAGGTCTCTTCTCTGTGGGCATGTGTCCTCATGGGTATGCAACCTTAAAGGAGGTTCCCACCCTGTGAAAGCTGTTAGAGCTCTCCGAAGGGTACAATAGGGTGCCTTAATAGGCAATGACTCTCTTTTCCCCAAGGTCTTCAAGCATAGGCTGGACAATGCTCAGTGGGGACGTTCTGGAGGTGCGTCAAGCACTGGGTCACCGGCTGGACCCTGTCCTAATATTTTCTGACCCTGCTCTGCATCATGAAGTGTCCAGCTTAGCCAGGAGTTGCAGACTCCCCGCCTACAGGGGCAGCAGCGATGAGACAAAGGGAGGCCCGGCTGCCGAGAGAACTCACACCCTGCTGAAAGGGACAGTGGCTTCTCCTTGGCTCCAGCCAGGTGCTGCCATATTGTTGATGTTTGGATTTTTTTTTTCCAAGAAGAAACTGGATATTCAGATTTTAATGTGGAAATGACTCCTTTTTGATATTGGCAACTGGCCAAAAAATTAAAAACCCATCGCATGGACTCAATTACTATGGATTGTTGGTTTGCGACTCAAAGATTCTAGTTTTCACCTGGAGCAGTGAGTATAGGGACAAGAACTGTCCCAAGCGTTCAGTTACACCCAACCACGTGTCCTCTGCCTCCTTTGTTTCCTTCATTTTCCTGCAGAAGCAACGTGGGCCGCCGTCTCCTCACCCACAGCAAGCCCACCTCTTCGCGGAGGCGGGACCCGGGCTGGGCGGCCTTGTAACACTACCGGCAATGCCGCTAGAGGCCACCAGGGGGCAGGGGCGGGGTGCGGAGGCGATTGGTTCTGGCTGGGGAAGGAGTAGGGACTGATCACCCTTTCGGCCAAGGTTGCCAATTTCAGCCTCGAATGCAGATTTCGGGGTCCAGGAATGCACCCGGGGTCGCTCCCGTAGGGTGCCGTGCGGCTCGCGCTTCCCTGCCCCACCTCCCAGTGGGTGCCCAGTCCCCCACGTCCGGCCCATGGGGGCCGCTTTCTCCTTGGACCTCCAGCCCTTGGCTCGCCCCCGCCCCCGGGCGCCCATCTCTGACGCCGAGCGGATCTGCCTGGACCCACTTTCCGCAGACCTGGTCAAGGGCCTCCACGGCTCCTCATCAGACACAGCTTTTCGGAAGTGGGCTATCAAGACGCCGAGCCCGTTAAGTGAAGACAGCGGGACGGGAGGAGCTTGCAGCGCTCCCGCCACGGCCACGGCAAGCCTGTTATTCCGACTTCGCAGATGAGGAGATGGAAGCGTCCCGAGAAAAGCCGCCAGTTCAGCCATCAAGCGGAAGTCACGTCTTTTCTGGCTGTCCTCGCTAGATGCTGTGGGGTCATAAGAACTTGAAGACGTGGGTCCAACGACCCTCAGGACACTGCGGCGTGCTAGGCAAACAGAAACACATCGATAGGAAAAGGGGACCAACTCCCAATAGCTTCCAGATGCAGCAGTGAGCCCAGGAGCCCAGGAGGAGGCCGCTGGATCTCGAGGGTCTAAAGAGTTAGGAAGGCCCTGCCCAGCCCGCGGTGGTCTTCACCCTGGGCATGTGTTCCCTTAGAGGTATAAAAAGGCTTTTCTAAAGGTAGGTGGCAGGGTTCCTTTGAAGGGAATGGGGTTCCAGAATGTCGTCTTCCATAAGGACGATCCTATGCCTGACAAGGCCTCTTCCTTAGTTGGTCTCCCGTGTGGTGCTCACCCGTCTTCCCTGTTCTCTTCCAGGTACCTTCCCACCTTTTAGAAATCAGGTGTGGCCATACGGCTTGCTTTGGCCAATAAAATATGAGCAAAAACGTGTCTCTTCTGGGTGGAAGCACTTACGAGCCACTGTCTGATTCCCTTCTTACCTTCTCTTCCCATGGTGACTGATGGCATCTCAGATGGTGGCGTCCAGATCCCTGAGTGACGGTGGCGTGGATCAGAAGCCCCGGCCGACCAGGGATAGACATGGACCTTGAGTTGTGGAGGTGGAGGGCAAAAGAACCTCTGTTCATTTAAACAATGAGATTTTGAGGTTGCTTTATTACTGCAGCATAACTTGGCCTACCCTATACAGAGGACTCACCTCTTGCCCATCCTTAATCTCATTTTGGTATGTTGCCTTGGTGTGTAAAGTTCTCTGAGGCTAAAAAGAAACAGTTTAAAAGAGTGATTTCAATACTGAGAAAGTGAGTGGCTCAAAATGGCTAGGTAATACAAAATGGCTTCGGTAAATCAAAGGTTTTCCCATATGTTGCTTGAAGGAAGTCAAACAAATTCAGTTGTAACCTGCTGGATGACTAGGTGGTGCTGAGTGACTCTGCCAGAACTTCTTCCATAATCATGTACTTATTTATGTGAAAAAGATTTCTCAGCATTAACATGTATAAAAATGAAATGTGGAAATAAAATTGGTGATCAGTGTCTCATTCTAGCATGTACACATCTATTTCAATATGAGTTGTATTTCCTGTAAAATTTTACTTCCTATGTTCAGCAATTTCTGTCAACATTTGCAATAGATTTGTATTGTTTTGACAGTGAACAGGGAATAATTGTAATGCTAAGTCAGTCCAGAAGAAAATTTTAAATTCTAGAGTCTTATGTTCACAAAAGATAAAAAAATACAGTTTAAGATGTATTTAATACATATATATATATATGGCAGAGAAGTATGGTTTGATGATCAACAAAAGATTTTCAAGAGTAAACTATATATTAGGATAGCATTACATAGGGGAAGTGGAAAGAAAATATGAGTTTGAAGAGAAAAGGCAATGATGTAAATTATCCTCTGTTGAAGAGTTTCTTAGGTATTTTGCAAAAGTTTGGTTATAATTATCAAATCACTGTGATTCCACTGGATAATGTTTTTACATTTTTTAATTAAGATATTATTGATATACACTCTTATGAAGGTTTCACATGAAAAAACAATGTGGTTACTACATTTACCCATATTATCAAGTCCCCACCCATACCCCAGTGCAGTCACTGTCCATCAGTGTAGTAAGATGCCACAGATTCACTATTTGCCTTCTCTGTGCTACACTGTTTTTCCCTTGATCCCCCACACCATGTGTACTAAACATAATACCCCTCAATCCCCTTCTCCCACCCGCCCTCCCCCATCCCTCCCCTTTGGTAACCACTAGTTCCTTCTTGGAGTCTCTGAGTCTGCTGCTATTTTGTTCCTTCAGTTTTGCTTCATTGTTATACTCCACAATGAGGGAAATCATTTGGCACTTGTCTTTCTCTGCCTGACTTATTTCACTGAACATAATATACTCCAGCTCCATCCATGTTGTTGCAAATGGTAGGATTTGTTTCTTTCTTATGGCTGAATAGTATTCCATGGTGTATATGTACCACTTCTTCTTTATCCATTTATCTACTGATGGACACTTAGGTTGCTTCCATATCTTGGCTATTGTAAAAAATGCTGCAATAAACATAGGGGTGCATATGTCTTTTTGAATCTGAGAAGTTGTATTCTTTGGGTAAATTCCTAGGAGTGGAATTCATGGGTCAAATGGTATTTCTATTTTTAGTTTTTTGAGGAACCTCCGTATTGCTTTCCACAATGAATGAACTAGCAGTGTAGGAGGGTTCCCCTTTCTCCACATCCTCGCTAGCATTTGTTGTTCTTAGTCTTTTGGATGGTGGCCATCTTTACTGGTGTGAGGTAATATCTCATTGTGGTTTTAATTTGCATTTCCTTGATGATTAGTGATGTGAAGCATCTTTTCATGTGCCTGTTGGCCATCTGAATTCCTTCTTTGGAGAACTGCCTCTTCATATCCTCTGCCTATTTTTTAATTGGGTTGTTTTTTTTGGGGGGTGTTGAGGCATGTAAGTTCTTTATATATTTTGGATGTTAACCCCTTGTCGAATATGTCATTTACAAATATATTCTCCCATACTGTAGGATGCCTTTTTTTCTGTTGATAGTGTCCTTTGCCATACAGAAACTTCTTAGTTTGATGTAGTCCCATGAGTTCATTTTTGCTTTTGTTTCCCTTGCTCGAGGAGATGCGTTCAGGAAGAAGTTGCTCATGCTTATATTCAGGAGATTTTTGCCTATGTTGTCTTCTAAGAGTTTTATGGTTTCATGATTTACATTCAGGTCCTTGATCCATTTCGAGTTTACTTTTGTGTATGGGGTTTAACAATAATCCAGTTTCATTCTCTTGCATGTTGCTGTCCAGTTTTGCCAACACCAGCTGTTGAAGAGGCTGTCATTTTCCCGTTGTGTGTCCATGGTTCCTTTATCATATATTAATGGACCATATATGGTTGGGTTTATATCAGGGCTCTCTAGTCTGTTCCATTGGTCTGTGGGTCTGTTCTTGTGCCAGTACCAAATTACATTGATTACTGTGGCTTTGTAGTAGAGCTTGAAGTTGGGGAGCATAATCCCCCCAGCTTTATTCTTACCTCTCAGATTGCTTAGGCTATTTGGGATCTTTTGTGGTTCCATATGAATTTTAGAATGATTTTCTCTAGTTTGTTGAGGAATCCTTTTGGTATTTTGGTGGGGATTGCATTGAATCTGTAGATTGCTTTAGGCATGATGGCCATTTTGACAATATTAATTCTTCCTATGCATGAGTAGGGGATGTGTTTCCATTTACTGGTATCTTCTTTAATTTCTCTCATGAGAGTCTTGTAGTTTTCAGAGTATAGGTCTTTCACTTCCTTGATTAGGTTTATTCCTAGATATTTTATTCTTTTTGATATAACTGTGAATGGAATCGTTTTCCTGATTTCTCTCTCTGCTAGTTCATTGTTAGTGTATAGGAATGCCACAGATTTCTGTGTATCAATTTTGCATCCTGTAACTTTGCTGAATTCAGATATTAGATCTAGTAGTTTTGGAGTGGATTCTTTAGGGTTTTTTTATGTACAATATCATGTCATCTGCAAATAGGGACAGTTTAACTTCTTCATTGCTAATCTGGATGCCTTTTATTTCTTTGTGTTGTCTGATTGCTGTGGCTAGGACCTTCAGTAGTATGTTGAATAGAAATGGGGAGAGTGGGCATCCTTGTCTTGTTCTCGATCTTAAAGGAAAAGCTTTCAGCTTCTCGCTGTTAAGTATAATGTTGGCTGTGGGTTTGTCATATATGGCCTTTATTATCTTGAGGTACTTGCCCTCTATACCCATTTTGTTGAGAGTTTTTATCATGAATGGATATTAAAATTTGTCGAATGCTTTTTCAGCATCTATGGAGATGATCATGTGGTTTTTGTCCTTCTTTTTATTGATGTGGTGGATGATGTTGATGGATTTTAGAATGTTGTACCATCCTTGCATCCCTGGAATAAATCCTACTTGATCATGATGGATGATCCTTTTGATGTATTTTTGAATTTGGTTTGCCAATATTTTGTTGAGCATCTATGTTCATCAGGGATATTGGTCTTTAATTTTCTTTTTTTGTGGTGTTTTTGCCTGGTCTTGGTATTAGAGTGATGCTGGCCTCATAGAAAGAGTTTGGAAGTATTCCCTCTTCTTCTACTTTTTGGAAAACTTTAAGGAGGATGGGTAGTAGGTCTTTACTAAATGTTTGATAAAATTCAGCGGTGAAGTCATCTGGTCCAGATGTTTTATTCTTAGGTAGGATTTTGATTACCAGTTCAATTTCATTGCTGGTTATTGGTCTGTTCAGATTTTCTGTTTCTTTCTGGGTCAGCCTTGGAAGGTTGCATTTTTCTAGAAATTTGTCCATTTCACCTAGGTTATCCAGTTTGTAAGCATATAATTTTTCATAGTATTCTCTAATAATTCTTTGTATTTCTGTCATGTCTGTAGTGGTTTTTCCTTTCTCATTTCTGATTCTGTTTATGTGAGTAGACTCTTTTTTTTTCTTGATAAGTTTGGCTGGGGGTTTATCTATTTTGTTTATTTTCTCAAAGAACCAGTTCTTGCTTTCATTGACTCTTTCTATTGTTTTATTCTTCTCGATTTTATTTACTTCTGGTCTAATCTTTATTATGTCCCTCCTTCTACTGACTTTGGGCCTCATTTGTTCTTCTTTTTCTAGTTTCTTTAACTGTGAGTTTAGACTGCTCATATGGGATTGTTCTTCTTTCCTGAGGTAGGCCTGTATTGCAATATACTTTCCTCTTAGCAAGGCCCTAGCTGCGTCCCACAGATTTTGCAGTGTTGAATTACTGTTGTCGTTCATCTCCATATATTGCTTGATCTCTGTTTTTATTTGGTCATTGATCCATTGATTATTTAGGAGCATGTTGTGAAGCCTCCATGTTTTTGTTGGATTTTTCATTTTCATTGTGTAATTTATTTCTAGTTTCATACCTTTGTGGTCTGAGAAACTGGTTGGTACAATTTCAATCTTTTTGAATTTACCGAGGCTCTTTTTGTGGCCTAGTATATGATCTATTCTTGAAAATGTTCCATGTGCACTTGAGAAGAATGTGTATTCTGCTGCTTTTGGGTGTAGAGTTCTGTAGATGTCTGTTAGGTCCATCTGTTCTATTGTGTTGTTCAGTGCCTCAGTCTCCTTATTTATTTTCTGTCTGATTGATCTGTCCTTCAGAGTGAGTGGAGTGTTGAAGTCTCCTAGAATGAATGCATTGCATTCTATTTCCCCTTTTAATTCTGTTAGTATTTGTTTCACATAAGTAGGTGCTCCTGTGTTGGGCGCATAGATATTTATAATGGTTATATCTTCTTGTAGGATTGACCCTTTTATCATTATGTAATGTCCTTCTTTGTCTCTTGTGACTTTCTTTGTTTTGAAGTCTATTTTGTCTGATATAAGTACTGCAACTCCTGCTTTTTTCTCCCTATTAGTTGCATGAAACATCTTTTTCCATCCCTTCACTTTTAGTCTGTGTATATCTTTGGGTTTAAAGTGAGTCTCTTGAAGGCAGCATATAGATGAGTCTTGCTTTTTTATCCATTCAGTGACTCTATGTCTTTTGATTGGTGCATTCAGTCCATTTACATTTAGGGTGATCATCAATAGGTATTTACTTACTGGCATTGCAGGCTTTAGATTCGTGGTTACCAGAGGTTCAAGGTTAACTTCCTTACTATCTGAGTCTAACTTATCTCACTTAAATGCTATTACAAACAGAATCTAAAGGTTCTTTTTTTTCTCCTCCTTTTTCTTCCTCCTCCATTCTTTGTATATTAGATATCATATTATGTACTCTTTGTCTATCCCTTGATTGACTCTGGTGATAGTTAATTTTGCATTTGCTTAGTAATTAGCTGTTCTACTTTCTTTACTGTGGTTTTATTACCTCTGGTGACAGCTATTAAACCTTAGGAACACTTCAATCTATAGCAGTCCCTGTAAAATACACTGTAGAGATGGTTTGTGGGAGGTAAATTCTCTCAGGTTTTGCTTATCTGGAAATTGTTTAATCCCTCCTTAAATTTAAATGATAATCTTGCCAGATAAAGTAATCTTGGTTCAAGGCCCTCTGCTTCATTGCATTAAATACATCATGCCACTCCTTCTGGCCTGTAAGGTTTCTGCTGAGAAGTCTGATGGTAGCCTTATGGGCTTTCTTTGTATGTGATGTTATTTCTCTCTCTGGCTGCTTTTAATACTCTGTCCTTATCCTTGATCTTTGCCATTTTAATTACTATATGTCTTGGTTTTGTCTTCCTTGGGTCCCTTGTGTTGGGAGATCTGTGCATCACCATGGCCTGAGAGATTATTTCCTTCTCCAGATTGGGGAAGTTTTCAGCAATTACCTCCTCAAAGACACTTGCTATCCGTTTTTCTCTCTCTTCTTCTTCTGGTACCCCTATAATGCAAATATTGTTCTGTTTGGGTTGGTCACACAGTTCTCTCAATATTCTTTCATTCTCAGAGATCCTTTTTTCTCTCTGTGCCTCAACTTGTTTGTATTCCTCTTCTCTAGTTTCTGTTTCATTTATTGTCTCCTCCACCATATCTAATCTGCTTTTAATATCCTCCATTGTGCTCTTCAGTGATTGGATCTCTGACCAGAATTCATTCCTGAGTTCTTGAATATCTTTCCGTACCTCCATGAGCATGTTAATGATTTTTATCTTGAACTCCCTTTCAGGAAGATTCATGAGGTCTATGTCATGTAAACCTTTCTCAGGAGTTGTATTAAGAATTTTACTTTGAACCAGTTTCCTTTGGTGTTTCATATTTGTATATGGCGCCCTCTAGTGCCCAGAAGCTCTACTCTCTGGAGCTGCTCAGCCCTTGAAGCAATGTTGGGGGTCACAGGGGAGTGGTATTAGTGCCTGGGGGAGGAAAGAGCTATTTCCTGCTTCCCGGCTGCTATGCCTGATTCCACTGCCTGAACCAGTGGGCTGAGCACACAGGTATAAGCCTCTATGCCTTGTGTTTGTAGTTGCTATAGACAGATGTTTCCCCTGGCTGGGCTAATGCCAGGGTAGGGTTTGCCAGTTTGCATGCCAGGTGGGGCTGGCCGGGAGAAAGGCGCAGTAGGCTGCATATCCCGGAGGGGGTCCTTGGAGCTATGTAGCCAGCCAGGGAGCTGGAGCACCTGAAGATCGTGGAAGCTCCCAACCTGCTCGGCAGGGTGCACCTGGACAATTTTGTCTACCTGTCCTTTCTCCTGAGCAGTAAGCTTGTGCAATCCTTGCCCCTTTAGCAGCCCTCTTGCTAAGGGCTTCGTTGTTAGGAAGTCTCTCAGACTGTCCGCCTTTCTTTTGTCCCAGAGCAGCTGGATATGGATCCCTGCTTTCCCCAAGCGGCTGGAATCTCAGTCTCTCCAGGAATTCTGCCTGTTTTAGCTTTCCAACCCCCTACTCACAAGAGTACCATGCAAGCACCATGAAATATAGGTTTGTGCTCCCAGAGAAGATCTCCAGAGTTAGGTATTCAGCAGTCCTAGGCCTCCACTCCCTCCCTGCTCCGTTTCTCTTCCTCCTGCCAGTGAGCTGGGGTGGGGAAGGGCTTGGGTCCTGCTGTGCTACAGCTTTGGTAGTTGCCCTGTTCTGTGAGGTCTGCTCTTTTCTCCATGTGTATGCAGTCTGGCCCAGTCCTCTTTCCTTTTGCTCTTTCAGGATTAGTTGTATTAATTATATTTTCATATTATATGCAGTTTTAGGAGGAAGTCTCTGTCTCACCTCTCATGCCACCATCTTTTCCACTGGATAATTTAATATAATTTTTTTAATGTCAGTATTTTCAATACACCAGAAATCACATCCTTTGCAGTTATTTAAACCTAGTTGGAAAAAAAGTTTAACTTTCAAGAGAGTACAGTTTTTTTTTTAAACCACTCTATTGAAGGGTACATAATTAAGAATTTTGTTTAAGGTGTTCATGAGCTAAATTATTGAAAGTCTACTGTCTTGAGGGATATGCTGGATTTAGCTTGGTAAAGGGGGAGGAGAAAGGCATTCTGGGTAGGGAGAAGAGGGAGAAAAGGTTTGGGAGCAGAAATAGGGCATGTTCAGGGAACTGAGTGGGCCAGTCATGGAGGGGAGTAATCTGAGACAAGCTAGAAAGGTAAGTTGGAGTGAGACTAATAGTTACTAAGCTAAGGTGTTTCTGTTGCTTGTTAATTTTAATTATGAAGTTATGCAAGATTATAATCTCCTTGTAAAAATTTACAACTTCAGGGATAGGCTTGGGACCCTCACCTCCATTTCTGGTCCCCTCCTCACCTCCCCAGAGGTGACCTCGGTTTTCAATTTGGTTTTGTTCCTTCAGACCTGCTTCCATGTATTCACATGTACATGTTATGGGTCTCTTAGACTAAGGAGTTTCAGTTTTATCCTGAGGTCATTAGCAACCAGGGGCTAAGATGAGCTGGAGATTGTACTGAAACATTATTCTTTTATGCTTTGCAACTGGAATCTGCCCAGTGAGAACATGAGAATTGTGATTTGGGGGTGAGAGAAGGTGTGGGAGGCAATTTGGGCACAAAGCCTGTGACAATATTGTCAGAGGGTGGCATTAAGCATCATGCCATTGGAGGGTGGAAGGGATGTGCAGAAAAGGTGGTGGGAGGATACAAAATCCTATCTTACTTGTTCACAGATACACCTAGGTGGGTAGAAATATTCTCTCTGGAAACAGGTAGCCCTCTTGGTTTCTTGTATATCCCCACTTTTGCTAGAGACAAGGGCACAGAAAACTATGTAATAATCATGCAAATGTGATGAGCAAAAGCAACTAATACTTTTTGAGGCAATGGTAAGTGGTGAGGACTATGGTAAAATGGACAGCCCAAGTTCTTTCTAAAGGGAGCAATCATTACTCAGCCCAATCAATTGCTGTCTTGGGGGAATATGGCATCAATGTTAGACATATATTTTGGGTTTTTTTCAAGAGACTGTAGAAATTGGAATTTTTGTGTGAAATCTCTCAATATTGGCTCAAAAATCTCTTCTTCAGTGCTGTGCTAGCTAAACAGGGCATTTGTTTGCAGGAGGCATTTGGCCTGTGACCTTTGTTTTAAGGAATCCTGCCTGAAGGCAAAGTGCTGGATCATCACATAATCCCTTGGCATGCTGCTTGGCTCTGCGATCTATGTGATTATGAAGGATTCTGGGATTCTTAGGGAGATGATGTGAGAGTGACTGACTTCATTCCCCATGTTTGGTTCCCACCCACTTCCCAATGTCCCGCTAGTAATAGAGCTCTGCTAGGAAGCTGGGAGCTTAGCAGACGGTTCCAGAAGCATCCTCATAAATCCAGGGAAGTCAGCCAATCTAGAGTCACTAGAAGCCAGGTCTCCAGGGAGTTGGACCTAAAGCCTCTGGTGTCCCTCTCTCAGGCGTTTGGGACGTGTTCTTATGCCTCTCCCAGGGCAGAGCCCGGTGGGTACACAGACCGGTGACTTTTTCTCAAAGGGCTTTGTCCTATGACTAAATCCAAGCTGGGCAGTCAGACCCAAATGAAAGCGCATGCGCGCGGACACACACACACACACACACACACACACACACACACACACACTCACAGAGGCTGTCCCCAGCACTTCCAAGACCTTTTCCCACGCAGTCCCAGGGCAGCCGGAAGGGCAGCTGGTCGTGGGAATGGAAGAGGGCCCCCCCCAGTGGAAGCCCCACCCTGCTCCATTTACTCCCAGCTGTGCAATCCCCGGCCCCCTCCACCTGGGCACTACTTCCAGGGGAGGAAATAGCTGAACAATGCGGCAGATCAGAGAATGGGCACCCCGCCAAGGACCCAGGACTGGGGCTTGGCAGGCCCTGGGCCCCGCCTCCTGGCGGCTCCACTCCCGCCTCACACCACCCGTCTCGGTTGGTTTCCCTGGGGCGTGGCCTTCCTCAGACCTTCTCCCAACCTCTCCCTGTCCTTGTGAAACTCGGGGTGGCGGATAACCCTCCCCGGTTTCCTCGGCTTGCCCCTTCCCCACTGAGGCGCCCAGTGGTGGTCACACTCCCACTTGGGCATAATTCCTAGAAGAGGGGCTGGAACTAGGCTCTGATGGTGATTTTGACTAGTGGGGGTGGGCAGGAAAAAAGGGTCATTTTTTTCTCAAGGTTTTCTCCAGAGGTGAGAGCCAGTCCTGAGAAGGGACAGTGCTGGGACAGGCGCCCCGGAGCCCGGACAGAGCCGTCTGGGTGGGAGCAGGAAGGGACGGCAGTGCCCAGACGCCTGGGCATTCTCAGGGGAACGGAAAGGATTCCAGTTTGGGAGGCTGGAAAGTTGGTGGGAACCACTACATTTGTTTTTCCTGTTGGTCCAAAGTAGTGCCCTGCTTAGGTCTGGAACCCCACGCCCCAGGCGGGACCGCCGCTCGTCCCAGCCCGCTGCCGCTGCTTTCAACGGCCTCGCCTTCCGCCAGGCATTTCCTGCCCTGGGAGCCGAGGGCCCGGGTTCCTCACAAGGCTTTGCCATCTCCAAAAACCAGTGTCCCCTCCTCGGCGGGTCCTGACGCAGGGAGTGGGGTGTGGGGTGAGGCGGCTCCCGGGACAGGTGACATTCCTTTCTCCGGCCATACCCAGTGCGGTCCCAGGAGCCCAGTGACATGAGTTCTGAATCCCAATCTCTTTCCCCGGATGTTTGGTTTCACCCTTTAAGTGGTTTCTTCCCCTGTGGTTCAACCACACGCACGTGAGCACCTGGAAACCTATGAAGTCTGAGAGTCGGAAAGAGCCTCCAGAGCCTCCTGCCAACCTTGGCATTTCAGTGAGCGATGGAGCACAGAGAGCGCAGGGACCTTGCCCAAGGCCGACAGCCAGGAAGTGGGGAGAGCTGGGTTCCTGGGGGACCCTCAGGCCGTGTCTCTCTGTAGCCACCTGCAGTTTCTAAAGGCAGCTGTGCTATGAACCTGGGGCGGAACAGAAGAAAAACGCCAGGCTCAGAACCCTGATGTGCCTGCTTGTGCCTTTCAGGCCCTTCATTTTTATCTCCTTTTTAGGTGCCTCAGACTCTGTGTCCACCTTAAGGAAGTGGTATGTGAATCGCCTTTATTCTTAGTGAAGAAGCTCCTGCTTCTCGCGGACTCTGACGCCCACACTTACAGGCTGAGCAGCTCAACCCACTGTTGGGCTGGGCACCTGTATTTGCTTCCTTATTGTTTCATTCAGGTGAATCATGTCTCTCCAACCCTGCTGTCTGCTTTCCTGTTTCGCAAGATACTCCTTGACTTTTACCACGATAAAAAAAATTCCCTGGGTGCCTACCGTGACGCGCGCTCTTTGCTGCTCCCCACCTTGGGGCTTTCGGTCTAAAGGGGGAAGATGCTGTGAACAAGGAATCAACAAAGTAAACGATTACAGACATGACAGTCGCTGTGGAGGAAACCCCCAGGGTACAGGGATGCCCCCCAGGGCTCTCGGAGGAGGTGGCGTTTTGGGTGAGAGCCCAGGGATAGGGAGCCGGCCTCACGAAGATCCTGGGGGAGCATGGTCCAGGCCAAGGGAATTGTGGGAATTAATGCCTGAGGCACAAGCTGGCTTGCTGTGTTTGTGACCCTGCAAAGGAGCCAGATGCGCCCTAGGAAGGAGGGGGCTGCGGGTGTGGCTGGAGGGTAGGAGGGCTCCGTTCCTGCAGGGTCTTGTGGACAGGTGAGGAGAGGGATTTGGATTGTATAACAAGGGAGGGAGGAAGGCATGCGAGGGCTTGAAGTACAGTAATGACACGATCGATGCTTTTGTCTATTTTTGGGGGGAGATAAACAGATTTATGCTAGTTTAGTTGTTCCTGAGAAGGAACAAGCTAATATCTAGCACATGTTACCCTATGTTGGGGCTCAGTGTGATTTCTTTTTTTTCTTCCAGTTTTATTGAAATATAATTGACTTATGGCAGTGTGTGTGTTTAGGATGTATGGCATAATGTTTTGACTTACATGTATCATGAAATGGTTACCACAATAGGTTAACATCCACCATCTTACATAGATTCATCGCCTCCCCCACAAACAACAACAATGAAACCCCAAAAGAACAACATACATATATTTTTTTCCTTGTGGTGAGAACGCTAAGGATTTACTCTCAACAACGTTCCTACATGATACAGCAGTGGTAGCTATTGTCCTCATGTTATACATTCCACCCCCGTACTTATTTTTAACAGGAAGTTTGAACCTTTTGACCACCTAAATCCAATTCCCCCTCCCCTCCAATATTTAAAAAATACTTTCAGGGTATGGATTGGAAGTGGGCAAGAAAGGAGACCCAGAGACCATCCGGAGATGCAGTAATCTGAGCGCGTGACCTGGTGGTGGGCCGGCTCAGTGCATCAGGGCGGAAGACTTGGAGAATAAATGTACCCCTTTTGGAGACAGAAATGATGGGACTTGTCATGATGAGCTGGGTAACAAGAAGGGATGAGGGAGGGAAAGAGAGGAGTTGTGATAACACCTAGGAACCTGCCTGAGCAACTAGATGGTGGGGGGCCATTACGGAGATGGGAAAGGTGGGAAACCTGGGGAAGGACCAGGCTGGAGGACAGTCAAGGTTTGGGCATATGAATTTAGAGCCATTTAATAGACTTGTCACGCTGGCTTGACATAATGACTGACATAAGGCCTTTATGTCCATATCTTAAAGGAGGATTCTAGAGGCATGGATTTGGGAACCATGAGACTACTGATGATATTTCAACTTTTGGGAGCAAATGAGATCATCTAGAGATAAAGGGAAGAGGCTCCAGGACTGGATCCTGGGGAAATCCAACATTTAGAGGACAGGTAGAGTTGGTGAAACTGGAAGAGGACATTGCAAAGAAGCAGCCAGAGAGCTGCCCGGGGAGGACAAGGCCGGGAAGGGAAGGAGCAGCCAGCTCTGCTGAACGTTCCTCAAGTCACGTAGTAAGACCCAAAGCCAGCTTTGGATTTGGTGGCTTAGGGACCTGAGGTGATCTGGACATGAGCAGCCTGAGTGGCGTTGTAAGGTGGATGTCATATTGCCATGGTTTAAGATTTGTCGCTGTTGCTATTATTATTTGTATTTAAATTTTTTTCATTATGGAAAATGTCAAGCACACATAAAAGTTAAAAGCATGATTCAATAACATCAACTCAACTGGTTTCATCCATACCTTTTGTCCCCTGAATTCTTTTGAAGTTAATCTCAGGCATATCATTTCAATCATTAAGATTTCATTGTGTATCACTAAAAGAAAAGGATTCTTTTTAATGTGATACCATTTCAGACCTAAAAATTAGTTAATTATTTCTTGTTTATTGAGATGTAATTGACATATAATATTGTTATTAGTTATTAGGTATACAACATAATGATTTGACATGTATAGATCAGGGAAATAATCACAAGAATAAGTTTGGCTAGCATCCATCATTATAGTCACAATTTTTTTCTTCTGATTAGAACTTTGAAGATCCACTTTCTTAGCAACTTTCACATATACAATTCACTGTGGTTAACTAAGGTCCCCATGCTGCACATTGCATTCCTTAGGATTTATTTAGCTTATAATTGGGAATTTGTGCTTTTTGACCACCTTCAGCCGTTTCTGCATCCCCCTGCACCACAAATATATATATTTACCAACTGCAATATATGTATTTACAGTTGATTTCTTCGAATCACCACCCAAAAAGGGCCACGGGTTACATTTGCTGGATAAGTCTCTTACATCTATTTTAATCTACAGATTCCTGCCCCCCACCCCTCCTCAACTTTTTGGTGAGGAAACAGAGAGTTTTGTGCTTTAGAAACTTCCTACATTCAGGATTTTGGTGATTGCATTCCTGTTGTGCTGTTTAATAAGTTCCTTTGTCTCCTTTCATTTTCTGTAAACTGTAGCTGGATGTAAAGGCTTGTTCTGACTCAGGTTAAAGTTTTTGTCAAGAATACTCCATAAGGAGAATCTACACACATAAACAGAATCAGAAATGAGAAAGGAAAAATCACGACGGATCCCACAAAATACAAAGAATTATAAGAGAATACTATGAGAATCTATATGCTAGCAAGCTGGAAAACCTAGAAGAAATGGACAACTTCTTAGAAAAATACAACCTTCCAAAACTGACCAAACAAGAAACAGAAAAACTAAACAGACCAATCACCAGCAATGAAATTGAAGCGGTAATAAAAAAAACTACCCAAGAACAAAACCCCCGGACTAGATGGATTCACCTCTGAATTCTACCAGACATATAGAGAAGAAATGGCACCCATTCTCCTTAAAGTTTTCCAAAAAATAGAAGAGGAGGGAATACTTCCAAACTCATTCTATGAAGCCAGCATCACTCTAATACCCAAACTGGGCAAAGACCTCACCAAAAAAGAAAACTATAGACCAATATCCCTGATGAACGTGGATGCAAAAATACTCAACAAAATATTAGCAAACCGAATTCAAAAATACATCAAGAGGATCATACACCATGATCAAGTGGGATTCATCTCAGGGATGCAAGGATGGTACAACATTTGAAAATCCATCAACATCATCCACCCCATCAATAAAAAGAAGAACAAAAACCACATGATCCTCTCCATAGATGCTGAAAAAGCATTTGACAAAATTCAACATCCATTCATGATAAAAACTCTCTACAAAATGGTTATAGAGCACAAGTACCTCAACATAATGAAGGCCATATATGACAAACCCACAGCCAACATCATATTTAACAGCGAGAAGCTGAAAGCTTTTCATTTAAGATCAAGAACAAGACAAGGATGCCCAGTCTCCCTACTTTTATTCAACACAGTTCTGGATGTCCTCGCCATGGCAGTCAGACAACACAAAGATATAAAAGGCATCCAGATGGCCAGGAAGAAGTCAAATTGTCACTATTTGCAGATGACATGATATTGTACATAAAAAACCCTAAAGACTCCACTCCAAAACTGCTAGAACTAATATCTGAATTCAGCAAAGTTGCAGGATACAAAATTAACACACAGAAATCTGTTGCTTTCCTATACACTAACGATGAACTAACAGAAAGAGAAATCAGAAAAACAATTCCATTCACAATTGCATCAAAAAGAATAAAATACCTAGGAATAAACCTAAGAAGGAAGTGAAAGACCTGTACTCTGAAAACTACAAGACACTCCTAAGAGAAATTAAAGAGGACACTAACAAATGGAAATGCATCCCATGCTCTTGGCTAGGAAGAATAAATATTGTCAAAATGGCTATATTACCCAAAGCAATCTACAGACTCAACACAATCCCTATCAAACTACGAACAGCTTTCTTCAATAAACTCAAACAAATAATTGTAAAATTCATATGGCAATTGTAAAATTCATATGGCACCACAAAAGACCCCGAATAGCCAAAGCAATCCTGAGAAGGAGGAATAAAACAGGGGGAATTACGCTCCCTGACTTCAAGCTCTACTACAAAGTCACAGTAATCAAGACAATTTGGTATTGGCACAAAAACAGACCCACAGACCAGTGGAACAGAATAGAAAATCCAAACATTAACCCAAACATATACAGTCAATTAATATTTGATAAAAGTGCCTTGGATATACAATGGGGAGATGACAGCCTCTTCAGCAGCTGGTGTTGGAAAAACTGGACAGCTACATGTAAGAGAATGAAACTGGACTACTGTCTAGCCCCATACACAAAGGTAAACTCAAGGTGGATCAAAGACCTGAATGTAAGTCATGAAACCATAAAACTCTTAGAAAAAAACATAGGCAAAAATCTCTTGGACATAAACATGAGCGACTTCTTCATGAACATATCTCCCCGGGCAAGGGAAACAAAAGCAAAAATGAACAAGTGGGACTATATCAAGCTGAAAAGCTTCTGTACAGCAAAGGACACCATCAGTAGAACAAAAAGACTTCCTACAGTATGGGAGAATATATTCATAAATGGCATATCCGATAAGGGGTTGACATCCAAAATATATAAAGAACTCACACACTTCAACAAACAAAGAGCAAATAATCCAATTAAGAAATGAGCAGAGGACATGAATAGACACTTCTCCAAAGAAGAAATTCAGGTGGCCAACAGGCACATGAAAAGATGCTCCACATCTCTAATCATCAGAGAAATGCAGATTAAAACCACAATGAGATATCACCTCACACCAGTGAGGATAGCCAACACCCAAAACACAAACAACAACAAATGTTGGCGAGAATGTGGAGAAAAGGGAACCCTCCTACACTGCTGGTGGGACTGCAAATTAGTTCAACCATTGTGGAAAGCAGTATGGAGGTTCCTCAAAAAAACTCAAAATAGAAATACCATTTGACCCAGGAATTCCACTCCTAGGAATTTACCCTAAGAATGCAGCAGCCCAGTTTGAAAAAGACAGATGCACCCCTATGTTTATCGCAGCACTATTTACAATAGCCAAGAAATGGAAGCAACCTAAGTGTCCATCAGTAGATGAATGGATAAAGAAGATGTGGTACATATACACAATGGAATATTATTCAGCCATAAGAAGAAAACAAATCCTACCATTTGCAACAACATGGATGGAGCTAGAGGGTATTATGCTCAGTGAAATAAGCCAAGCCGAAAAAGACAAGTATCAAATGATTTCACTCATATGTGGAGTATAAGAACTAAGAAAAAAAACTGAAGGAACAAAACAGCAGCAGACTCACAGAACCCAAGAACGGACTAATAGTTACCAAAGGGAAAGGGACTGGGGAGGACGGGTGGGAAGGGAGGGACAAGGGGGAAAAGGGGGCATTACGATTAGCAGATGTAATGTTGGGGGGGGCATGGGGCGGGCTGTACAACCCAGAGAAGACAAGTAGTGACTCTATAGCATCTCATTATGCTGATGGACAGTGACTGTAATGGGGTTGGTGGGGAGGACCTGATGAAGGGGGTAGTGTAATCAACATAATATTGCTCATTTAACTGTAGAGTAATGATATCAAAATAAACTTATAAAAATATATACATACAGTCATAACTACATAATTTATGTATTAAGTTTAGCCCAGAGAAATCCTATTTGTTTCCAATAAAAGTTGGACATTAAATGGAAAAAAAAAATCACAGTGAGGTATCACCTCACACCAGTAAGGATGGCTAACATAGAAAAGACTGGGAAGAACAAATGCTGGCAAGGATGCGGAGAAAGGGGAACCCTCCTACACTGCTGGTGGAATGTAAATTAGTTCAACCATTGTGGAAAGCAGTATGGAGGTTCCTCAAAAAACTAAAAATAGAAATACCATTTGACCCAGGAATTTCACTCCTAGGAAGTTACCCTAAGAATGCTGGATTCCTGTTTCAAAAACACATATGCACCCCTACGTTTATCACAGCACTATTTACAATAGTCAAGAAATGGAAACCATCTACGTGTCCATCAGTAGATGAATGGATACAGAAGATGTGGTACATATACACAATGGAATATTTTTCAGCCATAAGAAAACAAATCCTACCATTTGCAGCAACATGGAAGGAGCTAGAGGGTATTATGGTCAGTGAAATAAGCCAAGCTGAAAAAGACAAGTATCAAATGATTTCACTCATCTGTGGGGCATAAGAGCAAAGAAAAAACTGAAGGAACAAAACAGCAGCAGACTCACAGAACCCAAGAATGGACTAAGTTACCAAAGGGAAAGGGACTGGGGAGGATGGGTAGGAAGGGAGGGATAAGGGAGGAAAAGGGGCATTATGATTAGCACACGTAATGCAGTGGTGGGGGTCACGGGGAAGGCAGTATAACAGAGAGAAGACAAGTAGTGACTCTATAGCATCTTACTATGCTGATGGACAGTGACTGCAATGGGGTATGTGGTGGGGACTTGATAATGAGGAGAATCTAGTAACCACAATGTTGTTCATGTGATTGTATATTAATGATACCAAAATAAAATAAATAGTAAACTGTGAAAAAAAAGAGAATACTTCATAGGTAGTGATGTAGCCTTTCATCAGGAGGTAGGCATCCTTCCTCTCTCTCTCGTAACATTATAGCTCTGAGGATCTTCCTCTCATGGAAGGTTTGCAAAAAGGTGATATTCTATTGTTCCTTCATTTATTACCTAATTGGCTACCTTGAGGCCTGTTTGTAAAGAACATCAGGTTGAATACTTGTTTCTTAATCTTAACCAGTTTACAGAATTACCTCACATCAACAATTTTGTTAGCCTGAAGTACAGTTCACATAAGAAAGGCGAGTTATAAATAATAATAAAAAAAAGAAAGGCAAGTTAAATGTTTGACTTGATTCACCCCTTTATTTACCAGCTTTGAGGAAAATGAATTGGTTCCTTCAAATTCTCTAAAGGTGGTCAGTGACATTTCTTTTTTTATTTTTCTTCTGTCTGTCTTTTTGACCATCAGTAAGCACTCATGAATTTTATCATTATAAATTAGCTTTTATCAGATCTTTTCTGGAGAGATTTTCATACAGAGAGAAATGGGACTGAATTTACATTTATGGAGCACCTTCTAGGCGCTGGGCTAGGTGCTCTCACAGGCACTGTTTCATTTCATCCCCGCCGCAGCTGTGGAGGCAGGTTCCGTTTCTCCTATATTTCACTGCGGGGGAGACAGGCCCTTGGTAGCCATGTGACTAGTCTAGAGTCATACAGCCACCTGGTGGCCCACCTCAGGTCGGCCTGAGCCATGTGGCACCACATAGCTTTTTTGAATGAGATCTTATTTTGAATGAAACGCTGAGTCCCTCAGGAGGGCCCCCTGATTACTCCTCCAGCTTCTGTCTTACCTCTTGCCATATATTCTTCTCATACTTGCCTGGTTTTGCTCCCTTGACTCTGTCACTGTCATACTTGCAAGAATAGTTCCTAGTGACTAGAATTCTCTTATGCTTTATAACCTAACTCATCCTTTTTTAAATCGTTAATACACTTTTACTATATTTACATATATGATTTCACTTTAGTCCAAGCTTATCACATCACTTATATTTTTTTAACTGAAATTTGTATTGAGCTAATTGTAGAGTCTCATGCAGGTGTAAGAAGTAATACAGAGAGATCCCTTTGGCACTTTGTCCAGTTCCTCCCAATGGTAACATTTTGTAACAGTAACTACAGTATAACATTACAACCAGAATATCAGCACTGATGCAATCCACCCATCTTATTCGGGTTATTCCAGTTTTGCTTGTATCATTTACTTGTTGCCTGTGTGTGTCTAGTTCACAGTTTGAGCATATGTGTGGGTTCCTGTTTCCACCACCACTGGTCAAGATGTCGAATAGTTCCATCAGCACTGGATCCCTCAGTGTTGCCCTTTTACAATTACCCCCACCTACTTGCCACCGTTCCCTACCCCATCCAAACCCCTGGCAACCATGAATCTGTTCTCTATTTCTAAAATATCGTCATTTCAAAAATGTTATATATAAACGGAATCATACAGTAGGTAACCTTTTTCAATCAGCATAATTCCCAGGAGAGTCATCCAAGTTGGTGCATTTATCAGTAGCTCATTCCTTTGTATTGCTGGGTGGTTCACGGTATGGATGTGCCACCACTGGTTTAACCATTCACTTGCTAAAGGACATCTGGGCTGATTGAAATTTTTGGCTATTATGAATAAAACTGCTGTGAACATACATGTACAGATTTTTATGGGAATGTAAGTTTTTACTTCTCTGGGATAAATGCCCAAGAGTACAATTCCTGAGTCACCTGGTAGTTTTCTTAGAGACTGCCAAACTGTTCTCTAGAGTGGCTCTGCTACTGTTAAAGACTGGAGAGCGTGCTGATGTGCTGAAGGGAAACCAGTGTCTGAATCAGTGCTTCGCCTCCTCCCTACACAACCCGCTAGAGCCAGGTTTTTGGGAAGGGGAGAGAGAATGGGTCCCATAGCTCTGGGGAGGGATTAGTTGGTCTGTGATAAGGAAGAGCGGCACTTCTCAGACTACCAGGAAGGGAGAGATATAGGTGGGTGGAGAGGCAAGAATGAAAGGAATGAAAGGAAGCTCCCCTTTGCTTGTATCCCTAATAACATAAGAGGCTAGGGCAGTATATATTATACATCAAATCATCATCCTGTTGCATACCTTAAGCTGATATGATGTTATATGTTGATTATATCAATAAAAGTGGGAAATAAAACCTGAAGAGGCTATGTCATTGCTGAAATAAGAAGGGTGGAGCTTTGCAGAGAGACAATGGGTATAAAAGTCAACTTAGAGGAAAAGCAAATTTACTGAAGGAATGTAGTAGGTATCCCCAGGCAGTGTTGACAGCCCGTTTGAGGTTAGCACCGTGAACATGAAATTAAGATTTGCCTGGCAGTGTGATTTTTGTTCCAGCAAAAGCACTGAGAAGGCGGATGGTGGATTCAGACAGAGAGGGGGTTTTCTAGGCAGTCACCAAGGGAGGAAACAGGGCAAGAAAGTGGCTATAGGGATAGACGATGGAAATTAGGCTCAAAGAGAAGGTACATGAAAACTGGGGCTAATGAATAGTAAGCAATTAGTAAGGTCTGTGGGTTGGAGTTCATGGTAACAGCCAAAGAACTGTTGAGGGAGGCTTAATTAAGGCAAAGGTTGCGATCAGAGAAACAGTGTGGTTTATGGTGACAACAAAGCTGAGGGGGTGGCTGCCATGGAGAGTGAAAATGCCACTGGAGATGAGAGGGTTAAGGAGACGGGAGGAAAATGCTGGAGAGGCCATCACAGGGACGGTGAGCTCAGCAAATAGAACAAAATTTAGGGTGGAGACAGAGGCAGTGCGCCAAGAGCTACATGGGCAGCTAGCAGGAAACTGACTGGTAACATCAAGCAAGATGGTATGTCCAGGTGGTGAAGCTTTGAAGGAACGGGCTGTGTAGGAGGGAGGCCGGCACGGATGCGGGATGGGAAAGGAACACACCCAGTTCCTGACCCTGAAGCGCTTGAGAGTGAGAGGAACGTGGCTTTCACCTAAGAGGGCTGCTACAGAGGCAGTGCCCTCAGGAGATGCTAGGTTTCAAGGAAGGCGAGGAGGTGAGGGCAGTATCCTGAGAAAAGTCTGAGGTTATGGAAGAATTTGCTGATCCCAGGCTGAAGAGGGGACAGTTGTAGGATGTGGCTTGGGGGGAGGTTGCTGGGAGTGGGTCAGGCAAATGGCCAGCATGAGGACCAAGTTAGAGGTGATACTGGATGAGAAGGAGCTCCCAGGTGAAACGGAGGTAAACAGGGATAGGGGACTGATGGGATACAGTACCATCTAGAAGTTTGTGTTGATGGAAGAATCTGCACTATGAATACTGGAATTCCTAGTCTCTCGTGGCTATTAAACACATGAAATGTGGCTAATGGGACTGAGGAACTGCATTTTAACATTCTTTCATTTAAACTAATTTAGATTTAAATAGCCACATATGGCTAGTGCTTATCATATTGGGCAGCACAGGTTGGAGGATGGTGGCTTCCCATTTTTGGGAAATTTTCACCTGCTGTCCAGGAGGCCATCAGGGTGGCCACCCCTTCAAATGGCAAGCTGTGGCAGAGACCTCACTCCCCTCCACCCCCCGTGTGAATGCAGACAAGGCACAGGGTCAGGCGACTCTGGGTCCAAACTCTAACTCCACTGCTTACTAGCTTTGAATTAGAGAAAATAAGTTAACTTTCTTGGTATGTATAGGCCTGCAAAAAATATCAGTTGGCAAAATCTCCCTGGGGCTTAATTCTTCTGTAGAATGGGAGTGGGGTAGTGTATTTTTAGTACTTAAGCGTGATGCTCAATAAGGGGTCCCTATTATTGACATAGTGAGCTCTCAGTATTTGCTCATTGATGGAAAACTGCCCTTCAGACCAGAAGGTTACTTGTCTAGGATGGGCTGGCAGGAATGCACTGTCCCTGCTCCTCTGGGGCCAGGAGGACCAGGTCTCTGGGACTGTAAGATGGGGTGGATCACGGCAGGGTTTAATGGTTCAGTTCTGCTGTGTACTAATGTAAGAACATACCTGGCTTGGACTTGGAAGAGCAGGTAGGGATAGCCAGGAGGACAAGGTGGAAGATGTAAAGTGAGTCAGAGTATGCAACCAGCCTTGCTTAAATATCTAGTGATAGTCTGGGCAGTTCTGGTGTCATTTACCACTTCAATTTTTGCTGAAAAAAGCCTTAGTTTGGCAGCTTTAACCTTTCTTCCTTCTCTGCATCCCCATCACCTAAAAACCAAAACCGTGTTTTTTTGTGAAGTAGAGTAACAGTGTCCGGAGATGGTTCTATAATGTGGGACATTGGTGATTTGGGGCTATTATGAATTGGGGATCATAGTGACCTCTGATCTGGAGCGCCCTTTCTGCGAAGCCATCCCTGTTTCCCTAGCTAATTTCTCTGGTCTTTCTCAGACTGAACACTTACCCCGTAAGGCGAGGCCTCTCTGCGTCTCTCCCTCTGACCAGATCGTGACGTCAGAGGCAGGCACTTCGCCTAGTTTCCTGGACTCTAGCACCAGCCTGGAGCACATAGTAAGTGGTTGCTCCAAATTATTTGTTAAACAAATGAAAGGAATTTGAGGTGAAGGCCGTCCCACAGTGATCTATGATAAGAGATCTGTGATCTCTTGTTTGCAGTCTGGTTTGACTGTGAGTCGGGAGCTTTGACGATTGTGTTGAAATGCCTGCCATTGTTACCTGTAAGGACTGTGCCCTGAGGGGTCTGGGCACCAGTGATTGCGACCTGTGGTCCCTGATCTGCGATCAGGATCCCCAGGGAGAGGGAATGGAGATGTTGTGATCCTTGCATTATTGTGATCTGAAGTGACTGGGACCAAGTCAGCGATGGCGCCGTCCACCCCCGCTGTCAGGGGACCGAGATCGTCACCCGCGGAGATTTGGCTTCGTTTGACCACCGGCCAGTGTCAGGCCTTGGCTGTTGACCTGAGATAAGTGTTAAAGGTGCAGAGATTGTTGATCTCAGTCGACAGCTGAGTTTATTTATCTGCATTAAGAGCTGAGGTAACTGAGATCGGCGGGCCTGGGTTCAGTCAGGGAATGGCGTTAATACGTGTGCAGTAAGATTGCCGATTTTTTGTTAAATCTCCTCTCAGGGCCTACAAATGTCACAGCCCTGCCGGGCGCACGCAAACATGGAGTAGGGACGAAGACTAGGTCTGGCCAATGCTTAGAAAACTCGAAAGACAACACATCTTTCGCGCCGCGAGCGTAAGGCCAGAGCCACAACCATCGCACCCCGGACGCGGCTCCTTTTGCGGACCCCCGTCCCGCCCCGCACCCCGCTACTGGCTTTTGGTGCGCCTGCGCAGAGATGGGGCGGTGCTTTGCTCTTTGTTGTGGGCCCCAGTTTCCCAGGACACCGCGCGGTGCTGGGGTGGGGCTATGCAGATGAGACCCTCGGGGGCGGGGCAGTTGCGGCGGCGGCCCAGGAGGGTCAGTTGGAGGCAGGCGCTCGCTGAGGCAGGAGGAGGGATCTGGGCCTGCGGCCTGTCAGGGACTTAGACCGCAGAGCTCGGCCCCGCGCGCGCGCGCGCGCGCGACCCCAACCCACCCACTCGTCCACCCGCCCAGTGCCCGCGCCGCCTTCTCCCACCCTGAGCAGAGCCGCCGAGGATGATAAACACCCAGGACAGGTAACGGCCCGACCCAGTCTCCCCGCCCCCATCCTCCCTTCATCTGCTCCCGCGGGCCTCCTTCCCCGGCTCAGCCAGCCGCCGCCCTCCCGCGGGCCCACCCGCTCCTCCTGGGTCCGTTCCCCACCGCAGCCCCCGCAGTTCGAGCCCCAGCCCCGCACCGCAGCCTCCTTCCGCCCTTCAGCCCCCCGCCTCCCGCTCCCAGCCCGCCCCGTGCCCCTCATCCGGGCCTCCTCCGACGGCGGAGACACCGCACACCCGGACCCGGCCTTCCAGTGGAGTCCGCGTTCCCCCGCGGCCCCGCGGACGGCCCCCACACCCCAAACGGAGCTTGCTCCCTCATTCAGGTTCCCCAAATTGTTGCCTGTCTTCCCCAGGTCTTTTCTCCTACCCCTAGCCCTTCCCTTTGAATCTCTTCCCTAATTCAGACCGCCCTCTCCAGCAAGACCCTCTTTCCCACTGCCTCCTGCCCCTGCCCAGGCTCCGTGCCTCAGCTTTCGGCCGGCCCAGCGCGTCCCCTCCCGCGCCCCCCTCCCCTGCCCACCCCAGGCCGAAAGGTCCTCACAGGGACGCCCAGCCCTCCCCTCCGCCCCTCCGTCCTCCCTTTCTCCCTCCACACCCCTTTCCCAGTTAGGCCCCATTTCCCCCGTTTTCCAACCTCATTCCTTTTATTTCTCAAACACTCTGAGCTTGACTCGTGTCCTCCATCTTATTCCCCTCATGGGGTTCCCCCCAACACACCTACCTTGAGACACTTTCTCGCAGCTGGAGCTCATCTTTACTCTTAATGCTAGCATCTTAACTGCATCCCATCTTAAGATAGATCACAGAACTCAGCCCAAGCAGCTTCTGCTGAAGGCCTAACCTCGCACCCCGTTTCTCCAGTGCCTTCCAATCAGTCCCCAAACTCAGGACACTGGGCCTTTGTAAATTTCCTCCTCAAATCCTGACCCCGGCCTACCCCCATTAATTGGAGAGAAAGGCTCACATCTTTCTGAAACTGAGCGCTAGTGGTTTTCTAAACTTGCATCATATGTACTTCCCCTGCTCAAATTAGGCAGAATTCATCATTCAGTTTTCCTCTCTTTTCTTCTCCAAGGCAGTCCTTGTTATCCGTCTCTCTCAGACATACCCATGTTTCTGCCCCAAACTCTTCTTTGAAACTGTCCCATAACTTACTGATTCCTCAAAATTTATAACCCCAGTTGCTTTTTACACATCAGAATGGCTTCCGTTTACGAATTGGGTCTAATTCTCTTCCTCATTTTTTCCCTGGACCTGTTGCTGCCCCCTTCAAATGAGTCTGAAGCTCATTGGTTCCTCCCAACAGAACCTTTGTCCCCAGATTTAGTTTCATGGCCTCTGCCCCATCACTTGGGCCTCATTGTTTTTTTATTTTTTATTCCCCCCCCTCCCCCCCCAACCCCATTACAGTCAGGGCCTCATTGTTTTGCAAGCAGATCTGTTCCCTGCAAATCCTGAAAATGTGCCATGGTCTAGCTAAACCCAGACTTTGGTTCGTCGTACAAACGCAGCCTCCCTTACTGCTGTTCTTCATAGAGGTCCCCTCCACGCAGGGTTCCTCTCAAACCTGGGCTCCCTAACCTGCCATCGCCTACTCCCTTAGTTAGCAGCGCTGCCCTTAAGTATTCCAGCTGGTTTTTCAGCTTTGCTTGTATTTCAGTCTTTCTCAACCCTGGCTGCACATTTGAAAAATCAGTCATCTGAGCCCCACCTTCAAAGATCTGGTGTGATCGGCCTTGGGTGGGGCCTGGTTGTTAGTATATATTTTTAAGCTCCCCAAGTAATTCTTTTCTAATGTGCAGCCAGGGTTGAGAAACACTGCCTCGCTTTCCTTCCAGAAGACTCTTTAAACCATCATATTCTCTTAGTGAGTGTCAGCCCTTTCTCTCCTGAAAAGAGCCTTTTTTTTTTTTCAGGGATTTCTTGGTCTTTCTCAGGTACTATCCAGAAATATCCAAGAAGCCTGCAACAGCCTCTTAAATTCTCCTGCATTGAGTTGCTCAGTTCTCAGCCATTAGCCATTTTCATTCTCTGACTCTTCTAGCCCCCACACCTCTACCTCTTCCCTACTTGCAGGAAGAGAATTCACTCACTTTGTGGTTTGTTAGGGCCCTTTTTGACTCATTGCTCCCACCTCCTGAGCCCTCTTTACCTACAGTCTCATTCTGTTGTTATCTTTTCCGGGACTTTACATGACCCTCCCCCTTTGCAGTCCCCTCTTTTATCCCATCTTCTCTGCCCCAGCCCCTTGAACGGAGGAGGTGGAGGTGGATATGTACTTGGTTGGTGCTGGATGCAGAAGGTTACTTGTGGTAAAGAATGTGTTCGGGATAAGGCAGCAGGCATGAGAGAGGGTGGGGCGAAGTGCAGGGTGGAGGGAAGCAGAAGCTACAGGAAGACCCACAAGAGGGGTGTGTGAGATGGATTCCCTTTTCTATTCTTGTGTTTTTGTCTCCGCAGTGGGGTTTGGAAGGTGGTCTAGTCTCAGCAGGCATTCTCTGGAGTTCTCCAGACTGAACTGATCTAGGTGCCACATCCTTTGCAAGCTGAGCCCTGAGAGAGTTGATCACTTGAGACCAATACGTAAGGGCCTTTGCTTCCTGAGGTTCTAGAGACCTGAGTTCCAGTTCTGGCTGAGCTGGTGTGTTCTCATTTTAAAGGAGAAGGTTGGGTTTACTTGAAGAAACCTTCCAGCTTCCTAAGTGGCAAAACAGGCTTGCTTGTTTGCAGGGCCCTAGCTTAGGGTGTTGGTAATTTGAGGGGCTTGGCTGCGGGAAAGGCAGGTGGGGCGAGGAGCCAGCGGGCTTGCCGGGGCCTGGGCAGGAGCAAGGCCTGGGATC